>JAUMHR010000069.1:8849821-8860783 GCA_032361145.1 Enteromius fasciolatus
TGTCTTATGAGTGTATATACACTAGCAGTAGAATTAACTATGATGCAATGGGGCGTCACCGGAAATCTTGCCTAGGGCGCCAAATTGGTTAGGGCCGGCCCTGAGTAACAGAGTAACAACACATGCAATTTTATGTGCAATCTTAGATATTTGAAAGTTACTGTACGTTTATGAATAGTGTTGACTTGCCACATCTGTCATTTATCTGTCAAAGGTAAGTAGCTCTTATTTTCCTATTTTCTTTTTGACAACGGAAGTGTAAACATCCCTATGCGTCATGTCCTGTTCATTTTGCCGCCTTTTGTTGTCCCTAAATGAGTAGAATAACCGTCTCACATTAGTTTTAAGTAAAATTAAAAAAAATTGTTTGCTTTCTTCTGTTCATTGATCGATCTCGCATTGTGAGACCTTGCTTATCTGCCTGCCAGGTAGACTTAGCCTACTGCTGCACAATGGATGTGAAATTTGTGACATAACAAGGTCAGTTATTTATCATATTACTGCTTTAACACAATAATCTGTGTCATTACGATTTGCGTATTGAGATGATGTTTGTAAAGCTTATTCCAGACATTAACTTCTCTCGGGAAATCTCACATCCGTAAATCAACAGCTGGCGTCTAAGTTAGAGCATTACTCCTGGACTCATACTAAGAAGAACACAACAGGTAAACATCCTACACATTATGTAGCGAAAAAAATAAACCATAAAAGGTTATGTTGTTAGTAAAATCATTTTTAAATGTAATTTTAATTCAAAAGTGAAAAAGCAAATGCAAATTGGAATAGCGACAGAAAATTAGAGCAACAGAGACACCTGCTGGACGCAGAATGAACTGCACGGAAATTCAGCCTGCTTTGTTTCATATACAAGGCCATAACACAAGCTGGCCTATAAACTGTTTCGTCAAATTATGCTAATATCAGGTAATGTAAACAGTATTCACTTTAGTAAAAGTCTTCGTTTTCAAAATGATTTCATAACCTGCAACCTCATGCGAAACTACTTTTAAAAGTCACTAATTTCAGTTCAAGTCAGCTTGGCCCTTTTTATGGTAAAGTGATAATTAAAAAAATTCTTGTTTTCAGATCAACATTTAGACTTAAATTACAAGCTAGTACCGTTGCCAAACCTGTATAAATGAATATATGAATATACATATTTTTGAAAGAAGTCTCTTCTCCGCATGCATGCGTTAATATAGTCAGAATGCAGTAAAACAGGGATGTTGTAAAATATTAAATGATTGTTTTCTGAATATATTATAAAATGTAATTTTATTACAAAAAATTTCTCACATTTTTCAAATATTCAGTGTCACGCAATCATCTAAAAAAAGTGCTCATTTGGTGCTCAAAAAAACAAAAATCATCAGTTTCGAAAACAGTTGTTATTTAATTTTTTCAGGATTCATTGATGAATAGAAAATTCAGAAGAACAGCAATTACTTAAAACACAACTCTTTTGACACTATTTACTGTCATTTTAATCAGTTTAATGCATCCTTTATAACGAAAACTATTAATTTATTTATTATAAATTACAGGTACTAATAAGTACTATTATGAGTACTGACTCAACAAAAGTCTCAAAACTCCTGGTTCATGTAATATATGTGCAGTTGCTTGGATGTCAAAGGTCAAATATCTCGGTGCTGCTCTTGTTCTGTTCACAGCGCTCAACTGAAGGTGTCCTCATATATGAAGCGGATTTATCCCAAAGTCTCTGAGAGTGTCCTTAACTTCCTGATGAATGACTGTGCTCTGTTGTTCCCACTGCATCCGCGTCTCAGCCAGGTGAGAGAGCAAACTGTCCAGACAGCCCTGCATCAGTCCAACAGACACCAATTATTAAAAACGTACTCAATTTAAGATGAAAAGTAGCTTATTAAATGGGGCATGTCTTGCCATCTGGCACGAGCATTTAGAGGTCCAGATGTCTCTACTGTGCTAAAATACTAAATGCTGAAATGGATAACCTTGTGGACGGCAATTAGATTTGTTAACACTTTAATTAACAGTCAGTTCAATTTGTTTTACTATAGCATTAATTATACCTCATTTCGTCGAGGAAGATTAGTCTGTCACGCTTTGAAATGTCACCAAGCAATTTAAGCTAAGCCTTGTGTTATGCTGATAAAATATGTCATCCATTCAAGCATCTAATATATATTTTGACAGAGCGCTGATATTTCACTTAATCACTCACAGAGCCGTGACTCTGACTTACGTGCAGGATCTTCTCACACTCTCTCTCCATACTGTCCAGTTTGCTTTGGAGGTCAGAAATGATGGCGTCTTTTTCTGCTTCTGTCTTCTCTCGCTGCTCTCTTTCCGATTTTAATTTAACCTGACATTCGGCTAATCAAACAGAGGCCTTGTTTGTCATTAGCACGTCATTGGAGAGCATGTGTTTGGTTAAAGCGCACACTGCCGGTGATAAGCACAAGAGTTTGAATGTGTTTATGCCTGGACTTACCGAGCTGCGTCTCAAGCAAGTCTACACTCACTTCAAGCCCGTTTACTTTAGTCTGCAGGTCTGTCTCCATCGACTTATATTCGCGCTTGAGATCTGAAAGTTTGTGTAGAATGCAATACACACTGTGTTTGAAATCAGTTATATAACTTTACTGAAATATGACTTTACATAAGTCATTAAGAGCAAAGATTCATTTTTATATAATGAGATTTGTTTTGTTATATGAAATGAAATCGAATCTTATTATATATATATATATATATATATCTTTTGATCTTTCTATCAAAGAATCCTAAACAAATAATATGGTTTACAAAAAAATATGATTATATAACGAGAAAGTATGCATTAAATTAATCAAAAGTGACTGTAAAGATATTTACAGAGCTACAAAATATTTCCAATAAATTTCTCATATCTTGAACTAGCATTGATAATAATAAAATGATAAAAATGTGTGCTATAAAAAAAAAATGTGTGATAAATTGCATCCAAAATAAAGGTTGTTTACTTAATATGTGTTGTGTATATTTTTTACCTATACAGGCATGTATATATTTCTGAAAAAATGTATGTTTATATATTAAATATATATATATATATATATATAAATGTAGACATGTAAATATATGTAAATATTTTCAAAATATATAGTATGTGTGTGTATTTACAGTAGTAGTAGTGCATTATTGCAAACCAAAAAAAAAATTGTGTGTGATTAATTATTTGACAGCACTATAAATAAATAAAAATGATTCCTGAACACTAGAATGATTTCTGAAGAATCATGTGACACTGAAGACTGCAGTAATAATGCTAAACTTTCAAATTACATTTTAAAACACATTAAAATAGAAATTGAGCAGGTTTATGAAATAATTATGAAGTCTATGAAATCATTTTTTCTGTGTGTTAGAAATAAGGATTTGTCAGCAGGATCTGTGGGGAAGCTTCAAAATATTAATTAAATGAAACTTTTTGAGACATAATGGCCCGGTTTCACAAACAGGGCTTAGCTTAAGCCAGGACTAGGCTTTAGTTATATTAAGATATTTAAGCAACTTTTACAAAAATGCCTTATATGAAAATATTACAGGTGTGCATCTTAACACAGAACAATGACACTGATGTGTTTTAAGATATCTCAGAACAAGATATTTTCATCTGAAACAGCTCAAACATGAAATTTGGTCTGGGACTAGCTTAAGCCTTGTCTGTGAGACTGGGGGAAAGTGTCTGTCTGAAGAAAGCAAAAATGTATTCATCACGCTTTGTTCTGTAGACGGCAACGTGCACTTTCATTTTCATTCAAATATTTCCAAAACAATCCAGCATAAAACATGATTATTATGAAGTACACATTGTTTCATGCAGGTGTGCTACATCAGTAAATCCCAAATAAAGAAATACACTTTAAACACTATATACCTGTAGTGATGTCCTTCATGTCTGATCGTTCCTGACTGAGCGCCTGCTCAAGATCTCTGATTTGACTTTTCAAGTCATCTCTCACTGCTGTGGCCTGACGAGTTAAACTGGTCCTCAGAGCTGACAAGATTCGCAGAGGAGTTCCTTTTTTAATGTTTTAATAGAACTGGACATCAACAAACAGAGAAGAGGCAAGTTTAACATTTCAGTTTGCCTTACCAAGGTGTTCTTTTAAAACAGCCACGTCTAAGACACTTCTCCGATACTTCTCTGCAAGTCCATCATCTGTATGATTCGAGAGAAAAAAAAGAAATATGTCAATAAAATAGGGGCTAAAATACATATACAATTTTATAATTCCATAAAACACCTTTTTCTGTTGTGCTCTTTTTGGACTTGTCCTTTTTGCTGTTTCGCTTCCCTTTCTTTTTTGGTGGCATGGTGTAAAGATTCTACTGAAGGGAAAGTTGGATTGTGTCTGTATTGTGTATAAAGAGCAGCCTGGTAGCGTGGGCGTGGTTAGAGAGAGACGGTAGCCAATCACCTGTCCAGAATGCCAATCTACGTATCCGCATTGCTCTACGTTACCGGCTCGTTGCCTGGAAGCGTGTATAGTTGCTAAGCGCGTCGTTTGGTTTTATGGACAATAAAGTCTTTTGAGGCGTTTCTGAATTGATTAGATTCTTTAAATGGAATCTCACTATTTCATTTTGACGAACTGGGCACGTAGCTCTGTTTGTAAAAATATGAAATGATCAGCGAACCAAGCATGGTATATTCGTGAAATTTGTCCAAAAAAAATCTGCATAACGAATCCTTTTACTTAGATGGCGGCGAAAGTACGCTACTTCTGCAAACGCCTTCTCATGAATATTAACTACGTCATTGCTTACGTTGCTTGGTAACCTTCTTAGTGCTCCGGTTACGTGCCCAATTTAATATTCATTAGTCGTGCTTTTCCCCATAGTAGGATTCGGATTTTCGCAAAAGGACCAAAAAGGAAGGAGGAGTAAATGTGAGACATGAAAGAGGGCGAGGTCTTACAGGCGGAACAGGAAGCGTAATCACACGAGCACGAGCACGGGAGGGGGAGGTGGAAGGCGGTGTTTATTT
Organism: Enteromius fasciolatus; assembly: GCA_032361145.1. Classification (NCBI taxonomy): domain Eukaryota; kingdom Metazoa; phylum Chordata; class Actinopteri; order Cypriniformes; family Cyprinidae; genus Enteromius; species Enteromius fasciolatus. The sequence goes on from JAUMHR010000069.1 coordinate 8,854,842, forward strand.
TTCTAATTGGTTTATTTATCTTATTTCAATATGATATAATTTCGCTATGTAATATTGCATCTTATATGAAGAAAGACAATATGTGCTGGGTTTGTAATAAACGTGTGTGATCGCTTTTTCGCTTGCGAGGGCTCTTGACTAGCTCAGCCTGAACTTCCCGTTGCAAATGTAGTGATGGGAAGTCCGATTCGTTTTAGCGAATCGATTCTTTCGGACAGCTGCCCTCAAAGAACCGATTCAACTATTTTTGTACGTCACTTCTTAACACACAGGCTTTGAAAGTTTCCAGCATTTTCAAATGTATTTGTTCAACATATTGTTATTCTGTATTTGCAAGTGGTTATAAATGGTTAATAAAATCGAAGCAACACATAGTCATTGCTTTATTGTGTTTATTGTAATTTCTTGTGTCAAGTTCATATGATTATTGTAACAATGATTATCATCACACAAATCATTTTCGTACATTAACCCATACTAATTTCAAACTATTTCAGTCCAGCCAGTTTTGTAAACCGATTCATTTGAAAGATCCGAACACACTGATTCAGCAAAAAGATCCGACTCAAATGAACCATCACGAATCGGACATCGCTTTGCAGAAGCGCACAGACAGGGAAAGAGAGAGAGAGAGAGAGAGCTGCAGGAAAAGGGAACATAACGCACGGGGTGTCGATGTGAAAGCAGTTGTTCCTCCACGTCCAGACACCCATCACAACTTATTTTTACGCGTTGTTTTTAACGGGTCCGCCGCACTAGTCGAGCGTACACAACACAGCGTGAAACGGTGGTTTCCTGCACGGGGGATTTAATGGGAGTCTTGCATCGATAAAGCGCTTCTCCCCCCCTTGACGGACCCTCGCTCGAACCGAACCGGACTCGAGCGCTGTCCTCACCGGGGGGTATCCGATCCCAGTTATATTTTGACTAGGAAAAGACCACTCCGGAGTCCGAATATGGCAGGAAATCTGAAGAAAGGTGGGGGGCTTATTGGTATGATGAAGGACGCTTTTCAGCCTCACCATCATCTCCACCACTCCCATCACCAGCCCGGGGCCGTGGACAAAAAGACGGTGGAGAAATGCTGGAAATTCATGGATAAGGTGGGTGGCTATTAATCAAAACACAAAAGATAGATACGAGAGAGAGACGCTGTAGCTAAGTTAGCAGCCTCGGTCTCTCGTTAGCTTAGCCGGATGGCCTGCACGGAGGAGTCCTAATGCAATATGGCAGGGCAGCTCTGCTAAGGCAATTAGCTGAATGGTTTGCAGGTTAATAAACTATGTTCAGCCGGCCAAATACTCTGGGAATATCTTGTTTTAGAGAGTAGGTAATTTACCGTACCCGTACACCTCAGCTTGCCTAGTAGGACTCGTGAATGTGATACTGGGTCCTGTGCTAGTTGTGCTAGCTTAATAGCTTCTGCTATTTGTTTAACTGGTAACGTTAAATATTGTTTATTTGGTCAGACGATTACGAATGGTTTGAGCATGTTTCTTCAAAAGTGGCTCCATCAGGATGCTCAAATGAACAGTGTGGAAATAATAAGTTGGTTAAGCAACTAGTGTGTGACGTTTCTGATCTTGTTGCTGGTCAGTCAGTTGGTTAAATTGCATTTACTTCGTGTAGACGTGGATAGTGGACAGTTGGTGGATCAGCTCTTTCAAACTACTACTTGCTGCTCTTGTTCCTTTTTTTTCTTTATGGATAAACAGGAAGTGTCATATCACTTTTTATCGTTAAGTATTGGGAACTGTTTAAAGTGGAATAGTGTCCCAATCATATGAAGCTAAATATGCAGCTTTTGCGGTTCTAAGTTGGGTTGATCTTAGGGATGTCGGCGATTAATCGATGGTCGATTAATTGTCGGTAAGAGATGCAACCGAATAAAGTTATCATGGTCGATTAATCGGTTTCATTTTGGGCTGCGTGCAGCTCACGCGCAAAACTGCTAAAAGCGACCCGAAGGAGCATGTTAATTTGTGGCTACTGCCATGTTTCATTAACGTTTTCTGAGAAAACCCGGTATTTAACTTAAAACATTCTGGGGATGAAGCTAGCATTTGAAGAGCTATTTGCAGATGCCCTTGACTGTATGCTCCTGCCTTAGATACCCAGATGCATTTTATAGTATTGATCGATTAATTGTTTGTTAATTTAGACAACGGTAGATTGTGGAAATGATAGAAAATTGACATCCCTAGTTGGTCTTATGATCAGATATGAATGTAGCTGCCACACGGTCCTTGCTTCACACCTGATTTACAGTATAAAGTAGGGGTGGGCAATATAACCAAAATCTACCGTATACCAGTTTCCACCGCTTGCTAAAACAGTTTGTATCATATCACTTTTCCTATACCCAAACCACTTCTTTACAATCTCCTCGTTGTTGGTTTCGTCACATGTAAGTGAACTCACCGCTGCTGCACCGAGGGGTGTGCGCGCGCTGGGAAAACAAGAGCTTGCGCTCGCGTGACACTACCAGAGACTCGCTGAGGTTTGTCCAAGCAGTCGCTAGACTTGTCGCTAGTTGCTTGTTTTGGATAAATGTCAGCATGTCGAAGTTAATGTGTATTGCGTGCCTAACATGCAAAGTCACGTGATCTCAATCACAATTAGCACGATAGACTAAAATCTCTATCGGTTGACAAATTTCTACCGGTTAATCGTGTTTGCCGGTATAACGCCCACCCCTAGTATAAAGTCTACTGTATCAATTGTTATGTGAGTTTCTAAGACTTTTAAATGATCACACACAATTTGCTACATGCCTTCTGTCCTCTGATTGATAGTACAAGTAAAAAGTCAAATTGTAATGATGTCCACCTTCAGGTTGTAATATTTCAAGATGAACGTTTAATGCTCTGCTATAGTAAATCAGAATTTCATAATTTGGCAATATAAATAGCAACTGTACCAAATCTAATATTTTTCTTCAGTTCAGAATAACATTGAGGTGTTTTCTTCCAGTGTGAGCACCGTTATATCATACTATGAGCCATAAAAATGTAATTTATTAGGTACGATGCAAAACACACAACGCATATGCACGTTTTTGTAGATTTCTTTTTTTTTTTAGATTTTAAAAAATATAGATATTTTGTAAATTGCCTTTTAATAAACTGTTCCATTCTACAGAAACATATTTTCCATATCTCAGACTTGTTAATGTACTAACTAAGAATTTAATCAGCTGCTGGAGAATCTTTTACCAGCTTGTCTAGTAAAACTTTAAACGTTTATGAGAACATCTGTCTACCAGAGTGGATTTCTTTTGTTGAATTTGCTGCCTCACAATACAAAACTTAAAGCTGCAGTTCATGGAAAAAAAAAGTTGTGGTTACTGACACACTTCCTGTGATCTTCACACTGATACATGAGCGAAACAGTGCATCTGTCACAGGGGGCTCATTTTAATCTTATGCTGTTGATGCTTAGATACCAAAAATGGCTTTTAATTTACATTTTATATTTTGAGATTAAATTGCCCTGAGAAGAGCAGATAATGCTTGCTGATTGATCACTTTGCAACTTCCTATTTGTTTAGTTTCACGCTGGGTAGTTTGGTTAGCACACATGTGACACATCACATTGCCTTTATAAGCGGATCTCCCTGTTTTTGCAACTTGACATTGTAAATTTCCTTTTTCTGTTAAGTCTGCTGAGACTTGGATTACAAAACCTAGTATGCACATCATAATCAGTGATTCAGGAACCGTGACATTAAAAGTTCCACTTGCAAAACAGACTTTTCTGAAAGAAATGTATCTTCATATGACTCAGGGTTAGGGTTTATCACGACTATTTATTATCCAAAGTAACATTTTCATTTCACCCGTTTAGTTACATTTTGTAAAACCTCTGAAAATATTAAACAAAAAACATAGGAACTCAGTTGTGCTTCTTCCCTGTGAATCTTAACTTGCAAAACCATTATGTAGTCAAAACCTTTAACATAGAAGCTCTGTATTTGACTATGGGTTTTCCCCGTGTATGTGGCTATTGTGTTAAGCTTATTTACAAACACAAATTATCTCCACTTTGGTTTCCTCATAAGGTTTAGTAATCATTAAACTGTATTTTTGTAGTTGTTGTTGATTTATATAAATAATATCTGCATACTTTTTAATAGCTTGTTCTTATACTATGAATGCAGATGAATGGCACTTTGCGTTCTTGAGTGCATTGGGCTATTTCGTCTTAAATTATGTCTTTTAATCTACTTCCTGGTATAGTTTTTCATGCTTGAGACCAAGCTGACTTTTGTAGTATTATTATTATTCTGAATTCAGGTTCTCGCTGGAAGCCCTAATAAACGCACGTCTGCACGTGAACGAGTATATGTATGCATGTTCACTGATAATTCTCGGGACGTCATGTCGCCACAGTCTTATCTTTTGGTTGTCAGGAATGGGGGTGCATGAGAACCAGAAGCTTTGGAGCACAAGTCAGACTGGATGGTGACCACTCCACCCCCCCTGAACCCCCAGTGATTTCGTCAGCTCTCCCCACCCCCCAATCACAGCTGGTCCTGTGCTGAAGACAAAATAGATAAGAGCGCCTGCAAGCACTCTGAGCAGCTGGCCTCTTATTGCTGGAACGTGCGTCCACGGCACGGCGCTTCTCAAACTGCTGGGGTGGTGACATTTGAGTAGTTTCCCGTTTCCTCAAATTTCCCACCCACGTCTTAATCAATAGTTCAGAAGGTGATGATACATAGCTTTTGTCGAGACAGAAGAGAGCCACTATGTCTGAATTAAAACAAAGCCTATTGGATCATCAGTCTGGCCAATAAGTTGTTTGGTTAATGAAGTGGTTTGAGGCCATGCACTTAATCATAATGATTTATTGTCCGGATTCTTTTTTTTTTTTTTCTCTCTCTTGGACGGTTTTAACAGCTTTGTGGCCTCCAGTAGGGTTGGATGGAACGATAATATATTAAATATGTGACCCTGGACCACAAAACCCTAAGTCTTACATTGTATGGGTCAAAATTATCGATATTCCTTTTTTGACGAAAATCAATTATATATAAAGTAAAGATCATATTCCATGAATATATTTAGTAAATTTCCTACTGTAAATACATTAAAACTTAATTTTTGATTAGTGATATGCATTGCTAAAATAACATTTAAAGGGGATTTTCTCAGTATTTTGAAATATTGTCCTATCCCAATGAACCATACATCAATGTAAGGCTTATTTATTCAGCTTTCAGATGATGTGTACATCCCAATTTTGAAAAATTGACACTTATGACTTGTTTTTGTTTTTGGTCCATAGTCATGTTTCTTGAGCAGCAAATCAGCATATTAGAAGAATTTCTGGGTGATCATGTGCCACCAAAGACCTCTTTTGTAAACGGGAAATGAAGGTCTTAAGAATAGAAAAGAATAAAGCATTTGTAGTTTCAGCTTTGATTAAAGTTCTGTTTTGAAGTGTTTAGGGCAAAAGTAGGTCTGCACGGTTATTAATTATTAATTTCTCATTTGAGCTGACAGAAAAAAAAAACTATAGCATACAATACCTTTTATAAACAGCATTTTTATCATGCCACCCAGCCCTAATCTCACACATTAAACTCCTATATCTGCAAAGTACACAATGTCATTCCCAGTCACCAGCTGTAAATGTTGTGGAAATTGAGATGACAGCGTAGTGCTGTAGATCGCAGAACTGTGTCTTTTGTGCAAACACCGTTGTCATCATAGTGTAGCTCACAAAAATCCTTTAGACTTTAAGATTCTTCTCTCTGGAATGTTCTGGTGTGTGACCTTAAAGTTTTGTGTGCGTATTTATGGTTCAGTTAACAGTTTTAAAGCCCTTGTCAGTGTAGTTTTTATTTTTTCCTCACACTGCAAGAGAAAACTTGCAAAACGTTGACCCGCAGAGGATATGAAGGTTAGTTTGCAGTTCTCTTTTCTTGATCGATAGTC
>JAUMHR010000069.1:8861290-8876018 GCA_032361145.1 Enteromius fasciolatus
AAGAGAAAACTTGCAAAACGTTGACCCGCAGAGGATATGAAGGTTAGTTTGCAGTTCTCTTTTCTTGATCGATAGTCAACTTAATGCGCCTTTGGAGAATTGTACAGAATATTTGTATCTCAATTTTTGTACTGTTGGCTGCTGTGTTAACAGAGAGATATAGACACACATTAAATGTTTGTCTGTAAAGCTGCTTTGAAACAGCATGCGATGTGAAAAAGCACCATATGGATAAAAATAAAGTAAGTTACGCGTTGTGAGAAAGTGTGACGCAAGTATAAAACGAGTTTATGAACAAGTTAGCTTTTGCGATCATTTGTGAACACTGCCTTTAAGGGTCAGTAAGATTTGTTTATTAAAAACTACTTTTTTTCCAGTAAGGATGCAAAAAAAATGTCAGTACAGACAAGTATGATAGAAAAGTTTCAAATAAATGCTTCTCTTTTTTTTGTATTCATTAAATATTCACAGTATCAACTAAATATTGACAGTATCAACATACAAGATTTAACATCCTATGCTTTCTCTGTTGTTTTGTAGGTGGTACGGCTATGCCAGAACCCCAAGTTGGCCTTGAAGAACAGTCCTCCGTACATCCTGGACCTGTTACCGGACACCTACCAGCATCTCCGCACGATTCTATCCCGCTACGAAGGCAAGATGGAAACACTGGGTGAAAACGAATACTTCCGCGTTTTCATGGAGAACTTGACCAAGAAGACCAAACAGACCATAAGCCTGTTCAAAGACGGCAAAGAGCGAATGTTCGAGGAGAACTCTCAACCCAGGTGAGTTTCTGAAACCATCTCGGTTTATGAAACATCAGGTGACTGAGTTAGTGCCTTCGTAACCTGCAAACATTCAAAAGGACGCGTTATCTATAGTGACCAAATAAGGTGTCAACATTTTCCACTTGATGAAGGTGTGAAATCAGACCTCCGAGTACTCAAGCCGGCTCTGTTCAGAGAGTTTCCTGAGCTAGTTCGTGTTTTTTGGAATGGCCCTGCATATTAATTCAGTGTGGGTGGCAAAAGCAGAAGCAGCAGAACATGGTTCGTCAGTCCTCGAATCATGTGAATCCGGTCTTTTCAAAGAATTTGAGTAGAGGTTACGTTGAGTTAAGACAGAGCTCAAGTTGTATATCAGAGATGCAAATGAAGTAGAGCTTGCAAGTGGTCTGAGATCGTATCAAACCTGTGGTTCTTCTGCTTCTCCTGCATACACTGGACTCGTGTGAACAGATCTAGGAGAAATGTATAATGCAAATAAGACCAGTCAAAAGAGGAAGAGCGTCGTAAGTGAGGTCAAGAGGTTGTAGAGTTTCCAGGTAAAACCCTCATATCATTTGTTATTCATCTTCATACTCTCCTGCCTTCATTGGCAATCTAAAAACTAAACATTTGTTTCATTTTCATAGCACAGCCTTCCAGCCCATAGATGCCAATGTATGTCATGTATGAAAACCATACCCAGCGTTTCTTTTGCGTATGAAAATAACGCCTGCTAAACCTTTGAACCCAGTGTTTCAAATGCTTTTAGTTTAAGTTTGAACAAGGATTACCCTACAGTATGATTTAATAGTAGACGCTTCATTTAGTAAAATCATAAAAACGTCCGTACTTTATTTCCGTCAGTCTTATAATCTCACTTCCCGTAATACAGCGGCTTCTCGTATCAGACTGTATTGTCATTTCGTATTGTATTTCACTTCTCTGGAACAAATTGACAAGATGCACATTTAGACGTTTGTAAGCGCAAGAGCATTGGCTTGAAAACCTTTCGCATGACGCGGGCCTCTTTTTGAGCCGCTTTGGTGGCAAATTCTCGAGAATCTTATCCAAAGCTTTTCCGTGTCGTTAGGTGCTGGAATTGTACTGAGGGGGCGGAGGTGTTCGTAATGAGCGAGAAGAATTTAATGATTAACTCTGACACACCAGTCATGCTTCGCACCACACAGACACCGTTCTTCCTGTTAACACGCTCACTTCCCCTTCCTGTTTCTCTTGGGCCTCCTCAACATGCGTCGCTGAGGCTAGCCAAAACCTGCCACTCACACTGACAGTCTGTGACAATTTAATCTCCGCAGAATCACTTTCACCTTAGTAGTACTGAAGACATTTATAGATGTTCATGCGCTCTTCGACTGCTTCTCTCCATTTCTAGTGATGTCTAGGGTTGGCAGGATACTAGTGTATGCTTGCTGCTGCACAGACAGTGGGTAAACTGATCAATACGTGCATAGAAATATGAAAAGTAACATTTGCAGCAAACTTAAAATCAGGAAAAGTCATGCGAATTTTATGGAATATTTTGTTGCCAAATAAATTTCCATATATTCCTGAATTTAGCATGTCATAATTGAGCATGCAAATAACAACATTTAACTTGCTTTTGCCGGAGTTGATGCATCCGAGTAATAATTATAATGACACACATTAGTTTCTTTAAGTCATGCATATAATCTAGGACAGTTTCTGTAACACATTGAATAAGATTGTAATTACTGTCATCTGTTATTAAAATCTGAATTGTGCATTGACGCATTATTGAACATTTAAACATTAACTTTGCTTTCACGCTTGATGTCAAACTCAATTGGCTGAACTAAAAAAAGCACAATTTCATCAATAAAGTAATTTTCTCGTATGCCGTTAGTGACTATTCGGCAAACTTTTGCACACAAAAAAGCAATGCATGAAGTGCCACTCACACAAAAGTCACTTTTTATAAACCAAATAACTTCCTCTTGGTCAGTGCGCCTATTTCACATGACCAACTGAACATAAGCAATAAAAACTTTTTCGCCCTCACATGAGGTTTCCTTTTTGAAATGACTGGATTTTACCTTTTAAATTTTTACAGAGCAATTCTAATCGTGACTGAATCTTTACGAATAAGAGCCAGGACAGCGGCTTCATCATGTCTCTTAAATCTTTGATCCATGCTAGACACTCACAAAAATGAAACCCCAACGTTGGAATCTTCTACCACATATTTTCTCTATTTGTCTTTCATTGCAGGGCTTCCTTCTGAAGCAGTGCGTAGCGCTCTGATATCCATCTCTGTGAAATTGCATGTGCTCTCAATTTAGGTAGCCTGAGGTTATGTGTGTGCCACGCAGCTGTTGTCAATTAAGCAAACTAATTTTGTACACGCTTTCTGACAGTTGTTGTATCCTGTACTATAGTAGTTGTGTTATCTAATTGCGTCGTCCTGAGCTTATGCGTCCACACTTTCTTCGGGTCACTAAATTTGGACTGTGACTTTTCCGTACTCATGTTTCCCTCTCCATGTAGTTTGGTTATCTTTTCATCTTATCTGCATGTTACTGGTCTGCATGAAAGGAGCGTTTACAGCAATAGGGAAATACGCAGCAGATAGGTGAAGTCTGATACTTGTGCATCTGCTGCGTTAAGGCGTTTTACAGTTGTGCGGCATAACTGAAATTTGTCAGCTTGTACAGCGTACAATTTCCTTTTTGTTGTTGTCGCAGCTCAGTCATAAGATGAGCTGCTGTTTGTTGTGGTGAAGACGTGTCGCTCATCTTCCGTATTTAAATTCTTAACATCCTTCTATGTGTTTCTTTCTGTGAATTGTTTTGAACTTGGAAAGTGGAAATGAGATGTAGCAGAAAATCTGGAATAGAACAAAGGAAACATTTCAGACTACATAAATGCAGTAGACGGGAGAGGCGACGCTTAACTGTGGGGGAGTTTACTACAGTGCCTAGTTTCATTGATTTCTAGAGAGAAACGAATGGGAATTTACAGATGGCCTAAAATGCCGCTAAGTTTTGTTTCTTTTACAAAAAATACTTGGAATTTTTGTTTGTTTGTTGGAAAGTTTTTCTTTCGTTTGGTTTTTAAATGAGCTTTTGTGTGTTGTTTTTTTTCTTTTGCTTCATTCGTTTTGAAATGTTTTTTTTGTTTGTGTACATTTTCAAGTCGTAAAGCTATAGATAAACGTATAAATGAACTTGCAGACAGTGATGTTCACCCATGTTTTGTGGTTAAGCTCGATTTAAAAAAAAAAAAAAAAAAAAAAAATGTAGTACCTCCTACTCTTATCAGAGGAAACACAAGTGCCATCAAACAACACAATCAAAAGATGCTATCAAACAAGCAAAAAAAATAAATCTAAAGTCTTAAAATATCATGCTGGAGGGTGTAGCTCAAGGCTCACATCTGTGGGGTGTTAATTAAGCTTGCTTTGTATTAATCATTCATTGTTTAGTGAGTTCTATGGTTCTCAAGGGATCGCAGGAACCAACAAGCCTGAAAGCAATGGAGCTGAGCAGCCAGTGCTACAGTGTCATGAACAAAGCGATAATCACATCTAAACTTCAGTCAAAGAGATGGTTTTGTCTGTTTTTCACGAGTTAGCGCACACAGGGAGCATTTCGGATGGAAACACTGTTAACACGTCCGAGGATTGTATTGCAGCTCGAGTTACTACGTCCTGCATCTCGCTCTACACAGAACCTAGCCGAGCCCAGTTTGAGAGCCGCACACAAGCAGCGGGGCTGTATTTATTTATGGCCTACTGAACACACTGGCAGACTGAACAATAACTGATCATGCAGCTCTCATACTCTTGCTGCGTTGTTCTCCTCTTGTGTGTAAAGACAGCAGAAAGAAAGCATGCCATGTCTTCAGCTTTCAAAGTCACACTTCTCCTGTTTCCTGGTCGAGGGTTATGTTAAACTGGAACTCATTCTGTTCTTTAGTTCTTCCTCTAAAATACCGTTTCTTTTAAAGGGATAGTTCACCTGAAAAAGATTATTCTGTCATCATTTACTCGCTCTCATGTCATTCCAAACTCGTTGGACCCCATTGAATCTTGATGAAGTATTAAAAATAATGGTTGTTTTATTTAAGGCCCGGCTGATTTTGATTTGGATAAAATGAAATGTTTCTTGATATGTTGAATTTGTGAAGGATTATGTAACACTAAAGTTTGGAGCAATGACTGCTGCATTAAAGGAATAATTTACATTCTAACATATATAATTTAAAACATACCAACCCCAAACTTTTGAAGCTAGTGTGTATGTAAAATAAAAAACAAAATGAGTTGAATATGGAAATCTGGGAAATAATAGCATGCCACATAATCTGTCCATGTTATTTGAATAGCTTACTTGGTGTGTCAGATGAATAACCTGGAAGAGGATATATTGTTCCCCCATTTTAAAGCCTGTTTATTTTGTTATCACAGTCATGCGTGATTGTATGCTTAGTTGCATTATATTATTTGCATTTATTAAAATAATCCTGCATCCCAATAGAGGACCACTTCTCTGGAAGTCACCCAATATGACACAGTGAATAGAAATAGACAGAGTCAGATCACCAAATTTGTTTGTGTGAATGTGTTTTATTTAAAGGGGTGTGTGTGTGTGTGTGTTTGCTTGGGTGTATGACTGCTGTCACCACCACTTCCTGACAGAGATCCGGTGTGAAGCCAGTTCCGGACAGTTAAAATTGGCAAAGGGTTGCTGCGTTGACAAGGAAACACAGAATCCATGATCTGTTCACATATTCTCATGAACAGTGTTTAGACCTAAATAGTGTCTAGCGGCAGAGAAAGTCACTTCCTTAGACACCTACAGGTCTAATGTTTGGGGAAATGTTAGAAGTTATGGGGAAGTTGGCTTTTGAAATGCACTTCAGTTGAGCAATGCCAGTGTAAGCTAGTGCAAACTGGCCCATCTCTTTTTTTTTTTTATTCTTTTTTTTTATGAGAGGTCAGCGCTGAAGGGAGACTGAAGGTGTGGCGCTTCTGGGCTATAGACTCTGACAATCAGCCGTGGGCACGAGCCGACCGTTTTTGCTTCCTCCAGTTGGCTTGGCTGTTTTATCACAGAAAACAGGAAACAGGAAGGGAGCAGCCAGCTGCAGGTCAAAGGTCAGGCCAAAAGGGGAGGGAAGCTGACAAAAGCACAGTATCAAGGCAGGGCTTGGCTTACAGCAACTGCAAGGAGAGGCTGGCCAACCGAGAGATTGGGGAGGAGGAGGGGTCAGATGGATTGTTTTAATGCAAGCAGTCATGAAACATCAGTAATGAAGCGTAATGGCTGTGTCCGAATTCCCATACTGAAATGCGTGAACCTTAAAATAGGATTCCTAGGCATAAAAACTGGAGCCGTTTTACTATAGTTGTTACTATAGTTGTATAGTTTTTATTGTCATGTCATGGATTTTGACTTCAATTTGATATCACAATGCATCATGTTGCATTGACAATGCACTGCATCCTCAATTTTCAGTTTTACTGGACCTTTACCAAACTTACACTGACTCTTTTGACCCAACTTCGATAATAGTCATGGTTTTGTTTAGTGTTGTGTGTTCTGTATTCACATTAGATTTTCTTAGTGGCCATTTGTTCACAAATGAGACAATCCATTCAGTCTGAGTTGTACATTTGCTCAAAGATCATTAATTCAGTAACCTTGCCGTGCCATGTTCAACTGATTAACATTATGAAAACTGGTAAAAACTTTGGAAACTCCTAATGTATCCTCAAATAATTCACATTTTTGTACATTGCCCCTATTGTATTGCCACATGTAGCAAAAGCAGGTTAATTCCTCAAACCCAATAGATGCATTTTTGAAACTTTAAGAAAGTTTGCTCGTGGCGGATTTGATTACACAAGAAGCACAAATGGCTTTCATGTAAGCAATAATCGCTGTGAAGTGATTGCTAAACTCCAGCACATGTATATTTGTCATATCATCAGTAGGCCTGGGTATCAAGGTTGATACTTTTTTTTTTTTTTTTTAGGTACCGACCGAATTGCCTCGATACAACTGAGTATCGACAAACGTCTCGTCGGTAGGTAATACCTAAAGGGATTAAGCTCATCAACGTCAGTGAGCTAACAATGGTGCTTTTCCACTGCATAGACAGCACGGCACGGTTCAGTACAGCCCTCTTTTGGGGGGTTTTCCACTGGGAACAGTACCTGGTATATGGTCCTTTTTTTAGTACCACATCAGCCGAGTTTCCAAGCGAGCCGTACCGTTACCAAAACGTGACGTGTAAACTCTGCTGGTCACTGATTGGCCAGAGAAAATAGTCATTACTGCATCACTGAACTTGCGACACGAGACAAAACAGGCCCCGCTAGATTTAAATTAGCACAGCCAGCGAAGGATTGGACTCAACTTTTTAGTTTGAAGAAACGCACCTTTTCGCAAAAATTGCTGTTTCGTGGTCTTTTGACGAAGTACAGACGTCTTGCTGTTAAAAACATCCACATGCCGAGAATGAAGAACACCATTCCGTCGATATGCTCCATTGTTGTGTGTTTGTTTGTGGCGCGTTTACGATGATGTCACAGCAGTAGAGGCGGCGCAACTATAACGACACGTGAATAATCCCACCCAGGCTATATGTAAAGGTAGCATAACAGATGTGTAAACTGAAAACTATTTGAACTTTATTGAAACTAATTTGCACTGATTCATTGTGTTGGATATTTTTTTGCAAATACCAAATTGAAAACATTCTTTTAGGATAAATGTCAATGTCCTGATGATTGTTTGTTTTTAATCAACTGAGAAAGGTGGATGTTGTTATCGAGTTTAAAATGCACTTAATTGTGAGGCCCTAGTTGGAGCATTTCTAGTTACGCTTATTCGCCTCCCATCGTCATGGTATGCTAATGCAACAAAGCACATATGTGACAAATGACATCAGAAAAGCGTCAATACATTATTAACGGTTGACTCAAACGATATGTAATCATCCTCGTCTGCATCGCGATGCATCGACGAAGCAATTAATTTCGTCACCTCTTAAAAGGCCTACTGTGTTTTAGAAATGCATGCATATTTAAACACACAATTTATTTGTTTAAATAATAAGCTTCATTTTTGTTTACATCAAATGTTTGTTTTTTTGCTCTCAAAGGGCCTACTGTGTAGTAGAAATGTGTGTGTATTTAAAGACGCAATCGATTTTTTTTTTTTAATGATAATAACAACAATAATTTTATGGTGTTGTTTTATTTTTAACAACTCATTAAGGTCTTATGGAATAGTTAGGTGTCCACTGGCTGTACATTTTTCAGCAGATGCAGCGTGTCATTCATATAATCATATAAACATTTGACTCATTTGACTTTTCTTCTGCATATTATTTGTACATAGGATGTGTTGGATTTCAAATTCTGATGTGAATTAGCCAATTCAAAGAATTAATTGTTTGTCAGCATGAGGGCTTGAGTTATTGTTTTTGAAGAGTGACGCCTCTGACTCCAGCTCTCAAACGGCGTCCCCGTACGACAGCTTTAGTGAGTGATTGAGCGAGCTCTGCTGCATGAGCCTGGGCTTTCTGTGCATCTGTGCCCTACTTAGTCTGAATCTCCTGCCGAAAGCCTCTCTTCTCCCTTATGGTTTAAATCTACGTAAATATAAAGTTGTCGGACGTGTCCTGGATCTCCTTCATGCTTCACTTTATTCACTTGTGAGTGTCGCTCTTTCAAGCATGCACATGCTCGCAAACATTTTGGTTGATAGTGCCACTCGGTATTAAACCAAAGTCCTGCAGCCTCACCACACAAATGTCATCGCCAAAGTCCTCTTATGTGTCCTCTTGGAGAGGGGAAACATGGCACAGCTGGCTTCCCCAGAAGGCACGTTGGCACCCTTATGCCACAAACAACAACTGTTCCCAAAGCCTTAGATAAAGAAGTATGTAAACTCAAGCTATGAAGCCAGTGGGGAATTTAAGGTGTTGCAATGCATCAAACTAAATATTGCATCTACCCTAGTAGTTTATTTATTAAATACTCGGCGTAGTAAGCTATTTTTCTCATTTGCTTGCTCTCATTTCTTGTAGTTACACTCCACTCTTGGAATAGTTTTTATTACACCCCTTTTCTCCCTTTTTTCCTTGTAGTCTAAGTAAGGGTTCAGAATTTGGAGGCAGCTGCGGCGCTGCCACACTCAGACTCTCTCTTGTGCATGTCAATTCCCCAGACTGGAGCGCTTGTACAATCCCCCACTGTGCTGCCCTGTAAATCATGGCTTTCTTTTCACTTCCTCCCCCTACCGTGCAGCACGACCCTCCCTGCTCTCGCCTGCCTGCCTTGGGCTCATGTGCCCAGAGTCGGTGGAATCAGAAAAATGCGGCAGGCATTCAGTCCTTGCTGATACAGGCCTATCAGAATCTGCTGATGTTTTCACATTTCTTTGCTGATTTTAGAGAAATAACTTTTATTATCACTCTAGATGAGACGCATCATATTTCATGCTCAGATTTAAATGTGAACTCTTTAATACTGCGCTGTTTCGTCCTGCATTTTGTTTTTTTTTGGCCTCCCATAGTATGAACACACATTTTATGTCGGTTACAGTCAAAGATGTGGCTCACATATGAGGCGGTAGTGTGAAAGCATCTTAACAACCTTGAAAGGCTATGTTACTGGTGCGTTTTTATTTTAAAATGAAGATGATCCTCATCCATACGGGCATTTCCACTGCTTTTCAGAAAAGATCTTCGCCGATAGGCTACTACACGACCAAAAGCGCATGTAACGTTGACCATTCATGCACACTGTAGCATTATTGCTATAAATAAGATTTATATCCATATGTATACTCACTTCAAACCATCATTGAGTGTTTGTAATAACTTCAGATTGCTGTGTGTTTTGGTCATGTAATATTGCTGAGAAATATTATTTCCTCTGAGTCAGAACTTCAATCGTGGAAGAGAAAATACAGGCAAACAGCTGCTCATTTTCTTTGGCATATCTGTAGAAAATTAATAGAAATTAGGATTCTGTCTGGGCTACATGCATTTTAAAATGAACACGTACTAGTGGAAAGGTAGCATAACACATTTGTAATCTGAAAACTATTTGAACTGATTTATTGTGTTGGATATATTTTGTTCCTTTGTGCAGTGGCTCAGGAGATAAGGCTCGAGTCTGTATTAATGTTTTTTTGGGGGGGGGTTTGAGATAATGTAATCTTGTTAAAACTGATTCCATGAAATGGGTATCAAAAAAGGTATTGTTCAGGAACTGGTATCAAACTCAATGTATCGGTATCTAAATGGCCTTTTTTTTTTTAAATAGTGCACAGCTCTACAGAGGAGACGAGAGCTATGGATTTATTGGTTTATTTACTGTATATTACGAAGCTGCCACACAGATCTAACATAAACATGCAGTCTTTACCAGCTTCTTTACCTTTATAGACATAGGGTAAGTGTACCCTTTAAGCACACTTTCAACTTTGACATCAAATTAAAAAAAAAGAGATGTTGATCATTATTTTAACCAATCCAGTAATTTGTTAATTTCTAGACATTTTAATTGCATACCAATCACATTTGGCAATTCTGAGTTATCCCCACTCTTGTGCGTGCTGCCTCAGGGGGTTTCACACAAATACACTCCAAAACTTTGGTCCAAACATTTCTGCAGCGTTCAACCATTTATTTGAAAAATACACTAATATTATGTCAAATAAGAGATAAATGTATTGGGGGGGTTTTGTGTGTGTGTGTGTATGAACAAACATTACTTTTATATAATTTTCCTTTTAAATGTAAAGATGAGTTTTATTAGCTTACATGACTGTGTACCATTTCAGCCTACCTTATTTCTTTCAGTATTAACTGTGGAACCAAGCCCACTTGAATGTTTTTCAATGAGGAATCTAATTACTAACTTTTATCAACTTTCTAAGTGAAAGTGTTTCATAACAAACAATTGTGTATGCTTTTACATGACTTTATTCGTAAAATATTTACATTTTATATTCAAAAATCAACTAATCAATGCATTTTCAAATGAGAGAGAAATCTTGCCTTTTAACAAACACGTTCTTCTTATAAACAATGTCAATATCTTTGAAAATACCTAAACTAAGATTTTAGTTGGCTTAATGGTTACACTTACCCTAACTTACTGTTGTTTTTTTTTGGCCTGGTATGTTTTCTGATGAACTTGTGTGTATTTGACCCTCTTTATGCACAAGGAGACATGAATGAGAGCTTAGTTTAGTACTCAGCAGGTTTCTGTGTGCATGCTTTGGATGTGTGTTCTCAGAAAAATATATCACAAGTTTAAACAGATATGTTTTATGATGTACATGTTGTAAAGGCACAGCCCTATTCAGGAAAAGGGGATGGGGAGCTGTGGCTTATTTGGATTTAAAGAGACCTTTTCAAAAGGATATAATATAAAAAGAAGCATAAGAGGTCTCCTTTAACAAGTTTAATTAAAAAAAAATTAGAATTAATTGTTATTACAGGTTCCTGCAGGACTTAAAAGGGCCTTAATACTTAATTCAATCTTCCATGAAAAATTTTGAATTGTAAAATTTAATTGGAGCAGAAAGTCTTACATTCATAAAGTCATTGCATTAAATGTGGCAATGGCAGATATTTATACTTTTTAATCACAACCTTCTCTTTTGTCATTTTGCTTCAAAATCTTAATTTAAGAATATTTATTCATTTGCACTGCATAAAAGACAGAAATAGAACAAAAATATTTAAGAAATACTGTTATCAAATGATGCAGTGAAAGTTATTTCTGTGTAGTAGTTGGTATTCAAGCCATAAGGTTATTGTTTTGTTTTGTTGGAGATCTGTTGCTTTGTTTTCAAGCTTTGAAGCATTTTTAATACAAGATATTTACATGCATTACACCATATTGATTTATTGTGTTCTATTCCTGTTTCTTGGTCTTAAAGTGTCAGAGAATGTTTTGTGCATTTTTCAAACCACTCTTCTTTTTCCTCTTTCAGACGGAACCTGACGAAATTGTCACTGATATTCAGTCACATGCTCGCCGAGCTCAAAGCCATCTTTCCTAACGGCCTGTTTCAAGGGGATAACTTCAGAATCACCAAAGCGGATGCCGCAGAGTTCTGGAGAAAATCGTTCGGGGACAAGTGAGACGCTTAATGTGTTCTTTGTTCTCGTAACAGATTAACACGCCACATTTTCATGGAAAAACAAAAGAAGTTGGACTTTGACAAGCTTAAGGAGCAGCAAGCAGTCTGATTCTTATAATCGGAATTTCTCTGAATTTCAGGACCATCGTGCCTTGGAAGGTGTTCCGGCAGGCCCTGCATGAGTTTCACCCCATCAGCTCGGGCCTGGAGGCCATGGCTCTCAAATCCACCATCGACCTCACCTGCAACGACTACATCTCCGTCTTTGAGTTCGACATCTTCACCAGGCTTTTCCAGGTGCGTCATTTAATCACTCCATCACTTCCTCCAAGCACAGACTAGCTCCATTGTGCCTGAGCTCTGCGTAGAGGAAGGTCTGACAATGACTATTGTTGTGTGGCTGTGTGCTGTGGGTATAAAGGCGCTGTTTGAGTGTGTGTGTGTCGGTGCTGATGCTTCAGTTCTCATGGCTGAAAGCCAGCCTGAATGGAGGCCTCTTATCGCCTTTTGTAGCTCGAAAAGGCTTGTCTGCTCTCCTCCGAGCACACGATTTCCTGAGAGTAGGGGGCGAGAGATTATTTAAAAGTGCCTCAGCTTTAGAAGAGAGCTGTTTGACCTATTTTAATGGCAACTGCTGCTAACCTCTCTGGGTTTTTTTTGCTCTAATTATATACACTTCGAGAGCAACAATGCAGAACAGAGATGTCTGAGGTTTTTCTGTTCTTCTGCTTGATTTGTGTGTACCCACACTTTTTATTCTGGAACCACATAATTAGTGGCATTTGCTAGGGCAAGATTACGATTACCATTGCTCATACTTGAGGTTGGTTCAAATCCCTAACCCCAAGTATTTAGCTAGTCAACAGATGATAACCGAAGTCGACACCAGAATCGAAATCCCATTCCAAATCGAAAGTGTGTAAATGAAACCCACTAGGGAAAAGGGTTTATGCAAGCCTTCTGTGCTACAAACATGAGTCATACTTCAATCATGCTATTATTTTAAGCTGTTATACTTAGCTTTCACCTTCTTTTGGTTTTTAAAGTCTCTAATGCTCATCAAGACTGCATTTATTTGTTCAAAAATGCATTAAAAACTGTAATCTTGTAAAATATATTTTATAAGTCCCTCTGATTAATTGAATGCTTTCTTGCCAAATAAAAAAAAAAAAAGCTAAATAATCCAAGTAACCCTAATCTTTTTGAATGGTAGTGTACCTTAACATCTGCATAGCAATGCCCTGGCAACCATCCACAACACCCTCGCATCCTGATGACGAGTTTCGGTGTTGTTTTCAGAAAATGTAAAAATCTAGTCATGTTGATTTTTCCATGGAACAGATTAGAATATGAATCTATAATATAGCAGCTGTTGAATACATCATCTGACGGATGCTTGGCAGTGCAGTGCTGTCTATGTAATGAGCTCATTATTCAGAGTGCCCTAGCACAGACATCACAGCGGCCCCGAGCTTTCTCTTTCCCCTCTCTTCTCAATAGGCCATAATCACATCTATCCTTTAATTAGCCTTTCTTACCTCACGTCAGAGCTAATTTGTGGGTGTCAAGATCATTTTTACGACTATAATCAAATGCGGCCTTTTTGATACAGCTAATAATCGAGCTAACACTGACAGCATGTCATAATTCAAGTCGGTATGTTGGTCTGTTAGAGCACTTAAAACGGCCGTGGCACGGCTGGCCTTGCACTCATTCTAGTTGCAGTAGAAGAGCGACTGTTCTGCACCGTACCTCAGCTTCATTCATGCAGCCAGAAATAGACCGGCTGTTTACAGAGAGCCCGCAAAGCTCTTAGACGAAGCTCCACGTAGCAAGGTCACGCTTCTCATCAGCATCTGAATGAACCCGTCCCGCTCAAGAACTAATGACAGGCCTTTTTTTATTCCTTCGATTCGACAGACTTTTGACTGTGAGTGGACTTTTGCGAGACTCGGTATGAAAACCGGTTTTGTTTTATGTGTTTGCTCAGCGTACACAAGCATTATTAACCGTCCTGGAATAGGGTAGTATATACCGAAGATTTCTAATAATATGTAATCTGAGAGATTGGTTGACCCATATTCGCTCTGTAGCTGTTTGACGCAAGTGTCAGGAGGTGTTTTAGCTGATGCACAATGCATTTTGAAAATGTGTGAACGCTCTGAGGTGACGGAAACTACTTTTTCACACAAAATGTGCCGGAGCCACTACTGTCATGTCCGCAAACTAACAAGGTGGATTGTGCTTAGTCTAATTAATAATTTTATTTAGCAATGATGCATCAAAATGAAAATGACCGTTCTTTGAATTTTCTATTTATGAATAAAGGAATGAATGAATTAAGCGTTTATATAGCGCTTTACTGTGTATTGCCATACACCCAAAGCGCTTTACAATCAACCACCAGCAGTGTGCAGCATCCACTTGGATGATGTGACGGCTGCCACAGGACAGCGGCACCAGTGCGCTCACCACACACCAGCTACAGGTGGATAGGAGAGAGAACACAGTGCTGAAGAAAAAACATTAACCAGCACAGTTTTTTAAGACAGGAACAGGAAATTAGCATATTGGATCATATGAGACTTGAGTAATGACTGCTGGAAATTCAGCTTTGCCATCACAGGAAGGAAATTAGAAGCTGTAAACGTGTTATTTTAATATTATGCAACATAATTTTTAATCAAATAAATGCAGCCTTTATGAGATTTCTTAAAAGAAAAAGAAAAAGAAAGAAATGCGAAAGTATATAATCACAAGCTGACTTTGATGAAACAGTCAAAACTGATTTAAATTTTAAATATA
>JAUMHR010000069.1:8876118-8891022 GCA_032361145.1 Enteromius fasciolatus
AAGAAAGAAATGCGAAAGTATATAATCACAAGCTGACTTTGATGAAACAGTCAAAACTGATTTAAATTTTAAATATATGAACATCACATAAAATGATATCAGATTAAGCACAATCATCAGAACTGTGGTGCATGTCGACTGAATGCATACCTAATCACACACTTTCATTGTAGTCGGTCTGTTTATAGCTTTTAATTTGAACTCTGTGATTCTCTGTGACACTAGTCTGATTTTATAGGCTGGGAAGCAAGTTTTTTTTCTCTGACATCTTAAGACAAAAAAATTGCGTAAGGGCAAGCTGTCGATCAGTGTTTCTAAAAAGAAAAAAAAGGAACAAGACAAATTCTCAGAAGTGTTTGTCAGTGAGAGGAAGTGCTAGTTTTGCCTGAGGAAGATGTCATGAACACATGGACAAAGTCATTTAAAAGTAGTACTTAAATAATACTGTCACCCTAAAAGTCATGTGCTCATTTGATTGTAATCTATAGGCTACATCAATTAAGCAGATGACAGTTTTTCTCAGAGTGCTTTTAAAGGACTTCATTCATGTGTAATATATACTGGCCATTTGTCTCTATTGATAAACTGTCTGTGAACAGCAGTACTGTGGTTTTGGATGAGCTTTAGGGAAATAAGAAAGAGAAAATAAGATTACCGTGTGTTTGTCAGTATATGTCACTAGGTGTGGCTTCACATTGGAATCTGTTTTACTAATTGGACTGACGTTAGTGATGTTTATATACAGAGATCTGTACAAAGTGACCCACCACTCCATCCACAACTCACTCTGTCTCTGTGACTCAGACTCTCTTGATCTCTTAAATGGATATTAGAGGTCATCACATAAGGGACTATGGGTGTCTCTGCTGTCAGATGTAATCTGTATATACATGCAACTTCATTCACAGTGTGAATGGTGTTTGGGGAAATAACTATGCATTGTGTCTTTTTTTTTTATATATATAGCCATGGTCATCACTGCTAAGAAACTGGAACAGCCTGGCAGTGACTCATCCGGGCTACATGGCCTTTCTCACATATGATGAAGTCAAAGCTCGTCTGCAAAAATTCATCCACAAGCCCGGCAGGTAATACAAACACAGCACACATCACTGTTAAGAGGATAGTTTCCCGGGGGAAAAAAATCACTGAGTCATTTGTATAATGACAATAGTGTGATTACAATCTTGTATCAGCTTTCTATTTAGTTCCAGTAATCAAGTGTCTTGGGCTTCAGCCATTCACCCAAGTCATTATATTCAGATGTGTTCATGGCATCAGCCTTGTCACAGCAGCATTATCCTCGACCCTTACATAAACAGTGACAGGACTTACATGGGACAATGCACCATTAGTTGCTTGAATCCCCACTCTAAGTGGCCCGAAGGACAGCATGGTACCTCCCATCAATAGATGTATTGTAAAAGTACCATGATGTCACAAGTGCTCTCAATTCAAAGAAAGCAATCATATGACCACCCTTAATGCAACGAGACACGTTTCTCAATGATGACTTGATCTGACACTGTTAGATTGTACTGTTTTTTTTCTTTTTTATCTCATGTCATAAGTATTTGTTGTAACAGTCACGTTTTCTCTTGGTTACAGCTACATTTTTAGGCTGAGCTGTACACGGCTAGGCCAGTGGGCTATTGGTTACGTCACAGCTGATGGAAATATCTTGCAGACCATTCCTCACAACAAACCCCTCTTCCAGGCCCTCATTGATGGCTTTAGGGAAGGATTGTAAGTCAACGCAGCATTTCAGTCTAAACCTCACATTTTAAATATTTAGATGTGTAATGAAGCATCAGATGTCACACTTCAGATTAACTTTACAGAATGACTTTATTCCCATTTAGCTATCTTTTCCCTGATGGCCGCACACAGAACCCTGACCTTACGGGGCTGTGTGAGCCCTCGCCTCAAGACCATATCAAAGTCACACAGGTCTGTTTTTGTTTTTATTATCTCAGACACCTAAATGCATCCAGTGTTTTGGATAATCTATGTAACCCCCTTTTTTTCTTTGCTTACAGGAGCAATATGAGCTCTATTGTGAGATGGGCTCAACTTTCCAGTTGTGTAAGATTTGTGCTGAGAATGACAAGGATGTAAAGATCGAGCCCTGCGGCCACCTCATGTGCACTTCCTGTCTCACTGCCTGGCAGGTAAACCAGAAGAACCTTCAGCTATCCGGTAATGTGGATACGCACGTGTGTTTTCCTAATTCTTTGTCAATTTTCTCACTCAGGAGTCAGAAGGCCAGGGCTGCCCGTTCTGTCGCTGTGAAATTAAGGGTACTGAACCCATCGTTGTTGACCCCTTTGATCCCAAAGACCCCAATAGTGGAGGCTCCTACGGAGGCTGCCGGGGGATGTTTGGGGCCGAGGGAGCCCCTTCGCCCAGCTACGATGATGACGATGATGATCGCTTGGAGGACTCTCCTTTCATGATTAGCAAGCTGGTTGGTGCTAAAGTAAGAACAACGTGATCTCATTATGAATTTATGGAAATTATGCTTTGCTAAACCTGCAAAAACCCGTTTTTCAATTAACAGTATCGATTAAGCTGTCACCTGTCTCAGTAAATATTGTTTTAGTAGTGTTTTCGAGGCTTCTGTTTTGAAATTTAATATAGGTATCCCATACAAATCCCAATCAAATAACTTCTCCTGTAGATACTTCAGTATTGCTCAGTATAGCATCAGTATAGTTGTATGCTGAATAGTTTGGCATGTTTCAGGTGGAGAGGCCGCCCTCACCGCTGTCAGCTGCCCCTCAGTCCGTCGTTCCCCCAGTACCTCCTCGGCTGGATCTGCTTCCTCTCAGACCCACCAACCCTCCCGGGGCCTCTAGTCCAGGCGCCACATCCAAGGTAAATCCACTAGCAAGGAATGTTTCGCCAAGTTTCAAGCACCATAATTTGGAATGTGTTAAGCATTCTTTTTAAACACTTCAACAAGCACTCGTCCAATGCTAATTTTCTTCTAATGTAATTTTAACTTTATTCCTCCCACCCCCAGGCCCCATCCCATCACAAGGACAAGCCATTACCGCTGCCCCCAGCCCTTAGGGACCTGCCGCCACCTCCCCCCCCAGACCGACCACACCCAACCGGATCAGACAACCGGCTCCCGAGACGCCCTCTCCCCAGTACGCCTGGAGAACCTCCTCGGGACAAACTGCCGCCTGCTCCACCTAACCGCAACATGCCAGACTGGAACTCTCGGCCCGTACCCAAAGCTCCATCACAGCCACCAGCAAGCGGAGACTCCCGTGGGTCTCGTGAACTCTCAAACCGACACTCTCTGCCTCTCCAACTGCCCTCCACGCTCGACGCCAGAGCAGAAGGCCCGCGGAGCAACGGCCCTCCCAGCCTCGACCACCAGCTGGTGAGGACGCACATGCCATATTTACACATTAACAGAAGCCTAATCTGAACTTTTACCTAACTTTCATTTGCTTCATGTGCAGAGTTTCGGATCATCCAATCCTGGGTCAGATTACGACAGCCCGAAAGTAAAGCCATCTGCCTCGGCTAATGCCATCTATTCCTTGGCAATACGGTGGGTGCCATTGAGCCGACATCACACACAAAAGACAAGTGCAACACAAAGTGCTGCATATCGAAAGGAAATTGCACTTAATGCAATCGTTAAACACTTATGCGCTATTTTCATTTACATGTGTGAAACAAGCTGTTCTGAGAAGCTGAAACACATGATCTGTTTGTGTGTAAAAGAATACAGTGCCAAGCTTAATTCTGAAACTGGCAATAAATATTTATTCATCGGCAAACTTAAAAACTATGCTTCAAAATCTGAAGATAAAAACAATTAGGATGTTAAAATTAGAATTTATCTATCTATATATCTATCATAAAAACACCCCCTCACTTCCTCCACAGACTCTGAACCTGTTAGTAAAGCGAGCAGTCACATGTGTGTTGACTCTTTCTCCTGTGCTGACAGGCCACTCCTAGCAGTCAAGGCTCAGGCCGGGGAGGACAACTGTGAGAACGATGAAGAGTCGGAGTACATGACTCCATCTTCTCGGCCGGTGCTGCCCTCTGCTGCGGGTGAAGCTGTGCCTAGACCACCTCCTCCACTTTCTCTCAGTCCCAGGTAAACTTGTTTTAGCAGCCATGGAGGCGTTAAACACCCAAGAGACACTCTGAATAGACTAGACCTAGATATCAGATCTCATTCAGCGTACTGACACTCATGTTTACATCTGCAGGAGTATGCTCAGTGAAATGGAGTCAGAAAGCCCACAGATGTACGAAGCCATGTACAACATTCAAGCTCAGGCCCTTACTGCCTCTGCACCACATCAGGCCAGAGACTCAGGTACTGTGATGTTTAAAGCTCCTCATCTTTATACAGGCATTCTGCTAGTGTATTCTGCAATGTGAAGTGTGGTATTTCTTGATTGTTTAGATTACTCTGAACTGCCTCCTTTGACCTGCTCTAATGGCCCGAGGGATGCTGTTGGTGCATGTGGTGAGGAGGAAGAGGAGAATAGCTATGATTATCCCAAGCCCCATATACCCACCAACCTCGCCCGACGCACACTTTCAGATATTAACCCTACATCCTCAGCCTTCAGCCGCCTTTCAATTGACAGTGAGCTTGGAGCGACAGCAAGTAAGCCATACCAAGTGTTATTTTAGCTGTGTGTGTGCGTGTACAGGCATTTGTGGTTTGAGGACACAAATGCATATAATGACATGGGTACTACAATGTAAACATGCTATTTGTCCTGTGTCCCCGTAAAACAAAAGGCTTAAAAACATACTAAACAGTGTTCTATGAAATTCAAAATGTGCACAGTTTGTTTTTATAAATATAATTATATGTATACTGCATATTTTTATAAAAATACAAAATATAAGTAAACAAAAATTTTTTTTATGAGATTAATCGTTTGACAGCACTAGTTATTATTTATAATAATTAAAATTCACTAATTCAAATACTAAGGATATATGTAAATAATAAGATTATAATATTTACACGAAAACCCTGTTTTTATCACAGAAATCGATTATTTCTAAAAACTCTGGCCAAAGTGGAGATTTCTGATAACGGCATTTTTCACGTCGCAGTGTGGACTGTGAAAACGGAGGCTTTCGAAAACGATGACGCATTTTAGTCATATGATGCAGTCATGTGACCAGTTCAACTGATGTTGGCCGGCATTGTACAGCAGTTGTATTGTTTGCTCTCAATTTTGACAGCCCTATTAAGGATTAATATCAGTTTGTAAATGCTCCCGATAGCTTTTCTTCAAAGACGACATAATTTAAATAAACGGAAGATGGAAATGACGTAGATCGAATCGTCTTACGTTTCACACATACGCAGTACAGGAACCTACGCGTTTTCAGTTGTTTCATTGTGGATGATCATGTCTACACATCGTTTCCGAAGACTTGGAGCGTTTTAGACGAAAACGCCGTTTTCAAATTTATCCGGATTAGTGTAAACGTAGCCTAAGTGTCCCTAATACCCGTGTACTTCCATAGTAACTAGATGTGTATGTAGTACGTGACCACAGTGTAAGGACACACCGGTGCATATTATCTACAGCTGTAATATTCTGTAACAACCCTCAGAATGGTGTGTGTAAGTACAAATGTGTAACAGGACATTGGTAACAACACTTTTTTTCGTAATGAAAGTACAAACAGGACAGCACTTTTTGGTAAATAAAGTGTTACACTGTATATTAAACAGACAGTTGCTATGTATTTAGCATGTAATTACTCTGATGTGACACAGCAGCGATAAATTAGGTTTTACATATAAATTGTGGTCGGTATCCAGAATGTTACACTTTATATTAAGTGGGTAGTTCCTGACGAGTTACCATGTGTGTATACACTGGTATTACACAGGTGCAGCAACTCCACCCACTGCATATCCCAAACCCACCCAACTACACCCCGTTATTTATATTTTACTTTATAACTCATCAACAGCTTCAAGCACTATGTATGTATGTAGTTGTATGTTGTATGTAACTGTATATATGTTTTAGTTATGTAATATTTATATTTTACTTCATAAATCAACAGCTTCCAGCACTCTTAACATCAAAAGATTTTTTTAGATGAGGAGACACAGTCCAGCCTTCTGATATCTATTGTAGTCAATATTTTTAAAATATATTTACAGAGCAAATATAGCACTGCCATTTCCTTTTTCCACCTATATTTATTTTAGATCGTATTTCAACCCCGTGAGAGCATCATGGCTTCCTTATTTTAGAACAGCAACTGCGGTATAGTCATCATCTCATACTTCAGTGTCTATATACTGACATGGTTTTTACTCTACATTGTGTCTTCAGCAGCCATGGACCCCAGTGAAGCCCCCGAGCGACCTCCCAAGCCTCTTCCCCGTCGCATCAACTCAGATCGCAGGCCCAGCCCAGTTCCCCCTGGAGCGAGCCCAGGGCCCAGCCAACAGATCAGCAGCGAGATCGAGCACCTCTTGAGCCAGGGCTACTCCCATCAGGACATCCAAAAAGCCCTTATGATTGCACAGAACAATATCGAGATGGCCAAGAACATCCTGAGGGAGTTTGTATCCATCCCTTCTTCTGCACATATCTTAACATAGCAAAACTTCTCCGAGCATCCTGTCGCGACCCAGCCACGCTCGTCATGCATTCGTCTAGACTCCGGAAGAAGAGTGCAAACCTTGCATTCTAGCCCTAGTGATGGCGAGAGACTCTTTCTCCATAACACTTCTCGGATTCTCTGTCCTCCTCCGTGCGTGCGAAAGAGCGAGGGGTTCGTTGCGGCCGCTTCTTCAGCCCGAAGGCAACGCATGTCCCCTAAGGACAAAAAACAAAAAAGACAAAAACATGTATGTGTTTATATATGATTTAATATATAAATCAGAATATTGAGTATAGTTAATATATACACATGTATGTTGGAGAGGTTCAGCTGCAGAGATCAGGGTGTGTGAAGTATTAGGCCTCGGAGTTCGAATAGCTAAAGGGAGTTAAACAGCAGACTGCAGCCGAGCGTGAAAAATGGCCTTTACTTGTGTTGCTTTGGTACGTTTTGTTTTCTAGTGTGTGATTTTTCATTTTTCGTCTGTCTTGTAGCATGCCGTACATGTCGGTCCCCCCAGCGCAGTCGCCTGTTTCAAAAAAAACGCTCAGCCCAAAGCAACCCGTTCTCCGCTTGACCTTGACCTCCAGGGTACTATGGGATTTCTTATTTTTTTAAGGCGCGTGGTGGTGGCTGGCATCGGAAATGGGCTCTCCGTCAGCCTTGTTACATCTGTGTAGCATTACTGTAACTGTACTGTACCATGAATTGACTTCCCAAATGTTTTTAAGGACAGCCAGTCCTTCAGATTCCCAGCAGGAACGTGCTGATGAAGGGTACACGCGTCTGATGTCAGCGGACATGTCATTTGTTTTGCTCTAATCTGAATGTGTCATTAATATGGTGGTCTTCGACTTTTGTGAAGTAGCGTGTTTACTAAAGATAGTGTTCTTTAACAGATAAAGGGCAAGTGAATCTACTTAGTAAAAAAAAAAGAAAGAGAGAGAAGTATTTGCTTAAAAAGGTCCAAGGCCTGGCCAAGTTTCTGTATTCGGTGGGGACTGAAATCACTCTTGGGGAGGTTCGGACTCTGAAGCTGTTCATCTTAGAAACCATTTCATTCGATCACCTTAATATATTATTATTAATGTAATTTTTTTTTGATTTATTGTTATTAATACAGAAGTGCTTTACTGCTGCTATTATTGTTAGTGCTAAACAATTAAGCCTTAAATGTACATTTGTGAATACTGTGTTTAACCCATTTTAAAGTGACAGTATCGGTTGTGTGTAATTTGGTAATGTAGCATACTTGAAATCAGAAGCAACTTGCGCAGGTGTGAGCCCAGCTGATTTATTCAGTCTGTGTGTGTGTGTGTGTGTGTGGGGGGGACGTCTTGTTTTCATCCAGGTACGTTGCATTTTGCTTGAAATACATGTTTTTCATTCATCGAAATGGTGAAATGCATCACGAGGCTCATCGCAGAAGGCCTTATTTTTCAGTTCTTTCCTTGTACTACAAGGTTTTGGTGTTCAGCCCGCCCTGATTGGATCGATCTTTCAGTGGCAGCTCTGTTCAAGCCATGATCGCAGTGTCCATAGTCCGCCTGCTGTTAGGGAGAAGGTTCTTCCCGCTCTCCCCTTTGTACTCAGGAATACCGTACATTTCAACAGAATCTACATGAGTGACTCCTTACTTCAAACCAGTGCAAGACTGTCTCGTTTTCAGGGTGAACACAATTCTCGACTACTTTCTCAACGACATCAGCATCAAATTTGTTAATTCTGTGTTCCTTAAAGGGACAGTTCACAAAGAAATTAATTCTGTCATTATTTACTTCACCCTCATGTCATTCCCAATCTGTTGTGAATGTCAAACTGAAATTGGTCCCCGTTGACTTCCATTGTACACATAAAAACAAAAGAAAAGAAAGCAAGTCATAAAGCTTTGGAATGACATGAGTCTTAACTAATAATGCCATTTTTTATTTTTGGGTGAACTGTGCCTTTAAAATTTCCAGTTATTGTTTGTTATTGCACCAGCACATTTGAATGCACTATTAATACATTAAAGTGAGTTTGAGTCTCTCGTGGGGGACTGGAGGACTCATGATTGATGTCGCCAACATCAACACTGGCCCAGTTTTAGTAGTGCTACTAGCCCGTAGTGTTCTTGAAATGTTGCACTGGGATTGCAGGTACTTCCACGTCTCAATCTTGTAGGTACACATGCAACCTTGAGAGCTTACGATAAGGCGGGCTGGTTAGTTGTAGGCTGTTGTCTCTTGGTTTGTAGATTCTGTTGCCTTGAAGAAGCATATGATGGTTTATTACGGATTTTTTTTTTTTGTGCACCATATGAAGTTTAGAGATGAGAAGGTGAATTTTTTTTTTTTATCATTTCATTTTACTGTACTACTATTTCTTGATGTGTGATGGATGTGTGTGAGGTTGTGTGTACAATATTTGGCACAGTGTACCTATTTGTGCTGTGATACTGTCACTTTAAAATCAAGCGTGTAAAGTTACTTATACATAGAATACGTGGAAATGGCAATGTTTTGTTTCATTTTTGCATTCCTGTACATGTCAGAATTTTATTTTTGTTTACTGATGTGAATATTACTGTGAGCAGTGCCATATGTTTAGATATGTCCGTAAGTTTTGTTCTGCTACCCGGAAAAAAGGCCTTGTTTAGTGTAAAGAGTGAATGATTTCCCTCATGAATTTTTTGGAAAACGTTTCCATTGTCGCTCAACGCTTCTTTGGCTTGGTCAGTGACATCATAGTGAATATGTGTGTTTACTGGAATGTCTCGAATCAGACCACAAGAGGGAGCTCGCTCCTCATTCTGCCATAACTTGCCTGAGTATTTCAGGGTTTCTTTCTTTTGTGCTAGTTCTCATATCACTTTGGAAGTATGCACAGCGCTATACTGTTAATTAAAACAATAGAACAAACGTCATGGCCACAGTGTCTGTCTTAAAGCTTAAAGTGTGTGTTTTTGTCTGCGTGTGTGTACTTAACCAAAAAAACAATTTTGTACCCAAAAGTGAGGTGAACCTGACAAAATCTCCCTTTGGGGACGCCTACATTGTTTAGTTT
Source organism: Enteromius fasciolatus (assembly GCA_032361145.1). Classification (NCBI taxonomy): domain Eukaryota; kingdom Metazoa; phylum Chordata; class Actinopteri; order Cypriniformes; family Cyprinidae; genus Enteromius; species Enteromius fasciolatus. The sequence goes on from JAUMHR010000069.1 coordinate 8,885,794, forward strand.
ATTTTTAAACACGTTTAACAAAAGTTTTTTAAGTGTACATTATAAAACCATTACGCCTATGGAATGTCCCTATTTAGATAGCTAAGTAAACGTGTGTGTGTTTGAGACTTGTTGATGTACTTTAAAAAAATTTTCTTCTAACTAAAATTTTAAAACGTTTTCTTAGAAATATAGACATAATCCTTCAGGATGGGACATTTTTGGTGGGAAGCCAGCTGAAAACAAGTAACGTAACGTTATTAGTTAGCTAGTGGACAGAATGGAAAGTCCTGAAACTCGACCAGAACATATTTCACAAGTCTGGTATATCCTGTCCTTTTTATATAAATACATACTTCGACATGGCAGAACTGAGCCTTACTGAGAGGAACCTCTAAAAAAAAAAAAAATCATCGGCAGCAACTTCCGGTTCGCGCGGCTTTTAACTCTTTTTTAGAACGTTTTTTTTTGGTCTTACCGGAAATAAATTGAATAAAACGTGGCTCTAAACTTGAGCGTATTATTGTATTACACTCGCGTTTTTTTACAAAAAGAGGTGTTCTGTGTGAAATGCTGTATTTTTTCATTTATTAGAAGCCTACCCAAACATTCTAACTTAATAAGCCGTATCTGTTTTTGATTTTATTCATTCTTTAAACCTTAAGAAAACTATTGTATGGAAGAGCTGTTTCTGGTGAACATAAATAAACAGGCCAAACAGTGACAAAATTAAGGCTCGAGTAAGCCAGCCCTTTTTAATAGAAATACCAGGATTCACAATTCAAAAACAAGCATTAACAAAAATACCGCTGACACAAAAACAAAAACCATGTGGAAAACCAGAAGAAATGAAACTGAACTTCAGTGTAATAATGACCATTGTATCCCACTTGTGGGTCTGCTTTGCGTACAGTACAGGGTACATGCTGCATAGATTGGTACAACTTATAAACCTTCAAAATATGGTTTGAAAAAAATCTAATAAAATATATGCTGCTTTAAAAAAAAGGTCTAAGTATAAAAATCACACCTGCATTTTTTCTTGTTACGCTCCCTCCAATATAAATGAATGCAGTCACATGCATTTTAACACTTCCTATAAGATTTGAAAATGGGAGGCTTGGTCATGTTTTTCTTTATTATTTACATTCAGTGCAAGATGAGGACAGCAGGTAATGGCATTTAAAAAAAGAATACTCAGCTCAACGGGACACTTCCATTTTTCCCAGGCTAGAGGGACATTTTTAGCTCAAACTGACATTAACGTCACTCACTCGCTTAAAACATGAACTTAATTTGATATAGCTAATAACATTATAAAAATAAAACCAGAGCCATGACATGAACCCAACATTTTGCTTACATATTTGGAAAAAAGGTCAGCCATGTCAGAGACTTTCCCTGACAATTTATTTGCCCTCAAGCTTTATCATTGGGCAGTTTCAGTGCTGATCCAGAGGACAGATGAGTGTTTACAGTGGTAAAGACGCTTCAGTGCATGGACAATGGTGCGGCAGAGGTGAGAGCAGGTTCAGATCAGACACATCGACAGCGCAACACAAAGATCTTCGGCACTCTTCAAATGCCCCTCAACAAAGAGACTTGCATTATCAAAAAATACTCGAGCACAACCTTTCAAATCTCTCAGGCATTTTTAAATAGCTAAATATATACAGTATTTCATATTTATATACAATTCGTAAATACTGAAGTGGAGTCGTTCATTATGAACTTGGCGCTTTTTGAATCATCTTACTGTATACTGAATCGGATTATAGCATTTCAAATATAAAACATGGGCAGAAGAAAGCAGAATTAAGTGGGAACTCGGACTCGGAGCACTCAGATTGGGATTCACCCTGAGACGGAGCGCTGTAGGACAGAGGCCGCTAGCGTCTCTCCACATATGCATGTATTTTTCAGTCTTTAATTGAAAGACAATATCATCGGGTCTCGGTAGCATGGTAAGTGTCAGCCTTACAAGTCTTGGGTCTTGTTTAAGATTGGATTTGAGTTCAGTGGACTATAAAAGAGCTAATAATGGCCATCATTGTTCTGAAGTAATGACCTATTCGGTGGGGGACTTTTTGTCTCCATTGACTCCTTGTAGAAGCACTGTCTCTTCAGATTTACCGCTTTTCATCTCCCTCACAATAACATCATCACTGGCCTTTTCCTTCGTGCTGGAGAATGAAAATAACAGATATTAATGCTTTGAATGATGACAGTGTATTGGAAAATACTTATTCATGTACATATCCGGACATTTAGTGTTGATACTAGGGCATTACGATGAGAAATATGAGAATATTTTGCTTTTATTTCAAGCTACATATTATTTTTCTATTATTTATATACTTTTATTTTTACATTTACATTTAGTAATATATATTTACAGAGAGAGAGACATATAATATTTTTTTTTAAGTAAATAGAATTGAAAAAACAACAGAATACACCAGTTAAAAATGAAGAGTTAAAAAAAGACTGACAACATTTCTGTAGCTTAATTTTTAGTTTGACATTTTATTAGTCAGTTTTATCTATTTATTTCAAAACTAATAAAATTGACAAAACATACGTTGATTAGCTATTTATCTTTAATGTATTTTAACTTCAACTAATCACTGAAAAAAATACAAATGACCAAAACACATTTCAAATTTATTTTTAGTTTTACAACAAATGGGAAATGCGAAAACAAGGTTGCTTTTTATGTTTTTCATCTTATATTTTATTTTAGCTTAACGAAAAAAACATTTTACTAACGATGACAACACTGATTAAAGGTGCAGTGTATCATTTTTACAGCACCAAATAATCAAATAAATATACAAATTACATCTTTCTTATAAACTGCTTTTTCAATCATTTTCTATATATTAATATGGTACAGAAGTAATTTGCTATAAAAGTACAACAGCTTTAAGCTAATTAAGTCTATGTTAATTAAACTTATTATATTCAAATGATGTGTTTTTGCAAAAAGAAAAACATACAAATCCTGTTTTCCCGAGCGTCCACAGGGCAGCTTCCCTTTCTTGTAGAGGAAGTAGAGCACGCTGCCCAGTATGGCTATGAGGAGGAGGCAGATGATGATGACGGCTATAATGACTCCACTTCCACCTCCTGCAGCAAGAGAAGAAAAGCAGAAATAAAGTACCTCTATGTTTGACTGAAATATACAAAGCCTTCGCCGTAACACTTCATTTCCAAAAGTGCTGAGTTAAGTGCGTTCTGAGAGTGCTGAGCGAATGAGAAAAGCATTGATGACGTGTGACTAGATCATAGGGGCGAATATACAGAAAGCCAAGTATTCCAGGAAGATGGTCACACTTTGGCAGCCAGTGCAGATTAGTGAGAAATGGTTTGTACACAGCCTGAGTAACAGTGCTCATGTGATCGGGGCTGGGGGTGATGGTGGAGCATGAGTGGTCAGGCCGCTCTTCAGCATCGCGAAACAAACCTGTACGTGGTTGTTGTGGTGGAACGGTTAATCCTGGTCCTGTGACGACAAGGGTTTGTGTTACCAAACATAAGTTATATTCAGATCGCTTTGGACATTTTAGCATCTTGTCTGCACTTTTGTGCAGAGTGTAGGGTTACTAGGGGGGTTTAAAGAACAAACAATTACAAAGAAGTATATCAAATCTGGCATTTCCCTTGTTGACTAATTTAAGGGTATTATTTTCTTTCAAATTAACAAATAGATAGATAGAAGATAAATTAATATTATTTATGGAGTTTTCACTCATTTGTTTTTCTTTTTTTATTAATAGTTTTTACTAAAATATCAATATATCATTCAAAAAATCATTATAAATAAAAATGTGTTTCCAAATAAATCACTTTAATTTCTTGAGGCTTTAGTACAATTACAGTAGAAAAATATTATATTTATTAATAAATAAAAATATGAATAATAATATAGTACTAATAATACTCCTACTAATATTATTATTATAATAGCAAATAATATATTATTGTTATTAAATATGTTTAGTCCAAGTTTCTTTCAGTTAAAACAGCGCAGACTTATTTTAGTCTTGAACTAGGCTTTAGCCTTGTCTGTAAACCGGGGGTAAAATAGTTGTTGATGTTTAAATGAAGTGCTGCTGCTATATTTTGACAGCCAAATTACTTGCTATTAACTTGTGTTGTTTCTGGTAAGAACAGCTAAACCTCTTATTTTCCTCACTACAGCCATAAACAGATTCAGAGATAGGGGCTCTGAGGACCGCCATAATAAGAAACGGAAAGGTCAGCTGATATCCCAAAGTGAGAGTGGCTGCAACGCCTCATTTGCCCTGATGCCAAGTGCTCTGGTCCCATGAGGTCACAGGCAGTCAGCCAGGCCTGATGAGAAGCCTGCCTTTGTCCTTATCAGAGCTCACAGACAACATGAGAGTATTTTCACCGCTTTCGGTTTAAACACACGCTGATTTTGATTGCACCTCCAGAATAAACATACAAGGCCTTGTCAGCCCTCTCAGATGACTGTGTTTCTATGAAGCAGACACTGCTTTTGCTGCAATGACGGAAGTAAAAATGTATCTCAAAGTGAAAGCATTCAGAAACATACCTTTAGTGCTTGTCGCTTTGGTTGTAGTTGTTGTCACACGTGCAGCTATACAAGAAAAATTGGTATGGATTAAGATTGTACTCGTTTGCAAATACAACATTAGTTAACATGAACACTTGTATAGAATGTATTAGTACTAGTGCTAGTATTAATACTAATATATTCTTTACATTAAAATAACTAATAGCGTATTTAATAGTATATTAAAATTAATATGACATGAGCTAAAATATTAAATAATATAATAAACGTTTGCTGTAAAAAAAAAAATGGCAAGCACCTCATAATTTAGTTTGCATGTGTTAACATTAATTAATTAATGCACTAGTTAACATGAACTAACAATGAAAATGTTAATTAATAAGCTTAATGTGTACAATACTATTCTAAAGTTTGTGATCAGCAAAAATGTTAAATAATTGAAAATGAAAACAAGCATTGAATTGCATAAATAATACAGGAAACAGATTTATGCAAAAGTTACAAAAGATTTCTTTTAAATAAACGCTATGTTTTGTTTAAAAAAATAAATAAATGTGTATATATATATATATATATATGTATATGTATATGTATATGTATATATGTATATATGTATATGTGTATATATGTGTGTGTATGTATGTATTTATTTATATCCTGAATATTTTTTGTGAAAATAATGTTTC
>JAUMHR010000069.1:8893798-8908869 GCA_032361145.1 Enteromius fasciolatus
ATATAAGAAAAAAAATAAATAAATATATATATATATATATATATATATATATATATGGATTGTCATATACATTTTATTTTTAATAAAATACAAAAACATATTTTAAAATTAATTTTTTTTGTTATGTTAACTATAATTTATTTATTTTTATTACAGGTCAGCATGGTGGCATCATCAGTTTTGACTGCATCTCATTGTTGTACCTTATACCATGTTGTCAGTGTGGGTAAAGAAGACAAGGCATTGCAGGTTAAGGTGAGATCTTCTCCCTGGTTCAGAACTTTCTCCTCTGGTATCACTACAACTTCATCCAGATCTAAGAAAGAAAAAAAAGGTGTTAGTTACCATGAAGACACCTGACATCATCTCACCAACATCTGGCACGTGACAGAAACTGCAGAGGAATGTGCTCTTACAGTGAACTGTGATATTGACATCCTGTGACGGTTCCTCAGTGTTGAAACCAAATAGAAAGTCAAGTGACTGGCACACATATGTCCCACTGTCTGACCTCCTGACATTTTCCAAAAGCATTTCATTCTCAGAGCTCAACTCTTCCTGGAAAGAAAATAATACGAGAATAATTAGAACTGCAGATGAGCTGATAAATATTTTTCACATGGTTCAGAGATTTCAGAACAGCTGGCATTCGATTGAAGGTAATTTGCATAGCACTTTTTTACAAATGTTTTTTCAAAGCAAAAAATGTTGCGATGAGAAAATGTTCTGATATCAATCAGAATAAGTGAGTCGATGTAACTAAGCATCATGTAGTTGGTTGACACATTTGGCAGTGATTTCAGCTCATAACATTACCCCTTTATGCATGACAGAAAAAACGGGCTGAGGGTTTCCATTTCCCTCACATCGGATCTCCACAGTGTCGCCTTCTTTTATAAGCCTATCAGGTGGATTTACGTACGCTGTTACTTCTGTCGTAGGGTCTGAAAGATGAAATGAGATTGTAAGATACTGTAGTGCTTCGTCTATCCAACAGATGGCAGCACAGAGCACTGAATGCCCATAAATCGATCAATCAGAAGAAGTAGAAGAAGAAGAAAGTCATGGACAAGTTTGAAAAGTAAATCTACGCTAGAAGGATGTTAACTCACAGTGAACTGTGATGTTGATTTCCTTTGACTCTGTCATTTTTACTGCACCGGGGACAAAGTATTTGACCTCACAGTAGAAAAGGGCATGTTCATCTGTCCTGCTAACCTTCATGTACAGATCACTCTCGACTGCGAACAGGCCGTTAGCTTTGGTTGTCTCAAACTCCGAGATCTTTACCTCTAAAGGGGATTCAGATTTTTTGGTTTATTTGTTTTGTTAGTAATAAAACAACATTTTGTTTTGGAGAATGTTTACTTAATGGTCCTGTATTTACCACCATCTGATTGCTGAAGAGGGAATCTGTCCTTGTACCATGTGATGTTGGGTCTGGGATATCCGTTGTCCACTTTGCATTGTGCAACCTGAGTGAAAACATCATTATTATCCAGTCTATTAAACCACCTGGTCTCGTGGCATAAACGTACATGGGTGCACTTTTTAATGAAACACGAAACACATACCAATAAGTGCACATCACTGCTACTTTCCTCAACTTTTATTCCTTTTCGCACAAATGTACAGAGTTTCGATTAATAATGAATCATTTTTGCACAATTACTTGAAGAATATCATGTTATGACTTCAAAACAATATTAATATGCTGGGATATTTGAAAACTGATGCTTTTGAATGTTAGCATCACACATATCCAGCTTCATAACTATGGGTTTTAATAGACAATAGGTTTGTTCAGTAGCTCATGGAGTACAGAGATGCACTTGAGAGGCGAGGAGCTCGGTTTCAAATCATACTGAATCTGTGTTTTAGTGCCACTTAGTGGACATTTCTCTTCGAAACTGCGGCAAAACGTGCAGTAAGGCACTTAAAAACATTTTTCCACAAAAAGTGCACAGAGGTACATTATTTTTATGATACCAGGTTGCCATTACAAACATATAGGTTTTTGAGCTCTACCATTGATGGCTCCTCTTCAGTAACAGAAATCCCTTGGGTTACACCTTCAATCACAGGTAGAGATGGCGAGTCTAAAAGACAGACAGCTTTGCTGTTAGGATGAGGCTCAAGAGGCTTATTATTATGATTCTCTAGCCTGTACAGGCTCTTTTAAAACAGGTCAGACAAGTCTGATTTGACTTACTGAATATCTGGAGCCGAGTATGTCCTTCACCCTTGTCTGCCGACACATTATGTATGCTGCAGATGAACTCCTTCTGGTCACTTAGTTGCACGTTGTTGATGATCAGAACGGCACTTCCACGTGCTTTCAGTGCTTCATGAGAGTGCGTGAAGTTAATCCGCCCGTCATATTCACTGCCCTCGTCAATGATCTCCTTCTGATCATCGTAGTAATAGATTCTGTTCCTGCTTTGGTCCCTGCCTGGCGATTTCTGTACAAAGTCAAAAAAGCCTCAAGATTTATTGTAAGACTAGATTTGTACACTAACCTTTAAAAGTATAGGGATGTTGAGATACTTTTATTCAGCAAGGCTGCAAAGAGTTTATCAAAATGACAGTAAATACATGTACAGTATATTAAAATAGGTATATATTTTGAAATAAAGGCTGTTTTCAACTTTACATTTTTAAATAAATCTGAAAAAATTGTTTTCTAAAATAAAATTGCACAACACTGACAATAATGAAATGTTTCTTGAGCATCAGATCAGCATATTAGAATGATTTCTGAAGGATTATGTGACACTGACAACTGGAGTAAGGATACTGAACACTCACCTGTGCCACTCATACATTACATTTTAACATACATTTTAAGTTATTTTAAATTGTAGTACTTGTCAGGGTGTGTTCACTCGAAGCACAAGGCAGAGACTCAGCGCTGTGATTAACTGAAGCTTTTAATGAAACAGGACAAAGATATATAAACACTTTAAATTAACCTTGATGATCCACACACAAGACAATACACAACAGGCTTATATACACAAGAGGAAACTACAGACAGGCGAGGAGCACAGGTGGGACGGGTTAATTAATCAACTAAACAAGAACAGGAACAAGACCATAAAAGGACACACAGGAAATCGAAAGAAGACTAGTGACACTGAACACAGACAGTATTGTTTTGCTGTATTTTTGATCAAATACAGTAAATGCAGTCTATTTGAGCATGGGAGACTTCTTTTTGAAAAAAACTACCTAAACCTTTGAACATTACGTTAGTGTAGTATATGAAATTCTACTGATAACATTTCCCAAAAATAAAGAATATTAATGAAAAATTATCATGAATGAATATTAAATCAGTGCATTTGTAATAAATATTCTTAATATAATTATTTTTGGTAACACTTTATGGACCAATTCTCTCTATTAACATGTGTATTACTATTTTATTATTATTATTTGTTTATTAGTATTTATAAAGCACATATTCTACATTCCTAATCCTATACCTAAACTTAACTGTTACTAACTACCTTAATAAGCAGCAAATTATGGATTTATTGATGCTAAAGTCATAGTTAACGCAGGAATTGGACTTTTTCCATTTATTATAAATACATGTAACATTCTTTTGATTAGTAAACTGCAATATGCATTGCTAATAATTGTTAAACAGATCTTAAGCTAATTTTAATTAAATAATAAAGACAGTTTGTGTATTATAGTTATGATAAATTGAGCAAATGCACTTAATTGTTAGCCTATTCCTAAAAGCCTTCAAACCTTGTTTATATTCTTAGCTTCATTTCTTTATTTTGGTTTTAGAGATTTAGGACATTTTCATTATATTTACCCATTTAGCTGATATTTGTGAATGAAAATAATGTTAGGTGTAAATGGGCCTGTATCTCACCGTAAACCAGACTATCATTTTGGCTGGTTCCTTCAGATTGTAGATACAGGAGATTTCAGCCTGGCCTTTTAGTAATACATCCACCCGGTCTTCCATGTTCACATCCACCATGGCCCATGCTGAAAACACATCAACACACATAGATTTAATAGACCTAAACGTTATACTCTCAAATCTGTTTCAAGGACAGATTTTGTGATGCCTAAGTCCTTTCCATAATATCCTTTCAATGGAGTGACCCCTTAACAGGAAATAGGGCACGGGGAAGACCACTTCTGATTGGACCGCACCACCCATGTTCCCATGTCAAAGACCCAATCTAGTGGGAGCAAAGCACTTGAGGGAGAAGATATTATGAGTGGAATTCACTTAGCCCACCCATGTCCTAATTCATGTGTAGCATTCCCACATGTCACATCTCTAGAGGAAGAAAGACTCGATTTATCTAGAGAATAAGTGACCTACTGTTTGCCAGAAATGAGCTGTTCTCTCCCTTAAAGCATCTTAAAGCTCTGTGAATCATGAGGAGGCTGAAACTATTTAAAAGACACGACAAAAACATCCATGCTGTTTGTTTGTTCTGTGAGGAGAACAGTTTGCTAACACACTTCACTGAGAGGGTGTATAATCGAGATTCACATTTCCAATTGATTTTGCCCCCGTGCAGCTCAGTAACCTTTCAAATATATTGTAAATGGCCTTTCTGGCCTGTATGTGGTCCTGTGGGCACTACAAGGAGATAATTGAGTATGAAGGCTGCTTTCACATTACAGAAATCTGATTAGTTTCTCCCAACAAAGGCATTTCCTGTGCATTAGCGACATTAGCGTAAGGCTGACGCTTTGTTTTTTGCCATCAAACATTCACCTTGCTCACTGAGTACAAACGGTAGGACTGAGGTATCTATAATGCCTTACTTCAGAAATTTTCGGAATAATTTTTCAAACAAAACTAAATAAAACTTTAACCCTCTGGGGTCTGAGGTGATTTTTGGGGCACTTTTGTTTGGACATGCCCTGATATTAGTGGTTATTTCAGCTACTTAGAACCAACATGTAATTGTTTTTGTATTCAGCAGAAATTGTGCTACAATAATACATGACCAAAATGAATGTACATTTTTAGAAAAAAAAATATTATGTGTGGTTTTGGGAAAATAACTGTGGGTACATTTTATGTCCGAAGTCTGTTACTGTCAAACTCTGTTACCAAGGTAGAATAACAATACTGATAATAGCGTAACAGAATTGACGATTTTATTACATTTTCAAAAACTATGGAAAAACTTAGTTAAACTGGATAAACGCTAAGAAAACATGACACTAATGAAAACATGATTAAAAGACCTTTAAAAAACCCAATGTTTTCCTTTTGATATTGTGGTAACAGAGTTGACGATCTACAAAAGAGATCTCTTTTTTCAGAGAGAGCACATATACTTTTCAGGGCTTCAGATGAGTGAAAGTGACATCATTTCCTGTAACTTACAGAATTCTTCCACCAATTTAAAGACAAATATGGTTTGGTAACAGAGTTGACACAAGATTTATGGACACACATTTTTCTAAGAAACAAAAATATTTGAAATAATGTAATGTTGTAGAAGTAAGTAAGTAAGGGCTTTTATAAATAAAATGAATAAAATGTTGCCAAAAGTAAAGTAATATAAAATAGTTTGATTGCACATTGATACATGATGGAAATAAATACACTGACTAATTTAGACAAGAAAAAATCATGATTTTCAGCTATTTAAGACATGTTTTTAAAAAACTGTTATTGTTATGGATTGTTATTGTTACCAAATTTACCCACAATTATAATATGTATAAACCCAGAAAACAATGCATTACAGTTGAGCTTCCACAAAAATACAGTATGAAGCAGCATAACTATATTTTCAACAAAGAGCAGCTAACTAGCATATTAGAATGATTTATGAAAAATCATTGTAACACTGAAAACTGGAATAATGATGCTGAAAATTCAGACACAAATGTTTGCATGGTATTGTATATAAAAAAATTCAAGATTTCAGCTAAGAATCGTTTACGTCAAAATGCACATCTGTAATCATCTGTAAACAGAGGTGGACAAGTTTTGTGCAACTTTTTGAATATCATTGTTTTCAAAACAAAATATTGTGCCTACACGTAAAGCAGTGTTGCTGTAGGGTAGTTATATTGCTATGGTTGTGTAGTCAAGTTAGCAGGTTGGATTTTTTGTTTTTATTTTATTTTTTTCGAATTAAAGAAATTTCACTGTACACTTGATTCAAATGTGGATGAATGAATACCCTTTGATGTGTGTACACACTGCTACAGCTGTGTAAGAACACTATCCTGCTGTTTTGTGATGGTGGGTAGGAGTGTTAAAGCCACTTTACTAATTTATGAAGATCAATTCTTTTGCTGCACATCAGAAATATATTCTTTGGTTTTTCTCATTGTGCTGGACCAAGTACAAGATGTTCATGTTGTTTTAAACATTCTTAAAAGCTCTTTATTACACAGATATTACAAACTAGTCAGTGTATTCAGTATAGGTTGCTTCAGAGGTATTGCAAGTATAACATACAATAATAAAACTATGCATTGACTGGAAATTTACTCATAATACTTAAGTGCTTTTAAAAGCAAGTACTTCTATAGTTTCACTTAAGTAAAATTTGTTACTTTTACTTGTAACTATAATATCACTCAAGTACTTTGTCCGCCTCTGTCTGTAAACATAAACATCCAGAATTGGGCGTAAAAACGACCAGGATTTCCTTTGATTGAACCTCACAGATTACCGGGATGAAAAAAATAACAGTGTACTCCAAAATATTGCCAAGCTAGGAAAAACCTGCAGACAAATGAAAGTCTGCCAAGATGCCACAGCAGCAACAGAGCAGAACATCATAACAAGCTTCAATTATAGTTAAGCATCTCAGACACACTCAGAACGTGTTTCTTTTAAAGATCTCAGACTGATGAATGCATTTTTGAAGCATTTACTGAAGCATTCATATAGATCTTATGCATTATGGAGTGGTTATGAATTATCTCTTTTAATTTATGTCAATATTAATTTTCTTCTGCTTATGTATTTAACATTAATAAGCCATGTAATGTTTTTTTTTTCGGTTTTATCTGAGTGTATGAATTATTCCTTATGATTCCTTCTGTGTCTGCAATTAATTAAGCTATACGCTATCCTGAAAATGCCTCCTAAGGTAGTACTTTAAAGCAAAAGTTTGTATCATTAGGACACATTGTAAGTCTTCATCTTAAAGGAAACATAAGTTCTCCAAACAAGCAACAGATTATTTTTAATGTTTCTTTCATCCAGGTTTATTAAAAATGTGCTGTCTAGAACATTTATGGTCCAGTGGTACGAGACATCACAAAGATGATCATATTCATAAGTCACGGCTTGTTAGATCGTGACTGACCTTTTGTGACCTGTTGTCCCAAGTTCAGCAGGAAGTCTACAAGAACTGGACCTCTCTTCACTTCCTTCGGCTCTCCTTACTTTTTTGGATTTACAAACTATTTGGGTGCAGGCATAAACTCTCTGAAGGTGTCCCAGATTGTTTTAGGTTTCTTTAATTTGACTTAGATTTGGACTGAACTAATATTACTATTGAATATTTTTATTATTCTCATTTATTGCTTAATTGGATTTATGAAACTTTTTAATAACTGTCCATCTTTCCGCAGCCCCACCGTCTGACGTGGATTCGATTTTGCATCACAGACCCAAAAGAACGTCCAAAAAAGGAAGTGAGAGCTAATAATGTGCCCACGAGCCACTGTTGACAGTCTCTTCACAGTCTGGAGTGCAGATTATACACGGGTTGCTTTGTGTCATCAGTCTGTTGTACCCATTTCAGAGCCCTACTACTGGACAAAACATGAATGTCTGAACAATGAAGACATAGGGTTTCAAACAGAAGACTTCGAGCAGGAAGACACAACTCAAGGTTTACACATTTCCCAGTATGTCTACGAGTCCCAGATGAACCCAATCCTAAGCAGCTGTTCCAGCTTTTTAACCTTACACAAAGTCGACAACAAAAATAGCACATCCTGTGACTGCCAGAGGAAAAAAAGAGGGCTCAAATTAAAGAATGAATTTTTCCTCATACAATAGAAATCACCCCATGAAATCCTGACTGCACACAAAGAGATAGGAAGTTATGCAAAGCGTTTGCCTGCGTGCAGATACACTAACACACAACACGGAAGATGCACAGTATTTTGGTACTTTATGAGATATAGGCTCCATTCCACTATTTTTACATTCAGATAGTCTTTGCCATCATATATCAATCAATTAAAAATCATCTTCAAAAAGACCCAAACAAAGAGGTCGACTGTTTTACCTATTAAATGCAGATACTAGTACAAAATGCACAATATAAAGCATTTTCTGAAAGTCCTTTCCAATAGTATTCCCATATCCATTTTAGAAGGGACAAGTTATAATAGAGTACCTTTTTTCATTTTCTTTTTATAGTCCCGGGGCCTCATTTATAAAATGTTGTGCAAAAACCATCCTAAATTTGATCTTACGGTTATTTTTCTAATATAAACGTATGAACAGAAATCTAAAAAATAAATAGAATGTATAGTTTTCAGTAATTATTTTTATATTTTGACAAGATAATATAACATTTTAATATTGCCCATTTATCGGTAATCAGAACATGACATAAAAATAATATTTGGCTTATCGGTTTTCTTGAGATATAAATGTGATGAATTATGAATTTGTCTTTGTTCAACATATTTCACTGCTATATTTGAACTTGTCTGACCTTCGTGACAATTCAACAGTCCACCATGAATGATCAGCACACACTCAAACATGCCATATTCTAGTCTGAGCCGCTCATAATGAGCTCAAATCTTATAGAAATCTCTATTATAATAGCCTTTGAGGCCAGCCAAGCACAACTGGGCCTTGAAACAGGAAATAAATGGTTGCTTTCTTCCCAAACATTCAATTTTTAACACAGAAAATCCCCCCAGGCTGGGGGTCTGACTCCATATTTCAGATTCCATGATCTCCACGACCCTCAGCACCAGTACAACCATATAGGGGCCTGTAAATAGTCATTGTTAATACTGTTAATGGATAATGCACCTGTTTTTCAATTGTGGGTTCCAGATGTATGTCATGCTCCCATTCTTCCGAGTTGACTTTATTCATAAGCATACAAAAACCCTTACAGCTGCATCTGCATCAGCCACTCTATCAATCAACACATGCTTTATTTATAGGACGTTCCACAGAGTTACATTATAAACAAACGCTGGCGGCCTACAGCAGCTCTACAGTATAAGTTACCACATCCTCTGATGAATTTTGTTTTCTTCACAAATCACACAGATGTTTGTTTGATACCTAATGCTGCGTAAGTTGTTTTATTAGGGTTGTTTATTTGGCCCTGCAGATTATGTAGTGCTAGTTGAGATTCTGCTGCCAAGGGCGATGACTTCTGTTATGGGACAACAGACAGGAGAGTGACTGTGCTAATAGAGAATATTTTCTTGTCCATTACTTCATGGAGCAAATACAGGGGGGTAGCTGACATGTCCTGCTTTCTCACATCTAAGAATAGATAAAACAGCAGTGTATCAGGTGTGATTGACACTTTGAAAAGGTTTCATATCATGCCACTGTGGGACATGCAATGGTCCAAAGACACAGACATTCATTACTAAAAATACAGCACTTCAAAGCAGGGCAAAGCAATTATAGCAACATATCATACTAATCAGCAAAATACTGTTTCCATTATACCCATTCAGAGCTATTTGAATGTTTATATTAAGGTCAATAATTAGGTTTTAATTAAACAGAATGTTAATTTAAGAAATTAATATTTTGATTCATATTTCTACTAAAATAAACACAAAATTCAGTACTTTACGGCTGAGGTTTTTATATATTTGAATAAATTACGTTTTTAATTAAGTGGTGTTCATTAAAAATGTTTTATTATTATCATTATTATTATTATTACCATTATTTATTCATACTCATATTTAGCTTTTAACAAAATACTAATAAACAAAAAACTCAAATAAAGTGCTGCATGGTTGTTTTAAAAGAGATTTTTATTTAATAAAACATTTTTATAAATGGATAAATATAGAAATATTTATTGAATTGAATATTTATTAAATTATTGAGTGATGTTCCTTAAAACATGTTTTAATTAACTTTCGTCGTTGTTAATCCATACAGTTAAAACACATTAATTTATACGTTATTCAAGTAAAGTGTTTTTTAAATATAATATTTTTTTAATATTTTGTTCTAAATTAAAACATTTCTATAAATGGATATGGATTTAAAATTTTAAAATTGTATAATTGTGTAAGGTTTCTTAGAAAAAAAAGTTAATTAATTGTATTATTATTATTATTAGCTACATTCATGACCTTAAATGTGCTACCTGTTCATGAATAAAACCACCTTTCATTGTTCAGTAATCTGAGACACACAGCCACTGCTAGTTCAAATTCATGGGTCCAGTATTCAGTCAAGTCTAGCAAAACTGAGCTTATCTCAAGGACAACACTTAAAAAGCAGCCTTTAAGCCTTCTATCATGTGCATGAAATACAGTATATGCCTCCTCACCGGTAGCACAGGTGTGCTATGAAGATGAGTAGGACTCTCTATTAAAGCTCAAACAGCAGGCACTTCTTCCTAGCTAATTATTGCCCAGACCTAAGGTTCAGAGTTTCTTTTAAAAGGCTTTAATGGTTTTAGAGTGGAGTTCCTTCAGTCCAGACTGCTGAATGACATGGACAGACTGTTAGAAGGCCTTCAGAAAAGCAGACTGAGCCAAATGAGACAAAGCTTTTATGTTATCGCAAGATCTTTACAGCAGTTTAACAACAGAGTTAAAGTAATGAGAACATAAGCACTATTTATAAGCCCAAAATTGTGGTGACCCTGCAAAACCGTAGTGTCTGTGAGATGGACTGTTTTACTATTCCTCTCAAGTGGAGATAACACATACAAACGCAGCTGTTAAACTCCGTCACACACACACCAGCGACCTACAAAATGGCACGTCAGCCCCGCCGCCCCCCACGACATCCTCCGAGATTTAAAAGGATAAACGGTGCACTTAGTCCTGTTTGGTTAGCATCTGACTGAGCTCACAAACACACACATAAAAACTCAGCAATCATAACAAATGGGCTTCATCTCTGGTGTGTATTAGCAATGATCTCTGTGGACTTTTTTCCTCCCATGAACCTCCACTTCCCTTCTGTCCCTTTTTCCCACGTCTTGGACGAATCATTCTAAAATAGCAGCAAAAATAGCTGCTGATTTCTGGGGTATGGGAACAAGCAGCAAGACATTATTTATGCTGCACTGATTGTGATGACTTGCCCTGAGAAGTATGGGATACGCGATGGAGATCTCTCATTGGTTAAGCAGATCTAAGCTCTAAAGATAGTCAGTAACCCGCCGTGATGGAGCACTGGAGAGTGGCCCATTCCTTTTTTGGTGCACTAGAAAGTGGCACGATGCTGGGTTCTGCATCACAAGCCTCCCAGTGTGCCAAAGAAAAGCATTTACCATGTGACACACAAGTATGCCTGATAGCTATTAAAGACACTGCATTCAAAGACGTTTGTTAAGTTAAACATCTTTTTATCTTCAGAAATGGAATGTTGTGATGACAGAAAAACTGGAAGTCTCATATTCTGGAGGCTAGAATTATCTAAACAGAAGATCACAGAGAGAACTGCTCTGGGGTGCGTTTCCCAAAAGTTCCATCGTTAGCAATAGAGTTCAGTGGAACTAACGATCATAGTTAGCTAACCATGCTTTTGGGAAACATACCCCTGACCGGGAGAAAACTCACAGAACCTTTGAGTTATACAATACATCTAAATCAACCTACTTGAAGGGATAGTAAAAAAAAAAAGAAAATTACCCCATGATTAACTAACCCTCAAGCCAGGTGTAGGTGTAGGCTACATGACTTTCTTTTATCAGAAGAACACAATCAGACATATCATTTTAAAAATCCTGGCTTTTTCAAGCTTTATAAATCAGGGAATGGTGGTCATTATTTTAAAGCCCCAAAAAGTGCTTTCTATGATGATAATGATAATATACCTACTCAGCATGGCTCTAAGGGGTTAATAAAGGCTTATAAAAACTCAATATTTGAAACTTTTTAAAGATATAGATTCTGCTAACTGGGATGTAAACGTAACTATTAACGTTCAAGCCAAATTGTTCATTTATTCCTTCATTCAAGTTAGTACACTAACAAATTACGTTCCTAGAATGTTTTGCTAATGTTCCTGTTAAAAATTCTCAGAATTCTCTAAGTGTATAGTTTTTCCGGGAACATTCAATTTGATCATTTTGCAAACATTATGGGGAGGTTACTTTTGAATGTTGCCTAAACCACCAGAAACCTTTATTAAATTCATATTTTTTAAAAGTTAGGGTAAGTGGTTGAAGTTTTTGTGCTAACGTTTTGAGAGCATCATTGCAACTGAACAAATGTTCTATTAACTACTAGAAGAGTGTTTGAGAGAACCTCGCCAGAACATTACCCAAAGTTACAGCTATCACAGGGCTTAAGAATAAATATGAGATGCCAACAGAATATTTTTATTTTGCCAAAGTTTAGCTGTAATGCTGCCATTTCAAAATATGTGACAATATTTTAGCGTATATTTTTGAAAAGCCAGCTATGAAATTAGCCTTCAAAGAGTCATCCAAATTATTTAACCAAAAAGCATAATTTAACAAAACACATAATTCAATATGTGGTGGATATGACTCCTCTGCTAATGGACACATTAAATAAACTAGTCATGGAAGAATTTATTTTCTAAAAGTCCACAGGGCCAAAAGTGTCAATAGTTGAAGAAACGCCCATTCAGAAAGATTTTTGTATACCCACATTTGTCTAAACACAGAAACCACTGGAGTTTACTACTGGAGGGTCAAGCATTGGTGAGCCAGTGTAACGCAGCAGTATTGCAATATTAGAAGAAAAACTACCAGCTCTTGCCAAACTATCCTCAGTAGAAAAGCACAATGTCCATAAATTATAAATCATTGGCAGTATGTCCCGAAAACCCATTACACTGTCACTAGATCTTTACAAACCTCTTAAAAAGATGATCAGAGGGTCCATTACATCACTCTCTGAATCAGACACTGATTACATTTAGAGTTTTTCACATTTACATGCCAAGATAAATCTCAAATGGTTCATTGATTCAAACAGCACATTCCTGTTGGCTCAAAACTGTGAGCTGTTGTGTCTGCCTAAGAAGGAGACATTCACACTAGCCGTAAAAGGCTTCTTAGATGTTTGTGATCAGCAGAGATGGGTGTTTCAGGAAACCCCATAAATTATTTAGTTGCATAAATGAAGGAAGAGAAGATGCTGCCTTTCCTTGTCAACATCAGCTCCCTGAGGAACATCAATCCCTGTTCACTAGCTAATAGCTGAAGGGCTTCAAAGCACGAGCCAGTGGCTGTATACAACCTGCTTCTCTTCATGGATGCAAATGGATCCCTGCAAGCCTATAAAAGGTCCCCAGGGGCTACATCAAGACCAAAGGAAGTCCACAATCGAAAACAGACATGAACGTAGTGTTTGAACTGAAGATCAGGAGCTTTTAGCTTAAAAAGTGCACACGAATTAACAGAAGTTTGCATGCGTGCAGTTCAAAAAATACTTTCTTAAAGTTACAGTAACTATTGAAATCTGCCTTTGAGCTACTTAAACCAGTAAACTCAAGTTTATAGGACATTTCACCTGCTCTAACTGGGTAACATGAGCAGGGGCAGAGACCACACAATGGTCCATGTGGCATTTACCCACCCAGAAAGACTAATAAAACAGTTTAGAAATAAAAAAACACCCTGCATTTTGCTGCACAGAAAATTCCCCTAGCTGAGATGCAAGCATAATATCATTAGCTTATCAACAGCCATTACTGTCTTCAATGTCACACGATCCTTCAGAAATCATTCTGAAGCCAGCTGTCAATTTCAGAAAACACATTAATGGTTTCAGGTCTACTGCATAAAGTTGAGAAGGTGCCATTGGATGAGGATTTGATATGTTGTGTAAAGAACCATCTAGAGGGATTTGTGGTGGTATATATTGCTGGGGAAGATTTACACTTATGGCAAAAGTTCATAACAGAGAACCAGGAACACACAAGACTCTAGCAGGGAAGGAAACAGAGGGAAGTCTCTGAGGAATGCTTGGCATCTTTGGCCATATGATGGCTGGGATAAGATGACCATTATGGAGCACCCTCGGTCCCACAAGCCAGACGCTCCACAATTCACGCTCTGTCATCAGCCACTAACCCCACAAGTGTCCGTTTCACTTGCAAGTGGGAAAGGAGGCACCATTCTACAGAGATTAGGCACGGCTGTGCCAGATCAGGATATATGAAGGATTCACAATGACAAAACTATTTCTCAGGTCATGAATCCTTGGCTGAAAACACGGAGGGGTCTTTGTGACAGAGGTTACGAGGTTGAGAGCCTCATAAATTACTCTACTGTGTCCGAAGAGCCCATGAAAATACTTGATAAATGCAGTTTTCTATTCAGCACTGACAAACTTGCTGTATGAAACAGAATATAATGAAAGGTTGTCCATTTAAAAAAAAAACTGTAGACTCATGCTGAAAAAAACTGCATATGCTGGTTAGGTATGTTTTGATGCTGGGATGCTGGTTTATGCTAGACCTTTGCCAGCACATGACCAGCATAAACCAGCAAAGGACCAGCTTAAACCAGCAAAGGACCAGCATAAACCAACAAAAAGACCAGCATAAACCAACAAAAAGACCAGCATAAACCTGCAAAGGACCAGCATAAACCAACAAAAAAAACCAGCATAAACCAGCAACCGACCAGCTTAAACCAGCAAAGGACCATCATAAACCAACAAAAAGACCAGCATAAACCAGCAAAAACCAGCAAAGGACCAGCATAAACCAACAAAAAAAACAGCATAAACCAGCAAAGGACCAGCTTAAACCAGCAAACAACCAGCTTAAACCAGCAAAGGACCATCATAAACCAACAAAAAGACCAGCATAAACCAGCAAAGGACCAGCATAAACCAACAAAAAGACCAGCATAAACCAGCAAAGGACCAGCTTAAAC
>JAUMHR010000069.1:8934061-9003251 GCA_032361145.1 Enteromius fasciolatus
AATGACGCTCTTCAGTTTTGAATACAGTCAGAGTAAAAGACTTCAGTACCCTCGTGTCACTGATGCAAAGTGCAGTTTGACAGCCCTAATATATATAATTTATTTATCTATTTTTTGCATATGTAAAAGATGTAGCATGTAATTTAATCGATTTAGAAGGGTATACTGGCTACTAATATCACATACAGTAGTTTATGCCACTTTGCAGTATTGTTATAGAAAAAAATACACCAAACTAGATTGCAATTCAAATTGCTTTTAGAATTGATATATGTAGCATAATTTGGACCTTTAAATACGGTTTTTATGTTTAATATGCTGTTAAACCAACTCCCAAAAGCCCTGCCATTAAGACCAATAAATAGTGTTGTAAGAGGTAATGATAAAAGCATTTGGGAGTTCTTCTGGACTTGGATTCAGACGCCCTCCCGAGTTCGTTTCTGTCTGGTTGAAGTGCTCTGCTAACAGCTGTGAAGGGGAAGGCCATGACTTCATGGAAATGAACTGCAAAAAGGGAGGATACAAATGTACCTCTCATTCTTCTCAGTGTTACTGCAAAAACATTTTGTGGACGTCTCTGCCAGCAGTCTGGGGAAAATTGGAACAGTTTTTCTTAAAACAAAAACATGCAGAAAAGCAGAAGAAAGGATAGAAAGAATAAGAGAAAGAAGTCAAAAGAGTCAAACAACTTTAAAGAGCTCGAGTATGGTGGCGGAGAACATAACTGCTGCACGTGTTTAGAATAAACACAACGTGTTTGTGCATTGGCGTGATGCTAATAGTTAACTTATCTTAAGCTCTTGGTGTGATAAGGCTTTATTTGGGTTTGGAACAACTTGAGAGCGAATAAATATTTGCAGCACTTCCTGTTAAATATGAAATATTGCTTTAAATGCGCCACGTAATCTGAAACCACAGCTCACAGTTTCCCAGCAGTAGAAAATGGCTTTTCCTTGCAACATTTACTGACGAATTAGGTAATTATGAGAATCATTTTTTATTGAAGTCATATTCCAGAGAAGTGTTGGAAAGTAAATATAGACTGACACCAGAATAAACATTATCTGTAAAAACAGCATTTTCAGTATTTAAATTTTTTATTTCATATTTCCAAAAAAGTTCTACGTTTCATTATTAACTTTAAACATTGAATTACTTGCATGGAAATACACCAGTTATTTTATTCTGTATGACTACATGTGCATAGAACGTAATCATTTGTGCAATGCATATCTGATTCTAAAGAAATTATTGCATATGAAGGCCAATCAAAGCCTTTGTCTTACCCATGAAAGATATTTTCTAATTCATGAAACCTGCATGAGACAGACAGAAAGTCATTTGCATTGTGCTTTAAATCTATGCAAAAACAGCAGAGTTTTTCCAGTCGGAGTATACTAAGAAGCCAGTGAAAGTGCTGTCTGTCTTGGAACTGGAGTAAAAGCCAGTGTACTCTCCCATGGCCATCTGCACCCACACCTGATCTCCTGGAATCAGGTGCACTAGTGTTCCTCCAGACAGTGAGGCTGGTTTGGACCAGTTCCCAAAGATTTGAAAGTAAGAGGCCACAGTGTTTCCGTTCTTTATAAGGTCAAACTGCAAGCTGGAGCGGTACACTGTGGCATGAACAGCGAAGTAGTAGACGCCCGGCACTCTGCAGGTGAATCGTCCCGTCTCTGGATTGTAATCCCCCTGCTCGTTCAGAATGATTTTATCAAAACGTACCGCATCTCCTACCGCCAAAGGGCTTGTGCGGGATTCAGACAGTTTGGCGCTAAAAGCTGATTTGGGGGCCACCGCACACTCGCCCGGGGTTCCTCTTTCTCCCTTATCTCCTGGATCTCCTCTGTCTCCCGTTAGGCCCCTCAAGCCCGATTGACCTGTGATAAGCATCATGGGATTTTCATGTTTTACTACTGACATTCAGTAGAGAGGTGCAGGGATAACACATTTTTGGAAGCCAAACCCTGAAAACAAACACTTTAGTGCTTCCACTTCCATCATTATGAAGTCAGTAAAATTATTTTATTGGGTTTTTGGTTGAATGCCTGAAATAAGGTCTATTTTTGCAGTTGTTGGAAGTTTAAAGGTGCTGTATGCAATGCTAGCTCGATTTCATTTTTATCTCAAACCATATGCAACACAGAGGTTGCAATACCAAAACACAGAATAGGGTCACAGGATGTGCTCCAAAGCAAAAACAAACTTAGGCCAACCAATCGGCAAGAAGAGGTGGGCATTAAACCCCACCTCTTCTTGCCAATTGTTTGGCCGAAGTTTGTTTTTGCTCTGGTGCACATCCTGTGCCCATAGTGTTTGTTTTGGTATTGCAACCTCTGTGTTGTCTTTCGAGACCGGGTTTTTCCCCAATGTATTCAGAGGGCTGACAGCAAGACGATCAACATTCCAAATGAAAGTGGGTTGGGTGATATTAATTTCCTTAAAAATTGTCATCCCTGCAGCACTCGATGGGAGGAGAAGGTGAGAAGAACATCATTGAGGATGTTATTTTTGTACCTGGTTCTCCTCTGTCTCCTCTATCCCCTTTCTCTCCGGGTTGAGCATCACGACCATCTCGTCCATCCCTGCCGGGCTGACCGGGGCTGCCATGCAACCCAGGGGATCCTGGAATGCCTGGGCTTCCTGTGCACAAACTGGGGATTTTGTTGTCTTCGAGCGAGTTAGAACGATGCACTGCAATAACAAGCAGCAAAGAAAGAGGCCATGTCTGCAGAGATGTCATTGCTCAGTCTGTGGAAGAAAAATGGAAGTGAAAAACAAGCCTCATAAGCTTGTATCTTGTTTCAAGATGATTTCAGATGAAGACTGAAAATAAAAAAATGGTATGAAGTCTGAACATAATGTGAAAAGCAGCAAAGCACAACTCAGAGAGTTGCATGATCTCACCTCTCAGTCAATAGGGTGAACACGCCAAGGGAAATGTGACAGTACATCGTAATTACTAAAGCACAAGCAATTTACGTCTTATAGTCTGCAACCAAGTAAAGCCTTTAAAACAAAACTTTCAAAGGATGCAGAAGCACTATAAAAACAAAACAGAATAACTTGGGATTCTGACTTGGAATATGGAAAAATACTGAAATATGTGGAATATGAAAAAAGTCATATCCATCACTGTAGTGATTTTATTTATTTTAGAGCCTGACAGTCTCAGTCCATATTTAATTGATATAGAAAAGAGTGCTTCTGAAAGAATACTTAATTTACATGAGGTTAAGTAAATGATAACTAGAACTATTTTATCAGCTAATATGAAGCAGATTCTTGGTCTTGTGCAAACAATAACTTTTTAAAAATTAAAATAATTGTGAAATAATCAATGCAAGAACTGTTTCTAAAGTTTGCACTGCAGTGCATGCCGGGAGCAATATTTTCCAATATGATATAATTGGAGAACATTTGGGGAAATACTGTGGGACTAATATACAATCTCTATAGATCAAAATATCAATTCACATTTCCTGAAGAAAGCTCTGGATATCATATGCAGTTTGAGGGGTTGAAAAATAAATTATAGTTAGCAGAAGAGTAGCGAAAATGCTAATTACTATAATACATTTTACTGTCTACCATCTGTCATTGATGAGGTGCTGAAGTGCAGTCAATAATCAGGCCTCAAACACACACAGTCTCTACAAAAGGATGTATTCATGGGCTTGTCAGCTCTCGTAATCCTGCCTGGAACGAAGCATTTCCAAGATTTTATGCCTCGCTGTAAATCAGCAGGTTCGACTCAAGTCTGCTGTCTGTCAAACAGCTGTTTCTTATAAGTTAAAGAGAAACGGCTGATGATTCACCTTGAGAAATACAACCAGACCACCAAGCATTTTTCAAATTCTGCAGAATCAGTTAAAGCACTGGCATCTTCAGTTTAATAGACACATCTGTTTAAGGACATCTGGCCAGTTGTCTCTCAGGACCCTGTTTATGTATTTTGATTCTAAATGCTTAGAGCAGCTCAAACTGTGAGCCATGTTAGGACAGAAGAGGAATGAGTGTCATTCCAGCTCAAGTCTGATTTCCAAACAAAGCACATTACTCACTCGTATGCTTCACGGTGTTTATTACTGAAGCACTGTGTTGTTGTGTACAAGGCCGCCGTAATATTTATTATTGCAACAAAATACTAACATTGGGGTTCATTCCCTCACTTTCACAGCATCATTTATACTATACTAAAAATAAAACTTTGGGTTGAAAATGGAAAGAATCAGCTTTCTCTTTCAGTGCTTATTTTTAAGCTTTAATACATTATAAATTAGTACGCTCAGAAAAAAGGCACAAAAGGAATGTACTTTGTACCTATTTACCCCTAAATTGCGAATACCTTTATCTTAAAAGTACATAATTAGTATTCATTATTAGTACACAAATGGTAATAGGTATTGTAAAAAAAGCTAATTTCTTAGTTTTTAAATAACTGCCTTAAGAAATGTGATTTACAGTAAGCATTATCTTTACTCAAAGTAAATGAGCAAACTGAGATTTGCAGTGAGCAGTGATGTCAACAATCTTGACAAAAACAAAAGTTATGTAAGAGACTTGATAATGTTTCCATTTAGAGTGGAGTTATTTCATAGTAAAGCACATTACTGTTAGTCAAAGTGGAATACAAGAGTTAGATCTGCATTAGAGTGTCTAAATGGCACTGTCTATACACAAAAATCTTCAGAATTTGCCTATAAAAAAAGTTTATAGGCAAATTTTAGCTATGAAAAGACATAAACAAGAAACTAGACTCACCATCTAAGTTTTTTGAATCCTCACTGGATTGAGCAGACGAAGGAGAAACGAGCAGTGCAACTCCTCTTTTCTTTGCCGTCCAAGGCTTCTGGGAAAAAATGAGCACTCCTAGTCTTCAGAGGAAATGGGAAGCTGTTGGAAGCCAATTAGAAACAGGGAGGGTGGGAGATGGGGAGGGAGAAAGAGGGATCATCCAAGGGACGGAGACTAAATGTTTGTAGCTTGTCCAACTTTACAAGCATAAACATTATTTGATACAGTAGAGCCCTAGAGAAGGGGTCTTGGGCGCCAGTGAGCAGTCTACGTGTATTTAATTAGAGTGGGGTTTACAATGGAAAGATGCCAGTTCATTGTGGCTGGCGAATTTGAAAGAAATAAAGCGTTTGGGGATTACAGCCTTGTGGTCAAGTAAGAGATATAGCTATTCTTGCTTTAAAAAAACCACAACATACTTTCTAAACAGTGTTGATGACCATGTGACACAACTGCTTAATGTAAACAAATCTTCTGGATTCATTGTCGCCACATCAAGAGAAAAATGATGTGGTTTTTTTCTGAGTTTAAAGGAGCAGGGATGAATGGAAGATGGTTGGATGTGCTGATGTGGGTGGCAGTTCACAGACACATGGTTCTAGTTACTTTGGTAGCTTTATTTGGAGGACAAATCTTTCCCATTAGGGGTACCCAGGCCTGTTTAAAACACCTATTCAGCATTTTAAATCTAATGGCTCATAAACTACTTCAAGGAAACTGCTAGTGGCTCCTTGTTGTCTGTAGAGATTCATGAGACCAGGTACTGGTACACGTTATGAACAGCTGGTTGCAACTAAACACCCTTTTCTTGAACAGTCAGTGTGAATGGTTTCAATAAAAAGTTAAATATTTACATTGTAACGCTAGATTTGCCCTCCATTATGAATGCTTTTTAGCATCTAACCATTAAAGCGAAGCTTTTTTTGATGCTAAACCAAGGAAAGCGGTTTAACTGTCGATTTAATTTGCAAGGTCTGTGTTATATTATGAAAGGATGACCAAATTTGTTACACAAACAGTAAAGCAGACTAAAATAAGGAATTAGCTGTTGAAAATAAACCTATGCAGCCCTTCAGATGCATATGCAGAGCACGTTGTTTTTTGCGTAGTTGTTTTTTTCTTTTGTTGTTTGAGAAGAATACCATCTGCTTTAGTTCCTTCTTGTTGGTTAACATGACTGGTTGGGTCATGTTCTCTAATCCAAATACCAATATTAAACACGAAAACATTATGGGGCTTTTTTTGGCATCTACACTTTGATGAAGAACCTTTAACATCCACTAAACATTTCCTTACAAGGTTCTTATGGTTGAGAAAGGATCATTAAAGAGGTCATCGGATGCCCATTTTCCAAAAGTTGATATGATTCTTTGTGGTCTTAATGAAGTCTATAGCATATTTTGGTTAAAATTTCTCAACAGCAGTGTAAAAAAAAAAAAAAAAAAAAAAAGGAAAGGAAAAAAAAAAAAATAGTAGTAATTCTCACTTTAAATGCTAATGAGCTCTGCTGACCCCGCCCCTCTTTATGGAGTGACGAGCAAACTGTTAACTTCAGCCACAATACTGGTTAATACATTATTAAGAATGATGAATATTTGCAACTTGCCAAACACATATACTTATGAATACTTATATATACTTATACCGTTAAAAGCTGATGTAAATCCTCTTGCGGCTCAGATGTCGGGAGTAAATGACGTTATTATTACAACCAACGCCTCAGTCACTTAATCAGACACATCTTGCAAAGGCCGGTTGCATAAAAGGTCAGTAAAATTTTTCTGTAAGAATGGTCACGATTTTTTACAATTCATTTACATAAAAATGTATATTGGTCTAGGTATTAGGTATAACTTTGTATTAGGTAAATACAAAAAATAAAACCGATTACTCTTGGCTAACTAGCTCTTAGGACACTGTCTTTAACATGAACACCTTCAAATAACTTGTACAGTGAATTTTGCATCTGATGAACCTTTAAGGTTCTTCTGGGAACCCAAATGGTAGCAATGCTGCAAAATTCCCTTTCGGAGCCATCATGTCACCATTTGAGGTCCAGAACCTGGTTTGACAGTACTAGGAAAGCAAAACGAAAAGAGGTCAAGTTTGAGTAAACAAGACATGTTTATTATTTAAACTATCACTTAAATAAAAAAGTGCATAGAAAATAAACATGATTAGAAATTTTCCTTTTTACAGTTGTTATGTACAATTTTTTTCCTCATCATACATTCATCCTTAAGTAGTTTGTGGTTGAATATTTTAGATTAACAAATTTTCCTTCATTTTTCTGTAAAATGGTAAAACACTGATGGGGCAACTTGGAGAAAAAAAAATAAGGAATAAAAACCTCAAAAATGTCAGTATTAACATCAACATGATCTCTCGAAGCTACAGGGGAAAGGAAGTGTTGGTAAGACAAAGGAAAGAGTAAGGAGTTAAAAATCTCTCCCTCTCAAGATCTCTCGGATTCCCTAAAGTACCTCAGATGGTCCGCAAACTCATTTCTGTACAAAGTGAACCATGTTAAATTTCCAAAAACAGGGAGCGCAGTCACCTGCTCTCAGAAGGAGCTTTACCTCGGTGTACATCTAGAGATGTTTGCAGAAATAAATAAATAGAATGGTTACCATTACTCATTACAGAACATCACATAAGAAAAAGTACAACTTAAGATCCAATAGGAGAGAGAGGTATAGGTGACATGGCTGGGTTTAGGCAAGGACATTTTTTCCTGATGTCCACAAACTGTTAAAAATGTACAGAGTAAAATAAAGCAGACTACACCATCAAAAGCAAACAAATTATCAATGCTCAAAAAGTTTACAACCACATTTTACATGAACTCGTTTCATTATATAAATAACGCTCCTTTCAGAATAAAATAATAAAAAAAAAAAAGTTACAACAAATGAACAAATTAAAAGAAAACAAAAACCCAAAACAACTGCAATGCTCCATTGAGGGAGCATATACAGGCACAGGAAAACTGGTTCTTGATCTTGATATTAAAATGATGCACATTAGTTACTCTAAAGTTTATCTGTAACACAAAACCATTATAGGTTATACACTGAACATTGCAATTAACCATTATGAAGCTGCTGTTTGCTACTGTAACTAAGTTTGTCTGTCCATTCCGTATATTGTGTAGATATTGAAGTACAAGTTACTATTCATACACGTTTAGTTTAAATATATCCATGTATATTGTGTATACATATATACTGTTGATTATAATTACAGGACAAGGTGTGGTACCACTTGAGTGGAGTGGAAGAGTAAAGTCCAGGAAACGACAGACCATGTCTGCTTCTGAAACACTGACCGAGCGCTGTGACACCGGTTTATGGAGCATCTGACGTTGTATTGATGTCTGTGCAGGAGTCTATTACAAAGCCCTTAGGATTAGTAACTGCATTACAAAAAAAAAAATATATTAATAAAATAAAAATCTTATTTCGTTAGACTGAGCAATAGTTTCTGTAGAACCCTGCTGTATAATCCTCCTATTTTATGCAATAAAAAGCTGTCCCGTATCTTCCCAGCCTTTCAAGTTTCAAAAACAAAAACACGGGGAAAAAACGAATTATTCTAGAATACATTCAACAACGGCCTAGCTGCAGAGTTCAGCACGTCCTGTTCCACAGGGGTGCCGGGGCGAGAGGAAAGTTGGGCGAGACCCCCCAAGAATCCCTGAAAAGGATGGCTAAACCGCAAATTCTGATCAGTATAAACACGTATACAAATATGAGGCAGCAGCCAACAAATGTTCAATGTGAGGAAATGTATAGAACTCTGATCTTCAGTGCCATAGTCAAAAGTGAAATGCTGGGAAAAGTCTAAATTATTGCAGCCTAGGTACGGTGAGGGCAGGAGGGGGTCTGCAGTGGCCAAGGAAAACAAAAACAAAGAAAACACAACCGTTTTAGAGTTAGAAACTTACAATTTAAACTTATGAGGCAATGAGATACAGAGGAACTGGCCTTGAAAGTGGCTTGCTAAAGAAGCCACGGTTGCACAAAGCAGCTTCGTCTAGAGGTAAGTACAGATCCCGAGCCGTGCTACAGCATCCCTTTAAAAACCATCGTAACGTTACAAGTAAAATAAAACAAGAGTCAAATTTCAAGTGGAATCTGTTTGTGCCCTAGTGAAAACAGCTTTGAACGTTTCTCCATAGTCTGGAGCTCCTCAGCTGACCGTCCGAACAAGCTGACGACAAAAACGACAACCAGAGAATTTTACAGAGAAGGCACCAAACTTCTGATCTGAAAGACGGAAGAACAATCCACAAAAATAATAAAGCCACATCTGTCTTAGCCTTATTCCAACAGGGAAGTCTAACAGAACTCGAGCTCTGAAAAGGGCCCAGATGGGAACAGGTGTGGGGAGTGTCGACATTTACAAGAAAACAAAGAGATGATATGAGCCAATAATGTGCATTGACTGAATGGCTGGCTGGAGCGTCCATGCAGTGCCAAGGCAACATGTGTTGAAGAAGACTTCAGTGCACAAGACCGTGAGGAAGCAAGAGCCCTCTGCCCTCTCCTCCTCCATTTAAGCACTATATATATATATATATATATATATTGATATATATATATAGTGCTTTACAAGTAGTTTAACACGGGATAGCCTCTGTGGCGATTCCTTGCATTACACCAATCACTAAGAAAATATTTTGATATAACAAAATATATGGGATAAACTTTGGGACTTGTCAGTTGCTAGAATGCTAGAGAAGGATTTTATGCATCTTTCCTCTAGGTTTAGAAAACGCAAAGAGGGACTTTTAAGGGAAGGTGGGCTGTTCTTGCATGTGATTTTAAGGCTGGCACTAAAAAAAGGAGAGTCGCATCAAACCGATCTGCACTTAGAAAAGCTCACTAAACCTACACACCATATTTGAAATGTCCATGCTTGACCTGGGTTGGCAATGAGAGCCTCTGGTGGACCCCACTCTGTGGGAACAGTAACTGCTTCAGCTACACAAAAAAAAAACCTTGAGACAGTGCTATAAAAATGTCTGAACAAAGCATTAGTGTTCTATATCTATTCTTTCCTACAAAAATGTTGATAAAATAAATACAATGTATTATTAAAAATATAAATACCATTGTTAAGTGCTATTCACCAATGAGTGCTTTTTTTAGTCATTTGTATTGAAAAATATACATATTATTTACATTATTCAACGAATGATATTTCCATCAGACACGAGACAACAAAAATAGTTTTAAATTGCCTCAAAAATGTTATATTATAATTTTATACACAAATACGGGCCTAGGGAGTAAAAAAAAAAAAGCTTCCTAATGGTGAGACACAATAAATAAACTGGTAATAGCATTTGGACTAGATTTTGTAACAACATGCAAATTAAGCTACCTTCTCTCTGAATTACTATAAAAACTGAGTAAGTAAAAGCATGTTATTCCCCCCCAGAGCCTCAGAAATGGCTCTGGTCCATTGGTCAGTCCACCAGGATCTCAACCTGCCAGTCACACATCTCAAACTCTTCGTTGCCTACCCTTCATGACACATTTTTTCTACCATTGCCAAAAAAGAACATTTACCATTTTTTCTTCAGACAATCTATTCCTGGGACCACTGCTCCCCCTAGTGTTTTCCCTCATCATCTCTCCTATGAGATATTTACAGTGTCTTCCATACAGAGAATCAGGCCCAGCTCGGCAAGGACGACCATGGATGCTCTGAAGGCTTCGATGTACATTCAAAAAGGGAGAGAAGTCTAAACAGGTCAGGCTAAAAAAAGGATTATGTATAGTCAATCTAAAAACATTAAATCTTTCCCTTCCGAAATTGCACTTTGGTGTAGAATGGAACGATGTGGCAATTTTTCAGTAATTTGTCACACTCAGTAAGGGCAGGCCAGACTCAACTTATTACAAATTTAAAACTTTTCACAATATCCTTCTATTAAAACAAAAAAATTAAACAAAACCAAAAAAAAAAAAAAAGATCAAATACAAAAGTTAAGAATGAGGGGCACTAATCTCTTAAACTGGGCGTTAATAAAGGGGGCGCAAGGGCAGTCTTCTCCATTTGCGAACTCCGCTCACTTGTCTTTTCTAAAACCCAAACAACTTAAGAGGCACAATACCATTTGCCTTCTGATAACCTGAGCCTGCTTCAGTAAAAATAAAAAAAATACAACATTTAAAATGTCTCTTCCCTGGCAAGAATACACTCTTGATAGCATTCACAGACAGAATAAGCTTGTGAGTTTGCTTCAGTTGAGGAACTTGCGACACTTCTTTGCCCTGCATTTGCAAGGCAGCTTATTGCCTGGTTCTTCGATGGGGAACTTGTAATCGTACGTGAGCTCCTCGCCTTTATAGATTCTGCGTGTGGCGAAAATGACAATGTGCTTCTGACCGTCAACACTGACCACGCGGGAGTAGCAGTTGGGCTCACATGAGTGGTTAATGAATCGAGCTGCATTGCCATGCATGGTGGCATCCACCACCTCATAGTCATCGATACGAAACATGTAGCAGCCAATGTCCTAAGTAAAAGCAAAAAAATAAAAAAAAAAAAAAAAAAAAGGGAAATCCATGAGTAACAGTGCTGTTGGTGTTTTAAATGAATCATACTGATAGACTAAGCATTAGATTTCTACCTTGCTGTGATAGTACTTCTCCCGCTTGTCAGTGAGGACAGAACGAATGACATTGCCAGAATATTCAATCACCATCTCTCCAGCGTCAATGTTTTTCCTGCAGAACAGACCTCTGCCGTGTATGGCTGATCTGTAAGCGATACACAGGAAACATGATAATATGATAATACACAATAAAGATGCATTGCTCAGTCCAACCATTTTTGTTTTGAATAGAAAGCATTTATACCTGTAGACACCTACAGCTTCCCTGGATGCTTTCTTTAGGTGCCTGAACCTCATAGGCAGTGGTAAGTCTATGCTGGTGGCCCGTCTGTTAAGAAAAAAAAAAACAGATGTAGGGTTGTGTTAATCAACAAATGTAAAAATAGTCAGAACAGGATAAGTAAGGTTACTCACCGAGCAGATTTCTGCTGCATCTCCTCCTCATCTTCCTCCCGAGGGTTGTATACAGGAGGCTGACGGTGTTTGGAGGCCAGGAAATTAAACATGTCCAAAGCTGATCGTCTAAAAATGTAATCAAGACCATGTAATCATAATCATAACTTTGCATTCTCCATTGTAGAAAGGTTTAGGTTTTCAGGTATTGCCGAAATGAACTTTGACCAGCCTGATCATGGCACACACCTGTGGTACACCTCAGCACGGGCAGATCCATGAGGGTTGATAGGAAGATCTTCTGACTCCTCAGGTTTGTGGAAGCGGAATCGGTAGTTTCGACAATGCCTGGCTCCATATAGCTGCTCAAGTAGAAACACTACAGCATCGTGAACCACTCCCAGCATCTTCAACCCATTTACTCCTGAAAGACGATGTGAAATACAAGATGTGCTCGTTAAATTCATAAAACACATATGTGCAAGGATTAAAATAAACACTAATATGTCTATACCATCAAATGAAAGTGCCTTGAGTCTAGCATTAGACCGAGCTTCTTGCACTTTATCTGTCAGGGACTTCCAGGCCTCTGAAAAGAAACGGGAAACAGGAAATTAATTTCACAGAAGACTGACTGTAATTACCAAACAAAAGAACATCATACTCCTTAGTGAGGCTGTAACTCTGCATTATACTTTATTATCTAGATCTCATTTACCCTCGATACTTTCACAGCGAATCTGAAATCCATCATCGCTGCAGATTTCAAATATGAGTCCTTTCTTGGGCTTGCAGTCCAGAGATGAGTCTCTGCCACTATCCCTTTGATCAGGCGTTTCCACTGAAAATGTGTTAGATCCTTTTCCATCACCCTTACCAGGCAGTCCTGTAAAAAAATTTTACCAAAGAAAAAGCTATTAGCACTGATACATTCAATTGAGAGATGGGACAGTAAGGCCTAGCATTTTACTCACCTGCAGTCTTTGGCTTCTCATCATGAGTGTCCATGGTTTTACGTTTAAGAGAAGAATCGGCTGTCTCAGTAGCAGAGTCACTATGAAGGAAAAAAAAGTTTTAATAGGTCAGATACAATTAAGTAAACTGTAAAGTTGTGATTGATCTTTATAATTGTTTACTTTGTTTTTGAACCCATTTCATTTGACTGTCCTGTATCCATTGGCTCAGGCGATGAAAGTTCCCGGTCCCTAAAACAAAATCTTTTTTAGCATGTTTAAAGATTTTTATTCCAACAATACGTTTTATAAATGTCAGGCTCTTACCCTGGTAAATATGATAACTGAATTGCAGATGCATCAACAGTTGGTGTGTCTGAGTGGAGTCCTTTGTGTTTCTTTCCACTGCTCTTATCTGCGCTTGATCGAGGTCTTTTGGCCTTTTGCTTTCCCTTCCCAATGGCTGTGGAAGCAGCTCCAGCAGATAACTTTGAGGACGGCTGCTGATGTGGTGGTCGAGAAATGGGGGAAGTTCGTGAACTCTGAGTGAGAACACCAACAACTTTCATGTCTTGAGTGATGGGATTAGGGGCAAGAGCCACTTGACCAGCTGAATTGACATTTGGGTCAAGGGTTTTATCTGCCAGGACTCGACTGACAGGGTGCTGGAGATGAATGCTGCCCTCTTTCTCTACCTGCTGGTTGACAGACATGCTTATGCTTTGGTTTGGGGGAAACACACAGATGCTACTGGCAATTGATGTCTGGGCAGCATTAGTAAAATGAGACAGCATAGGAGTTCCTGAATGAAGAACCATCTGTTGCTCTGGAAGGCCCAGGTTGTGAGGGTTGGTTTTTATAAGAAGGTTACTTATAGATCCTGTGATCTCAGTTGAACTTATGAGGCCTGGGGAGCTCAGCGATACAGAGCCTGCTCCCAAAAAGTTTCCAGGTACACTGGACACCACATTTAAAACGGACTGACTGGGGTTGAGCCCCGACACGGTGCATGGAAGCAGCTGAGTCGAAGAATCATGTCCCAACATGCCAGGCTGAGTTGTGGTTGAAATGGGCATGGGCTCCAAGTACATCACCCCTTGCTTTGGCCTTTTTATAATGTTAGGTATCTTTCGATGAGGCGTTGCAGTTATAGTGCCCAGTTCCATTAGGCCCGTCTGAGCAGGGATTCCTGCAGCAATTTGTGAAGGTGACAAGTTTATGAGGGTCATATTGGGCCCTACATCAGAAGGAGCAAGTGTGGGTTGGGTCTTTGGACGAGCCTGTTTTTTGCTCTTATTGCTCTGAAGACGAGATATGAGGCGTTTCTTGCCATGTCCAGAGGGGAGCATAGTCGGAGCTGGGGTGATGGATGAAGGACTAGATACCATTGCAACGCCAGAGGCATGATCATGCCGGTTTCCTGCCTCTGTCACACCAATTTGGGGATCGTGGGAGGTGACTCCTATGAGGAGCCCGGATGTGGTGCTAGGAATGACTGGCTGGAAACCCGTCTGAGTGGTGCTTGTGAACGCATGGATTTGTGGGTGATGAGATACAGGCACTAAACTTTTGCTGCCAGCAGGAAAAATAGACTGAGAAGTGGAGATGTTACCACTGAGGCCTGTTAAGACAGGAGCACTAGTGTTCATGACACCTGTTGCACTAACAGATGGTGCAATCTGGATCTTCTGCGTTACACCATTGGGAAGGGTTTGTAATACATAAAGTGGCTGCAGATGCTGATTTAGGACTATCAGTTTCTCTGGACCAGGCTTCAATTGAGAGGCTGTAGCTTGAACAGCGGAGCTTGCAATCGGAGCAGGACCTGTGCTAACAGTGGCAGCAGGGATGAACTTCTGACCATGGAGAGGTAAAGTGGGTGAGCTGGGAAGACCTGGCGTGCTGCTATTCCTTGTTAGATCTTGGTTCCCCGTCTCTCCCACAGGTGCTACTCCAGGACTCGTGATATGGTCACCATCAACGCGTGTAGGAATGAAGTGTTCTGGAGTCATGTGACCTTCTGTAACCTGGGAATCGGCACATCTGTCCTCTGGGCTTTTGCTGGATACTGTGGACCCTGTTCTTGGTTTCTTCACGCTTTTTTCAACTCCTGATTCCTCTGTGGCCAGAGACAACATGGTGCGGTCAGAGGTTTCAGAGATCAGAGAGCCATGATTTTGATTATTTACAGTGGGACTTCGAGTTGTCAGAACAGAAAGGTCAGAGGGCAGCTCAAGGGGAAGACCATATGACTCTTCAACAGCAATGGTGGTGTTCACTCCACTCTCATTAGGTTCAGCACTGGCCAGTGGCTGAGTGAAATCTTCAAAAAGCATGTCCTTTCTTTGGTTAACATCCACCCCGTAACTCTCATCTAAAGAGAACGGTTCAGCAGAAGGAGCTTCAGTTTGCTGTCCCAGAGCCTGCATTGAAGGGGTATTGAGTACAAACTCCATAATATCAGAGGGTAGGATGTTACCACAGTCATCACTGTTGTTGTTATCAGAGTCAGACTTAAGGAGATCTGTGGAGATTGACAACTGAGTTTCAAGGGGGTCTTGTCCTTGTGTTTTCACACTCCCTAATGGAAGACAGTTATCCTTTTGATTTTTACGACTGTCACGACTGTTCCCACTTGGGGTATTTTCTGTCTCCTTTCCTGAGTCGATGCTAATTTTCTCTGTCCTTTCTCTACCTTTCCTCTTTGTTGAACTTTTGTGTGTTGATGAAGTAGTAGCAGTGGTTGTGCTGCTGGTGCTTATACTAACATCACTCTCAGAACCGTCATCCACACCATCCAGCTGGCCAATTTGCTGCAGCTCCAAATTCTTGGTTGCTGTTGACACTTCATCACTGTCATCATCTTGCTCCTTTGCCTGGTCCCTCAAGAACCTGTGGATCTGCGAGCCTCTTCCCAAACACTGATCAATACCCGCAATAGGTGGAAGACCAGAGTTTGGATTTATTATGGTGCGCGTAAAGTTGTAATAATATGTGTCCTTGTTTGAAACAATTCCTCCTTCCTCATCCTCTCCACTGTCTGCTGAGGATGATGTGCTCATATCATCAGCCCCATCAACTTGTCCTTCAGCTGAACGCTTACTGCTGCCAGTGCGCT
This sequence comes from Enteromius fasciolatus, assembly GCA_032361145.1. NCBI lineage: Eukaryota > Metazoa > Chordata > Actinopteri > Cypriniformes > Cyprinidae > Enteromius > Enteromius fasciolatus. Next base: position 8,949,951 of record JAUMHR010000069.1, read on the forward strand.
TTTTCATGGAGATTTCACCAGTTCTGCGGAAGGGTATGTCTTCCTCCCCATATGATCGCACACCATAGAATGGGGTTAGCCCAAAGAACATGTTTGATCTTGCACGTGCACTCCGCCTTGGGTATCTGCGCTTTGCTGAACCTGCTGAACCATCACTATCATCCTCATGGTGCTTATCAACGCTGCCTTCATCCTCTAAATTATGGTCCTCCCCATCATCAGCACATTGGTGGTCAGAATCATCTGGGTGAATGTGACTGTCTGATTCTGAGCTTTCAGAGCTTGCAGATGGGGAGAAAACCATTGCTCGAGAGGACCTTCTTTGGGGGCCCTGACTGCTAGGGGTGACAGAACTGTACGGGTTTGTGTTAGGGGGAATGCTGACAGCTTTGGTTCCATTAGGATCCATTTTTTGAGACACTAGAGGCAGCCTCTCATGTTTTTTCACTACTGGAGTAACTTCCTTACTTGATTTAGGGTGTACCTGTGGTGGTCTTATACTTCTTTCAGTCCCTGCTTTCGGCTGAATAGCATCCATGGCTGAACTATGCTTTTTCTCGAAGCTAAATCTCTCTTTGGACTTCATTGGCTTCTCCAGTTCCTTCTGATCAAATTTATTAACTTCAACTGTGCTAGACCCTGTGAGTGCTGTGGCTTTATTGCTACTGTTGTGAGAAGGTGGACCCTGACCTTGTGTTTTGACATTACTGCTTTTAGAGTTGCTGTTAAGAACTGGGTTTTGGTTTTGAGCAGTCTCTTTTCGTTCTTTTGAAACATCCCTGCTCACATTCGTTTTGACTTTGGAGTGTTTTTCTTTGGTGCTAGAGGTTCCATGACTAGCAGTGACGGCAGCATTTGCCTGGAAGCCACGCTTTATGTCCTCCTCTCCCACCTTGGCACCAGATGACCAAAGAGGCTTCATTGCTGCTGCAGCAGCTGGACCAGATACAAAGTCGTGAGATTTCCTACTTTTTCTGTAAACAGGTTGTGGAGACCCAGTCTTTCCTGTGTCTTTTGATACAGCCAATGATGTCGCATTTCCTTCCTTGACTGGATTAGCTTTGTCCTTAGGAAGTGTGGCAAGTGGATGACTGGACATAAAAGTGGCTCCAGCTGGCAGGTCAGTATCCTTTGTGGCTTGCTTCCCTTTCTCGGTTTTTAAACTGTCACTTCCTCTCTGATGTCCTGTTAAAACTGCAGTTCCAAGAGGTGGTGACACCTGACTTGCGCTAACTGGTTGCGATGACTTCAAACTCTCACCATCTGCCTGCTTTTTGGTTGCTTCTATTCTTTCAGTGAAACCAAAACTGAGTCGACGCTGTGCCCCAGCGTTCACGGAATTTGCCTCTCGATTGTGAGATCTCTCTCCAGATGGTACTCTTCCTTTGTCTGTGTCCCTGGTTAAAGTTTCCTTTGTGGTTAAGGACAGGGATGGGGCACATGAATTGCCTGTCTGAATGGATACTGTCCCTCCCTGTTGAGGAGAGGAAACCTTTTGCCTTGGTTGTGGAGCAGAGATGGAAGAAGTGCTATGTCGACGAGATCCTATGCTTCGTAGGGTGGAACTCAGCAGAGGGTCGCCCACAGTCACAATTTCATGTGCTGAACTACTAAAACCATCTAATGGGGAAATAAAGGCATTGAATATCAACAAATGCTTTCAACTATAATCTATACAAAATATAAGCATTTAAATGTATATTACTTTTACCTGGGGAGGGAAGTGGTCTGGTCGAGGGAGAACAATGGCATGGAGGGTAGCTTGGGTGTCTGTTCCTAAAACAAACTCTTGGTTTTGGTGTGGAAGGCACATTTGATGGTTTTGTAGAATCTGTAGGTCCAATCAACGCAGCATCCATCTCAGCTGAAATGTTTAATAATGGTTAGTGTTTTAAAACCCAATAACATTTTGGAATGACAATAACAACTCTAAATCTTTTTACCTGAAACAGATGAAGGACTATGAGCAATTGTGTGGTTTTCTTCTTGAACTGCTGTGTTGTTATTGGTAGTTTCAGTCATAGAGGGGCGGCACACTAAGATCCTACATTTATAGACACAGCGCTTGCGGGCATCGAGAGTGCTCCAGTAGACCCTTGAGCATCTGTGTATATACATCAAGTGGTTATTCCATTTCACATCTTGTTATGTTTATTGAAATACAACACTATGATTTAAGACTTACTGGTATCCCACAGGAAACAGCTTCCTCTCACAATCAGACAGATCAGTTAACATTCCAAGACAGTCGATGGTCATAGACCCTGTACCAAAAAAGTGGTATTTCATTTTGATGTACTGTAGTTTATTTCTCATGAACTTTAAATACCTCGCAAAGACATACAGACCTATCATCATGTGGACGTTATCTGATTCAAGCCCATTAACAAATTTTCTTCTCAGACTTATTCCTTCAAAGTCCACAAGGACCCTCCGAGTAACTTCGAAGCCTGAATCTGGCACCACCTTTAAAGAAGGTTAATCATTTACAATAAACCCAAAACTTTATAAACATGTAACTAATAGTTGCTTACATGTATAATTCCTTACCTCGCCCTTTATGAGATCTCTGTGATGCTGACAGTAAACCTTCTTGTCCTCTAAAAAGGCACACTGCTGCTGACGTGCACACATGAAATGGTAGTTGTTGGTACAGGAGGTCAGACAACAACTCACTGTGGCTCCGGGTTTGTGACAATTTTCACATTGCTGAGGAAACAAAGCATAATGCAGTCTAATTTCAGACAGGGGACAGATATGTTGCTTAAAGTCTCTTTTTAATAGGCTTTTTTGAAAACAGAAAAAAAAAATTCACAAATGCATTTTCTGGCACTGTAATTTAATGAACAAATACAGCACATTGCTTAGATTATGTACCAGCTGTTTGCCTCTCTTGACTGCCATGTGGACATTTTTGAGTGCACCATCAACATCTTCGAACACCTCGGATGACCAAAGCGCACAGTTCACATGGGTCCACTCATTCTGGCCAATATAAAGCAGTCTCCCACAATCCTAGAAAACAAAATTACCACACAAATGTCTTTCAAAATAAACATGACTCCAGGACATGCTAATGCATTCTTTTTTTTGTGGCCGATTACTCACATTTGTGTTCTCATCTCCATAATTCAGACAAAGCACACATTGTCTGTTGTCACCTACACCAGGAGGAGGGGGAATGTCAGGGCTCTCTTCAGGGCTGGGGTCTGAACACAAAGAAATATTGCTGTGTAACTTACATACACTTTAACTTTCTCTTCTATATATTTTTCGGTTTAGACGATGCAATGATTTTAACACAATGTACCACATCAGTATTACATGATCGAATTTATATTGCTTTAAATGTACTTTCTCACCATGGATAAGCATGGGTGGAGGAGGAGGTGGTGTGGGGGCAATCGGGGATTCAGGTTCTCCAGGTGCTTTAGGGTGGGGAGCCGGGATGATCTTTTTCATTAGCACAGGCTTCTCAGCCCTGGCTATCTCCTCTCTCTCCTGCCACTGGGCATAGTTGTGATCCAAAGAAGGGGGCAACACAGCATTCGGAAGCAGACCACTACTGCAAAGATACAACATTACCTTGTTAGCCATGTCTTTGTTATACATCAACATTCATGTTTTTATCCTCTTTTGTAACATTTTATAAAATGCCTTTCCCAACTTGTGTCACTTAGTTTTTTATACGTTTAATTTATCCTCGTTGAATTAAAGATTAAATGCTCCATACTTTGGAACAGCAGTGCTCATACAGATAAGCTGCCAATGATAGCTGATAGCCATAAAACCAAAAGGAAATAATATCAATATTTGGGTTTTATCTTTAAAGAGACAGTATTCAATGTCAGGCACGCACGCACACACACACACACACACACACACAGAAAAACTTGCTTCACTGTTGTTAATAATTCAAGGCAACAAATGAAGTATACAAAAAAGCAAACCAAACAGCAATCACACGACTTGTCAAAGCACCCATGCGAAATGTGACACTGCCTGTCGACCTCAAACAATGGAACTAGACCATACAGGCTGCATTCCCTATGGAAAGGTGATATTTCTGCTCTAGGAGGAGCAAAGAATAGACAGTGGTAAGTTTGTTCTCGATGCTCATATATTAGCTTAACTGGCCTCACTCGTTGCTATCAAACCAAACTAAAATTTCAGACAAAACTACGCAAATATAAACAACATACAGCATTTAATAGACATGGTAAAGACTCACTTAGGAGAGACTTTGCGCGTCTCCCAGAATTTGGACTCCTTCACCTTGTACCATGAAAAAGTTCTATCCATTTGCTGTAACAAACAACAGTGACAGTGCAATTTTCAGTAATGATGTAGGACCGCAAGACATGTCTATTGTAAAAATTGTGTGTCCACTAGCTTTTTCTCACCCGAATAAAAAAGGACTTAAGCATGCTGTTGGCCTTCCTGCTCTCTAGCTGACCTCCATCTGAATTGAAGGCTGTCTGGATGATTTTCACAATGTCATCACTGAACTCCAGCTGAAAGAGAGAAGCCGAAAATGACACCTGGCTCTCACATGTATGTGACCGGCATCTGAACCCTGCTGCATTAGACACTCAAAACGTGGCAGGTAATCTTTCAAAGAAGAATAGAAACATAAAAGCTAAATTTTTCTACTCATTCAAATAGAGAATCTCAAAAACTCTTACCACAGATTTATAGCGTCCAGAATCCATTTTCTTCTCCACAGACTCCAAATCGAGCGGCGAATCATTTGGTGGAGAGACCTCTGTCAGCACAGGGGGGTCAGGGCCCTCTGGGGAACGGCGTGAGGGAAGGCTTTCTTCTGTCTCTGGGTTCAACTCAGGTGGCTTCATAACCGCCTGAGAAAGAAGATCGATAAAGAGGTTCTGTAATGAAAATGAAGCCGTTGGGAACTTTTAGGACTGAAGATGGCAACTCACCTGTCTGTAGCGAAGCAGGTGAGTGGATGTGCGGGAGTTGAGCAGGGCAGTGAGAACTTGACGCATGGACTTCTGAATTTCTTTCTCCAAGACAGTGCGCCACTCAGCAGAATGGGGCTCAGTGCAGTTTGTGCAGGTGTAGGCCACAGTCTCAGGCAGGTTAGTCAAAAGCTCATATATATCATCTAAAGAAAAAAAGAAGCAAAGACTATGTTTGCAGTGTAGTATTAAAGTAACATCCACTAAAGACTTGCACTACAAAAAAAAAAGTCAGCAAGGATTATGAGGACTTATTACTCATTCCATTTTATTATAATTTAGCACGGGTAAGGCTGAATTTTCAGAACCCATTATTCCAGTCTTTAAATTATTATCAATGTTGAAAACGGTCATGGTGCTTAATACTTTTGTGGAAACATGATACTTTTTTTTCCTCAGAATTTTCTTTCCCCTCCAAAATATTTACAGACCCCAAATGTTTAAACAGCAGTGTATATTTAAGCAAAGTTTCGGTAATTTAAATCATCAAAATATTAGTTGGTTTTGTTATTCTGTCAGCTGGATTGTTCATTTAATGCCATGTAATGTTCACATACCAGATAAGAGATATGGAGAAAAAAAATACCTGATAACTCACCTGTTAAACTTTCACATTTGGCATGGACCCAGCGATCACACTTTCTGCACTTCATCATTTTGCTATCACAGTCATCATCATCATAGCACTTATTACAGAGTGGGCAGATGTTGCCTGGGAAGGGGGGAGAAATTTTAACATTAAATATATACAAGTTAAAGTTTAAAAGGCATAAAATACACATCCAGAATGAATTGCACTGACCTTTAGCTAAGAGTTTGGCACAGTCATGACACAAAGAGAAATCATGCGACCACTGAGCATCCCAGGCCTTCCCTGGTTTGGTGGTTCCACAGCTCTTACAGCGCACACACTTGGTGCAAATCTGTGGCAGAAGGAAAAATAATCATGGGAGAATGCAGCAAAAATACCACAGATGTTACAGACATCTATGATTGAGAGTTTACCCAGACTCTTTTCTTCTTGGTGGGTCTGGTAGGGTGGTTGGGTCCCAGGCACTCAGGGTGATAGCTATTTCGGCACTTGTCACACTCCAGTAGCTGCTAGATGATTGAAAAAAAGCTATTTTTTAATTTTGATTCCTTCTGGGTATTGAGTGTTTGTCACTTATGAAGGTTTTGAGGGCGGCTATGGCTCAAAGAAATAAGCCCATATTTGGAAGTTGCTTAGACGGTTATTAAGTGTACCAAAAGGAAATGATCATTCCAGAGAGTTGACAAGTATTTGCCTTTCATAAGGAGATATTTTTCACGAGCACATACCAAATGAGGACATTCATCATTTGTGATCCAAGCTAACTCATGCTTTGAATATTTATTTTCCATTTATCTTTAACCGTTACATCACAATGCATGCCGTCCTTTTAGATCTGATGGTCATACGACTTAGCATTGTGTAAAATAAACAAACCTTTTTAGGAATAAATACTTGAATCTGTCTAATATAATATACTGGTTTCTATTAAATATGAAGGTTTTAAATCTTTCCTTCCTCTGTTCTGTTATTGTTAGAAGCACTTCACTATTCCTATGATCAGAGACTCTGAAATACTAAATCAAAGTGTCTTTAATTCTTTAGGAGAAGACCCTAAAACATGAGTTACTTGCATAGTATTTCTACCATTAGTTACTTTTTTTGTAATGCATTTCTGCATACAATTGCACAAATGCAACTGAATAGAAAGTCTTACTTTGGTTTTCTGATACTGCCGGCCACAAACGTGGCAAAAGCGGCATCGGCGACAACACCAGTTCTCCCACTGTTCCTCATGGGGGCGTTCTGTCTCCCCCAAACAGAAAAGGTGGAAGGGTTCACAGCACACCTGGCAGAAAACAAACTGAAGACGACAAGCCATAAGAACACATGCCATCATTTATGCGTTTCAGGAGTTATAAACAAAATATAACCCACCTCTACATTACCACTGCTGGCACAGAGAAAGCACACCACCTGCGGGGTGATTGGCACAGAGGTGAGAATGCTGAGTCCACCCATGTCCCACACATTCTCAATGTCATAGTCCTCCTTAAAATCTACTCTGATTCGATGCACTCCATCGCAGGGCGCTTTCTGCTTGGCGGTGCCCTCAGTCGAAGGAGTGCTCTGGGAGTTTAAAGTACTGCTGTCAGGTTTGGGTGTATGTTTCTCCTGCAATAAATAAATTATTTACATTACATCATTGCATATGGCATATGCTTTTACAAAGTGATTTATAGTGTTTTCAAGGTACATTTTATCAGCATGTACAGCCATTACTTGTGCTATGGAGTCAGGAGTATCAGCATCATAAAAAAAAAATACCAACCACTATCCAGTGAAAGAGAAGACAACCCTGACTTATTTTTCTATAAATGTTTACGGCATAAAAATTATACAAAAGTGGCTGAAACATTTGCTTACCTTTTCTTTTGGTTTAGGCTTGAGTGGTTGAACACATCGAGTGGTCTGTTTCTTTAGCTTTGTTTCAGATGCTAAAAGGTGACATGACCATAAAACAAAAACATTAAAGTTATGTTAAGTCAGGAGTGCCCAGTCCTAGGCTGGAAGGTGGCTGTGCAGGAGTAAGATTTGACACCCCTATGTAAAGTTAACAGTAACTCATCCATACAGTCCATTTCCACATCTCCTTACCCGTGTCTGTGGCAGAACTGGTCTGACTTTGTTGCTGAGATTTCTTCCTGGGCTCAGTGGGTTGGGACTTTGCAAGACTTTCCTTTTTTGCTGGCAATTGGCTTTGCTGCTGCAAGGACTGCTGGGACTGTGCTGGTGGGGAAGATGGGGCAGTGTGTACAGGGGTGGGTGAAGAACTAGCCTGCTGCTTCCGTTCCTTTCTAAAGGTTGAGCTTAAAGGGGTTTGGGAATGTTTCGGGTCATCAGACGGAATAGAGAGCGAAGGGTCCTTTGGGGAGGAAGCTGGTGAGGATGGTTCTGAAGGTTGTGCCTGCTTTTGTTTGTCCTCTCCCTGCATAGGTGGTGGAGTTTCACTTTTCTTACGGGGAGGGTCATCTTTTGGAGGAGGGGCTGGCTTAGGGCTTGCTTCAGAACACTGAGATTTTTGATGTGAATCCTTTTTTTCTGATAATTTATTCCTCCTCCTGTCTTTTTTACCTGTAGATGATGCAAACAGGTAATTAATTGAAAAATTAGAGCACCTCTGGCCTATAAAAAGGGAGTTTCCAGAAAACTGACCTTTTGCCTGTTTCTGAAGAAACTTTGAAGGCATCCACTGCAAATTCTGACACTTTCGCACTCTGTGATGGCACAAGCACAAAGTTTTAAGGGCAATTTAACTTTTTCAAGTTCTGAAAGCCACAATAAAAAGATTTCACACTTACTTGCAACACTGCTTTTTAATATTGCGTCCCCCAAATTTGGGCTTATCCAGGCAGTTAGTGCAGACCCCACAGTCATTTGGGACTTGGCAGCCTGGACACTGCCCGCAGCGTCGAGAGCGCCGCCCCTTCCTGGGTGGGGCCTCATGGACCGTTTTCTGCCTTGTTACTGGCTTAATAGGAGGCGTGGGTGGCTCCGCTTCCTCAGATCCCGCCACTGATGATTTGTCTATTCAGGCACCATTAAAGAAAGGGTTAACAACAATCACACTTTTCTTAATATAAATAAATCAATCAAACAAACAAACAAGTAATAAGATGTTCTCTCACCATCATTTCCCATGGAAGACAAGATCTTTTCTCTCTCCTCCCATGGCAAGGCACTAAGGGTAGGCATATCATCTGGGAACACAGCACGGTTGCGACCCAGAGCTACAGCTGCACGACGGCACACATGCTTAATGCGTGGACCACGGACTGACGTCTCAGAAGAGTCACTCTCTTGACCCTGCACAAGAAAAACAAACTTTGCATTTGGCAAAACAACCTGAAAATCAGTTTGAAACCAAAGGAGCCAGCAGAAGACAGGACATACCGGTAATTTAGGTTGATCGCCAGGTTGTACCTCTCTCTTCTCTATCTCAATGAGCTGAGCTTTAGCTTCTTTCAGCAGTTTTGCGACTCGCCTGTCTGTGACTGGCTGTTTCTCGGCATGATCTAACACGGAGTCCAGTGATGTGGTGGCAGGGGGTTTTCCCATCTGCCCTGCTTGGGTGGGAGCATTCAATTTCTCCTTCTCCCTTTCTACTGCCTCTGCTTCAATACTCTTCTCTGAAGGTCTGCCTTTTTTGGCCGGACGACCCTTGGAGGACAAGGCCCCAACAGGTTGAACTGCTGCAGTGTCACTTGGGGAGGCCTCTGCACCAGAGTCAACTGTGACTGACTTCTTTCGACCAGTTGTCCTTTTTTGGGTTAGAGATTCCTCAATGTCCCTGGCCTCTATTGGAAAGAGGCCGGATGTAGAATTAGGGGAAGCCTCTGATGCAAGGTTCTTTCCTCTTTTATCCCAGTCCTTCCTTCCATCCCGTTTGTTCTCCTTTTCACGCTCTCTACTTTTCTCGGTGTCCCTGTCCTTCTCTTTTGTACCTGTGTCTCTAGTAGCAGAGATGCTCCGTTCCCTTCCTGCTTTACCAGTTCCCCCACCTGATCCTTGATTACTGAGGGTAAAACGTGGAAAGAGCTGTGAAGAAGCAGCAGAACTCCCACTTACACCGAGACCTCCTGCTGCTCGCCGCCCATCGGAAACTCCGTGGGTCGTAAGACCAATGGAGCCTGAGGGGAAGCCACTGAAAGAAGCTTGTGATAAGGCACTGGCAGCAAGTGGGCTGACTGCAACTCCAGGCAATGGACTGGAATTGCCAGTCACGCTTATGGGAACAGAACTGCTAATCATGGATTGTTCAGAGGCCTTTCCTGTTGGAACTCCTGACTGACTGCTCCTGGTAGTCATAGAGTGCGAGGGTGACCTGGGTTGCCCACGTGAGAACCTAGACCCCTTTCTCTTTTTGTTTGATGTTGGTGAGACCTGAAGGGGGGAGAGAGAGCCAGGGCTGCTCCCTGATGAGGATGGGAGGGTGACCGACTCAAAGATGCGGGAATGAGCCGGACTTGGAGTGAAGAAAGGGGGACGTAGAAGAGGGCTACGCTTTTGGAGTGGCGTTTCAAACCGCGACGAGGTGTGCTGGTGGTGATTGTGGTGAGGATGATGATGCAGGGGGGAGAAAAGTCTGGAACCTGTCCCAGTCGCACCACCAGGCACTGGGAATCCTCCTGGTGCACCTCCACCAGGTCCTGGTGGCATGAGGCCCACATCCTCAGCAGTCAGTGGCGGAGGACGAAAGTTGTCAAAAGTGGGCTTGCGGATAAGCCCCTCCTTTGCATACTTGGCAGAGGAGAAGTACTTATTTTCAGCACATGATAAAGACTTCCAGCGGAAAGTGGGCTCTCGTAGTATGGAGCGACGTTTGTCGTGAGAGCTGGAGAGTATTGGAGGGGTGGGCAGAAAAGGGGCAATGGAATGTGACATCATCCATGGAGAGTGGGAGTGATGCTCAGGTGCATTAGATGAAGATCCCTGGGGAGGCTGAGGAGGGCTGAGAAGAGGAGGCGGTGGTGGGGAAGAGGATGACGATGCCGTGGAAGAGGCTTGTTGAGATCCAGCTTGTGAAACCCCTGTGGCTGGGCTGATGATGGCCTGTTTCCGTCCACCAATCAGACTGCCCCTGCCACGTGCGACTAAAGCACCCCGCCTGTGACTCTGACCTCTGCGACCCCGACTGCTGCGCTCCATCAACACTATATGGTCTGGCTCCGGCTCGGATGGTGGTGATGGTGGGTGTGAGGCGTGGTGCATGCTGGCCTCTGTCTCTCCCTGAGAGGCAGGGGAATGATCTGCCTCTTCTGAGAGGGCTTGGGTGCCCTCAGAGGCCTGGGAATCACAGGAGGAGTCATCAAGACTAGGGCTGCTGGAACGAGACGACTCGCCAGAAGAGAGCTGAGAGGAATGCTGAGAAACAGCGCTAGAGCCACAAGATGCCGCACTGCTACTGAATCTCCCGTTGCTAGTGCTATTATTGCAGCTGCTGTTAAGGAGACTGGCTGCAATGTTGTTGGCGCTGCCAGTCGGGACAGGAGGTGGGGGAGGAGGGAGAGAGTCTACAGCAGGCCCTGCCCCGGGTGTGGTTCCACTTGTGACAGGAGCTGTGGAAACGAGAGCTGGGGCGGGTGTTATGGGTTGAGGTGCTGGAGCAGATGCTGCAGAATCCAATCGAGCAATTTTCATGTGTGGTGGTGGAGTGCTGAAACTGCCCTCATCATCAATAAACCGCTTTGGGGTCTTGATAATGCGCAACGACACTGTGCTCACAACAGGCATGATAAATTGCCTAATGTTTGTAAGTTGCGTTCGCCTCCTGTGCTTCCCACCCTCAAGACCTGCATTTCCCTGGGTGCCAATAGCTTCTTTTCCCAATAGCTTCTTTTTCTGGGCCCCCTTCTTTGCCCGCTGCAGCAGCTGCTTTGCAATAGCGGCATCAGTGCGTTTGGAGGGAGGGATGACCCGCACAGGTTTGATATGGCGAGGGCTCTGGCGTAACCCTAACGGCCTTCCATGTTTAGTCGGGGTCATCGGGTTGACTGTAGGGGAGTCATGGGGATCTGAGCTAGTGCGTTCATCAGCAGGATGAGAAGCCCTGAGCTTAAGATCATGTGGAGTTCGGGCACGAACCCTGAAGGCCTTATGTTTGGCAGTCCCAGGTGCCATAGTGGACATCTCCTGGGCCAAGGAGGCATTAGCAGCCTGAGCAGCAGCAGCAGCTTCAGCTTTGAGGCGCTCGGCAGAAGGTGGCCTGCCCCGCCCCCGTCTTCGCACACCAGGAACTGGGACACTCTTCCTCACTATGGCCTTCAGCTTAGACTTCAGTGGGCTCAGTTTGACATCCCGCAATCTTTTCAGTTTGGTCACCTTGGACTCCCGGCTTATTTTGTGAAGCTTAGCCTCAGATCCCTGATGATGCCCAGAACCAAGCAAAGTTTGCCTTTTCTCCTTGTCTTCGTCCTCCACACCGTCCTTGTGTGTGGAACTGAAGCTGCACTCTTGTTCTGCATCCCCATCCTCTTCAGGGAGTGCATGGCCGCTCTGTTGCCAGCTTCTCTGGCTGGCTGAAGCAGGTGGGCGGCCTCTTCTTTTTTGTTCTCCAGTGCCAGGTGGCCTCCCTGGTGGTCGTTTTACCTTCTCTGTAGGAGCTGTGGCGAGAGGCAAGGGGGCTGTCTCAATATCAGTGCCAACTCTCTGCACAGCTAGAGCCCTAGGAGGACGTCCTCTGGGTTTCTTTTCTGGGGAGATGGAACCTGAAAAAAAAATAAAGCACTACATTAATAAGCTGTACATTTCTTCATGGTTAATTGCTAAAATGCATCTCAATTACACCTGAGCAAAAGAGCTAGTTGGATCTTAAAAGATGAGAGTTAAAATGTTTTTACAACACATTTGGAGAGAGACAGAAATAGAGATGTAAAAGATACTTTACCTATTGACGTCCTTCCTGGGCTATGTATTCTTCTGTTGTCACAGACTGTGCTAAAGCCTCCGAATTCCTCCTAAAGAAATGAAAAAAAGAGAGAGATCCAATTAACTCAGTTCAGTGTGATTTAACTTCAAGAGATCTTTTTTTTTTTTTTTACTATCCACAAAATCAAACAAGCTACTGTCAAAAGAGCCATTCAGTTCAGCTACACTGCATCTCATGACTAAAAAAATGTTGACCACTCAGTGTTAGCAATTCTCATCCTGAAACCACCACACAGTTGCTGACAGCCCTGGACTCAAGTGTTCAGGTAAAACAAGAACACTTGCTGTCTATTCATAGTGAATTTATGGATGAAAACACATTTGACAAGACCAAGGCAATATGTTCCCATCCTTTTATTTGAACTATTTTAATCTCTAATTGTCATACCCTCTGCTTCAGTTAGCATATTTAATTCATTTAATCAACATTTGTTCAAAACAACATCCAGTGTAGCCTTAACATGGCCTTTTTTTTTTAATAAGTAAATGCAATTAATGAACCTGTCATCATAAGCAACAAAACATGTAACCCTAATGAATTAAAAGACAGCATGGAACTACAAAAAACCTGAACTCAAACTCATTATGCGATACTTGAGTGTACCCTATATTTCAAATTTTCAGCCTGGCAGCAACTTGCCCAAAACAACAGACTTTTAATCGCTCAAATGTAGGCGAACCAATTTCTGTGCTCTACCTACAACCTGAGAAAGTAACAAACTCATGTGTGATGGCACCTCCTACTGAGATGACCAGTTCCGCCAATTCACTCAGGTATCCTTAGCAGATGCTGTCGCTAGGCTGCATGACATCAGCGCTGATCTCACTGTCAGGACATCTGTTGCAATGGCCATATCGCCTGACAACTGCTCCACCTCCGTCAATCAAACAGGCTAAGCTTTGCAGACGTCCTATGATAGGATTTTATAAAGCTCCAAGCTTTTATGATAGCCCTGTGCTTATCTCACACCTGACACAAGGGATACAGGGAGGAATGCTGATTACATGGCCCATTTGGGCTTTCGCCTTCCTGATCTAATTCTGTCACAACATTTTAGGCAAGCCATAATTCCAAATCCATTTTTGAGTCAACTTAAATGCTCCGTATCCCTTTAAGTCAGCCACATTTCCCACATTTATCAGATTTTTCAACAGGCTTACAGAGCAGATGATTACTGTAATTACTGTCTGCTCTGCAGCTGGGCACGCGGTTTTATGTTGTGATAAAAATGTCTCAGTCATTGAAGTGTCCTTGGTGTGAATTAAGTTGTACTCACAAGGACACACACTGAGAGAAAGCATACTCTAATCGCACGTGTGTGTGTGTTTATGTAGAGGCCATTTCCACAGAGCACTGAAAAATGATTTTATCTACCTAACTGAAACTGAAAAGTAATTCCCTGCAACTATGAAGCAGAGATGTGCAAAATTATGTTTTTAAGATCAAATAATCAAGTATTCAATCTTAAGGGAGACCGGTATTGGACAAATAAAGGGGAATTTTAATCAAATGCTTCATTTGCATTTAAAACAGGTAGACACGGCAGATTGAAATTGGAAAAGCATTACAAAACATGTTTGAAATGAGTATGTTTGGCCATTTTACCTTGACACAGTGCCTTAAATACAACTCTCAGTCATGACAGAATGCTAATACAAAATATGACTGCCAGTATACATCTGTATGTTATGCATTTGTATGGACATTGTTGGTCTGAAGTGGATGAGTTTACGCGCATAATAGAAATAAAAATACAGAATACTATACCAAACCTCAACCAAACTTCAGGAAAAAAGTGGGCAAGTGACACTGCATCATAATATACCCTACATTTATGCCAATGTGCCCAACCATTTGCTTAAAGTTTTCTACACGCTACCATTAAAGAGTGTAAATGGGTCTTTATTAGATGGAACAAGTACTGACAGCATTTCACCATGCACTAAATCCTACCTCTCAAAAAGATGATTAATGTCTGCAAGTTCCTTAAACAGCCTATTGTGTTGATTTCCAAGCCTTACGGGGCGTTTCATTTCATATTCTTTATTTATAGCAGCATGTGGGGCTGCAGCTAAATTCCCTTCGGTCCAGTTTGTAGAACAGATGCCACCGGAGACTGCACACATACAAGTCAAATCTCTCTAACAAATCCCCATTCAGCTTTAATTTCAACATATGGCGACAAATTTCTTATGGGAAGCAGAACAAAAAGTCTGTTATCAGATGATCAGTGTTAACAAATCATCTTAATTGAGTTTTTTTTTTTGATATCCAATCACTGATGGGCAAAAGACCAGTGATGAGGAGCTAATTCAGATAAGGCTCAAATAACACACATAAATCACCAAAGATTACGCATTGGGAATTGGTTAGTCTAATTTTTGTCCTCCAGCTCTTTTGAATACAGGCTCTCGGACCTACGATGACTTCATTGCAGCTCTACTGTTGTGCCGAAGGTGATAGAGTACTAGAGAGCTGCGAGCAGTGGAGCTCAAAGTCAGTGTGACACCATGAGTAGCTCTCAATGACAGCACGACTCTGCCTCAGGCACTCAAACGCGCGCTCGCGCACACACACGCACACACACACCCTCCTCCACCTTGTGCGTGAGGCACACTGCAAGATGTAAACAACATCCCAAGACAAGAGGAAAGGGAGGAGGGATGGAGGGATGCAGAGAGGGAGAAACCGCATCATTCTGACCATAAAGCCATGGAGAGAATATGCAATGTGATGATAACATTTAGATCAACCATTTTTATCATTATCATTACTAACCTTTAACCAGGCAAGTCATTTAAGAAAGAATTCATATTTACAACAACAGCCTGTCAGGAGAATATCAATTTTTTGGAGGACATAACATAATACACACGCAATTCATCAAAATATAACACCCACGGCTGAGACGGAGGAGGGAGCGGCGATACTGGGCTCGAGAAAGTGACACTCGGCTTGGCCAAGGCGCCCGAGCACCTGCTGCCAGTGCAGTATGGGGGAGGAGAGATAGTGGCGGTGGAGGGGGTGACACAAAAACACTTGTTTGTTACTCCCTAATTACTTTATATTTGTTCCCACATTTTTATTCCCCAGACAATTGGGAGGAAAAAAAAAAAAAGTAACTACAGGCAAAAAATTAATTTAAGCCACCAAGAAAAATTAACAAGTGAATAAATAAATAAAATAAATAGGTATTATAAATGACAACAAAATTCAAAAATTATATATTCTACTAAAACAGAAATGTATATAGTTTATATATATTGCCAAAAAGAGTATTTGGACATGTAAGTCACATTAAATAAATACATACATGCTAAACATTAATTTTCTAGATATAATTATAATGGCTTTATTATTATTATTATTGAAGACAGATAAACATTAATTGAAATATTATATACTTATAAAAATGCTCTAAAGAATAAAGAACTTTATTTTGAACAGCATATGTAATTATGGAATTAAAAATTAAAACTTAATTATAACAATATCAGAAGAGTGTAATATTTTGTAGATATTAGGAAAAAATGAATAATAAAGAAACGTTTCGAAAAATGTAAAATGTTTATCTTAAAGGAAAATGCACTTTTTTGGTTTTTGAAGTGCATATTTATTTGTTTATGGAAACAGCACTTTAAGAAAAATTAAAAAATAAATAATAAAAATAATAGAAGAGTGCAATATTTTGCATGCATTTGAAATTATAAATAATAAATAACTTTGTTTTAAAAATGTAAAATGTTCATCCATGTTCATAAAGCATAATAACACCACCACAAATAATAAATCCTCTTAACTAAAATACTTTTAGGAACAGTTCTACACCCGTATGTATGCAGATGCTGCTTGGTTTGACTTTTTTTAATATTAATAGGGCCATGCAATGAGTTTTACGAACGAATGATTCGTGAAAAGCCTGATCATCAGACCCTAAACACGTGAACAGTCCCAATAGAAGGAAAGGACTGCAAATCAACATCCTCCTTTCTAAAGAAAGAGCAGATAAAGTACTTGTTTGTGCCACCTCTCAGTTCCCGTAAATAAAAAGGTAAGCAAACAAGACTATTTGTTTACATAAACTCATTACATCCTGTTCTGAGCAGATGGTCACAAACCCAGGAAAGTTGCTCAACATGGCATCTACAGTTCGCTTAAGAACTGGGCATAAACTGGCAAGCACACTGCAACCTGGCAACTCTCCCTCCCCAGAGCGGGACATAATTGCACTACTGTGTGTGTGGCCAACTATACCAAACACATACACTCACACCCCTATAATCACAGTAAGCCAACAGATCCACATCAAGACATGTAACTGATTATCATCTCTAAGCCTGGGGATATGTGATAGTGCGGCCTTTCATAAATTCACTGAATCACCGTTTTCTAAACAATGTGAAGTTTTGACAACTGCTGAGGCATCAGATTCCCTCAAAAATGCCTCTAGAAAAGATACAGACAAAACGAAATGCATAAAACATTAAAATGGGGCATTCTCAGCTTTTAACCAAAACGGACAAACCCCTCCACTCAAAACAAATCTGTCTGGTCATCGGACCGGAAAAAGAGAACTTGGTGTGGTCACACATGAGAAAACTTTTTCTTGTTTGAAACCCCCAGTGTAAACAACACGAAACTGGTGGGAAACCCCGGTAGTTCGATTATTCGAGTCTCTTGAAACACTTTTAGTACGAAAAAGGCATCAGGAGAAATTTCCCTTTGTAAGATGCAGATCTAAAGCTCTGATGTTGCTCATGCACCCACATTCAAAGCACCCAAAACTGAGAGTTTCTGAAACAACATGTTCCAACACCTCACACCCACGCTAATGAGGAGCCGCGGCTTTAAGATAAAAACAAAGATGCGCCTCCTGCGAGGTGTAATGAGGGACGTAAATTCAGAGAGAATTGCTCCATGCGCTCAATGGCTGCTGCTGCCCCCCCTCGGAGCAAAAAGCGGGAGGCGAAACCCCCTCTGCCCGCCTACAAAGGCAGAATAAAGCCATGGATGGGACGGCCTGTGTCTAATTCCCTTCCAGCGCTGTCCAAAGGGGGAGGAGGGCTTGCTCTTCACCCTTTGATATCCACGTCTGTGCTCTTTCAGCTGCCTGCACTTCGTAAAGGCTGGAATAAAAGCAGACACAAAGCTTCCTGCTATGATCCACACGCTGTCTAGGGGACAGGGCCCTCTCCAGATAAATAGGCCAAACACCTGCTGGACTTCTTCCCTCCGTATAGGCCACGCCATTCATTAGAAAGCAGCGGAGCAAAGCATTCATTTGCTGTATCCATTCAACTGCACTTTTGTATGAGGCCTTGATATTGATCCTCATTCTGCTTCTGTAAGCGGGGCTTTACTCTGGAAATTAAAAGGCAAGCCAAATGGCGTCCCGCACAAAGAAACACATGAATGGAGACTTAAACAGGACACCTCCTGAAAGTAACAGTTGTCTAGCACACAGCCACAGACTCGTATTTGCGCTTAAGATTTAGACGAAAATATCTCCAAAGTGGTTCTGACCATTAAAAGCCTCGCTTTCTGGAGCCGCGAGTAATCACACAACCGTATTACCTCTATGTAAACATTTTAAGTCGTCCAAATGGGTTAATGAAGTAGTCTAAAAGGCAGCCATCAGAAGTGAAATCCTATTGGGGCCCTGTGGGCCCGGGCTGTTGGATTTGGGTCTGATGGGAAGGAGGGGCGGCGTGCTTCTGTTTACTGAGCATGCTACTGGCCTTAGGCTGCTCTGAGAGCTCAGCGGGCTGCGATGAACCAGAACAATCCTTCCCAGGCACAACATCCCCTCTGAATGAAACCACAATGCTGTGTCCGCAACTCGCATGAGCTGCAAGCTCCACTGGGATTTCAGCCGTCTGTCTGGCTTGTACACTACTTATACGTTTCACAAATATATTTGTGTTTTAATTAAGCGCTACTCAAAAAGGCTCAGAGGGTGCATTAAAGCACATGCAACTGCTACAATAATGCAAGCTTTAATTTATGTTTTTCAGATTATTTCTTAAAGTCAAAATACGTTGTAATTTGCAAACCTTTTTACTTTTATGCTGGGGCATATTTATGAATGAAACCAAATACTCAATGGGAAAAAAAGCATGGCAAAACAATGCAGCCTAAAGAGTTTGCATAATTAACATTATCCAATAGCCTGTATGGCCTAAGTGACATCACGAGAAAAGGAAAGTTGTTTTAGAGGCAGAGCAGATTACTACAACTCCATTGAAAGCCTGCATAAACAATTGTTTTTAATAACATGACAAAAACATTTTAACTTATACAGAGACATTTAACGCCTTTAAAATTATTTTTCATGACATTAGGTACACAAAACAAGCTAAAGCAATAAACCTTATTATCTTAATCTTGTTAGACATTGTAAGGATTGAATAAAGTGAGTATACTGTATATACGTACAAATATAAAAGACATGCCTAATAACCACATCTCCACGCTCTTTAATCTGCGCCACGTTTTCAAACGCTAAAATTACCCGTAGGCGAAACACAAAATCAAGCACGCTTTATGCATGTTTCTGGTCCGCGCCCGCTCTCGTTTCGATCTCCCCGCGTTTCCGATGCGCAGCGCTCTACTACTGAGAAAGGAAGATGGTAGTTTGTCACAGTACACACCCCCACACATAACAACCTCCGTCAAACGCTGCTTTTTTATTACAGCCGCCTTTTGCACCGTTCAAAACGCTGCATTTGGCATCTTTGGCCAAACATATGGTCCCCGTAGCCTCAGCGAGGTTTTCCACGGGAACTACTTGATTCCTGATACAAATATGACATTTTTTTCGAGTGCATACTGCTACTGCGCAATATCTGAGAGGGAAAAAAAACATGTCCACCTCCCATTTTCCCGTGCATCAGCGGGTGCTAACAGGCTAACAAGTTAGCCAGCCTCCTCTCGAGGGTGAGGGAGATCAAACACGGGAGGTTTACAATTACACACTGCAAACTTTTGCAACAGAACGAACAATTTGTAAATATACGCCCCGTTCTCTGCAACAAAAACACGCCAGGCAGCGTATTTTAATAGCAACACTGTTTATGCTACTAGCATCATCCATTTCTTAACCCAAGCTAGAGGGCAATATATAACTGAAAAAAAATATCATCAGAAGTGCACACATGCACGGCCACAATAGTTTTAGGAGCAGAGCGTTGCATCTTCTCAACTCAATCCACGCTTTCATGTGGTTCAATACTTTAAAATGAAGTTTGAAATCCAAACAGACTACAGCTGGGATAGATGCACTCTGCGTGCTATCGCTAAATGCTCAGACAACAACAACCAACTGGCACCAGGTGTTCAGTCTTGCTAAAATCTGCTCGTTTAGGCTTTCTGAATCACCCTAACCTGTAAATTCTCTACGAGAGTGTAAAGTGCGGTTATACACCACCAGGCTTCTGAACCAAGTTGCCTTTAGGTGAAATAAACACGGTGAGCTAACTTGGAAGTCCAATATAGAGTCACCAAAAGGTATAATTCAATCTCTTATGGGCCAAAAACGCAATTTAAAACGACGAGAACAACGGAAAGGTGCTAAATATCATCCTTTCTCCATCACTGACCTCGTTTGGACTTCATTTTAGACACAGGCTGTGCATTAAGCAGGACATTTTCTGCCCTTTTTAGCTGAAAAAAAAGTGATTTCATAGTGTTTAAAGTTAAAAAGCGGTGTCACGTAAAACGCACGAGACTCCGAATCAAGTTCAACCCAAATAGCAGGCATCAGTTATCTAGCTTCACATCTCCATCCTGTCAAAAAACGGCACTAAACCCCTCAGGGTCCTGAAATATGATGCTAGAACGCCTCAAGATAGACATGGGACCACAGAAGCACAGCAACATCAGTCATTAGTTAGGAATAGGTACATGTTTTGATGTGGGCTAGCTAGCAGTTTAGCCTGTCAGTAGTCCCATAGTGAGAAAAACAGCACATGGATGGAGGCATGTGTCTGCTGCGCAGCAAAATAACTAGAACACACACTCACACACTCACTCACTCCTCACTGAGCAACTTAGAGCTGCTACACAGCCGCGGAGTTATTTGTAATTCCTGCGTTGATCATGAATGAGGCTAACGCTTTAGCCAGGGTCCCGCTTACCTCCCCGCTGCTGGAGCCGCTCGACTCCCCCAAAACATCCCGAAATTTCTGCAGGTTGCTGCCGATGGCAGCGGACACTTGCAACGCAGCGTCGAAACCGGGCCCGAGTCCGTTCGCGTTCGGATTAGTCCCAGCGCTGTTTCGAAGGGAAGCATTCACTCGAATTCGGCCCGCTTTCCTCCCGGTGCCCGAGCTGCTGCTCCCTCCGGGCCGAGCAGGGAACCGCCACCGACAGCTGTGCGCCATTTTACACTCTGCCTGCCTGCCCTAGGATCAGGAGCTCAGTGTGGGCGTAGCCCCGAACTAGCAATCTCTGCACACGGCCGCTTAGGTCTGGCGGTCAGAATGGATTATCCATGTGTCGGGGTGGAGGTACCGAGGACCCCGACAAGATCCCAGCGCAGAGCAGGCTCAGTGATGTTTTTACGCAGGTTCGTCGGCGATACTCAAGGGAGGGAAAAAAACTGTTCATCAGACACAGGAAGACTGCTTAGCTGGTTTTATATATTAGTCTATGAGAACTTAATTATATTAAATAGTTTTTAACATCTGCTAATTTTATAGTTTTTATATTCAACCGTTTTTCTTCTAATTTATTTTTAGTTGGTAGAAATTGCATTAAACTGCGTGTGTAATTTCTGCGCCCCTACCGTCAATAAATGTAATTGCAAAAATAGTGACTGTTTCAGCACAGGTTTCTTTGAACACGCCCCCATCTGCTATTTGTCAGGGAAACAGGTAGCCCCGCCCTGAGCTCACGCCATTGGTTGAAGCAATTAAGCAACGTTTCAGAGGTTGCACTTTTTAGGTAAACTTACCAGTTGTGTGCGCATATTATATTGAAAACTATAAAGTAATAAATTAAAGATGCATTCAGTAAGTTCTGTCAATTTTTCGCCGTCTAAAACCTGAATGAAAATTACATCAGAAAATGTCAAATAAATAAGTAACATATTATGTGTCCATTTTAAGTCTAATCTCCTCATACCATTCGAATTTCATCAAAATAAATTATTTTAATCTCAAAAAGCAATTTAATGTCCCGTAGACATTTGTAAATGTAATCTAATCCTGTAATCAAATGCTCATTTAAAATAGAATATAATCATTTCGGCCATTTCCACGTGTTTTATTACCATCAAGCACATTTTTATTAATATTTATACTTTTAAAAGTCCCACGACTTCCTTCTTTTAGACGTCACTTGAAGCAGAGGAACGGAGGCAAACTCGTTTACCCGATGGAAACCGACACAAACCGCTCAAATTACAAAACATTACAAGCTCACATTATTGGGCAAAAACAAGGAGATACTTCTGAACACTGATTGGTTATTTACTTGATCTAGAATTGATTTGATTATTTTAAACCAAAAAAATAATAATAAAGACAGCAGCTTCAATTAAGAAATCTTTTGAAATGTCTTTTTTCCAAGCCTGCATCTCCCAATACACTTATAGCCTATGTATAGTTAATTCTACAGACAAAATGACAAAACATACATGAAAAGCTTTTAACTTAACATTTTAAAAAGTTTTTGTAAATATTAAAAACAATTACACATCACTGCTTTTCATTTTAGAAATTTTAATTACATTACATTGATTTATCCAATATTGTGCAATAAATCCATTAGCACATTTTAATATACAATAAAAAATAAAGTTGCCAACAGAAATAAAATTAACATTAAGAAAGCATGCTGTTATTTGCAGCAGTACGATTTCAGTTAGTTCGCAGAATCATTCAAGACAATGTAGAAAGTTTGGTTGATGTATTTTCAGAGATATGTTAGCATGTACATTATATGACTACTGTCCATACTGATTTCAACTCGATCTTTATTTAGCAAAAACAATTGCAATTGATTTAGTTGAGTTAGAGACAAACAAGTGAGCAAAATCTAACAGAAATAATCGCAACAGGCTCTAAAGCATTCAGTTTGCTTTGGGAATTCAGGGGGAGAGGTTTATTGATGGAGTGAGGTCTTGAAAATATGAGGGAATAAAGACTTAAAACCAACTACCACTCACTGAAATAAGCAATTCAGTGAGAATCAAAATGTAGACATACCCAACACAACTTGACAGGTCAATGTAATGCAACTCACTCACAGCCAAAAGCATTGATTGGACAGTGTCTTATCAATGTCATCGTTTAAGACAAATGTCAGTAGCAAGGTCCATCCACCCAGAGCATGTAGTTTTGCAACTTTCAGCAAGAGACATGATGTCACTCTGTATGAGAGGAGGTCATAAGGCTGACTCAGAAGTCAAAGAACTCATTACTTGGGACATATTGCTCTGTTAAAAGACATTTCAACAAGAGCTCAATATTCTTAACGAGTCTCATAAAAGTGCATATTACAGCAAATGCTTCTTGAGCTTCAAGCATAAAATGTCTAATGAACAAAAGCGTTTTTTGACTAATGCTAAAGCTACCGACCATTCAATGAAGAATCCAGCACAGATGCCTTTAAAACCAATAGGTACAACTATAAAAACTTTGTGGTATATAATGCTGATGATGTTAGCAAAATATTTTAAGATAGTTTAATCTTTTGCAGCCAACATTGGTTTGCTTTGATATTTTTCAAATCAATACTGCCACACAGCTACCTCCTTAATGTCAAATGAGGCCACAACTCTTCCCCCTTAGTATTAAACGAAGTACACTGCTTATCTTCTAACTTTAAAAGTTAACAAATAAGCTATGCATATAAAATATTGCATGCATCTGAGTCAGAGGTAGGGCAAATGCATTGAACAGGTAAGCAAACCTCATGTATGCCGTCATCTGTCTATAAGCCCGAGTTTCATTTTCCACAGTGAACATCTTTGCAAGGCAAAATTTAACAGAAAAAGTGACTCAGGTTATTGAGTTCTGTTTTTTGTGACGACCTCAGACCTCTGAGAAGTTTGAAAGAACAGATAGCCGAATATGCTACAGTGATATGTCATTTGGAGATTTGCATTTGACCTTTGAGGAGCATACCAACACCATGAAGGCGTGCTCCTCCAAATGTGGTTAAATGTTCATGTTTCAAAGCATTAGAAGAGAGGCCAGAAACATCTGAATGGCTTAGTCATACTGAGCATGCCTGGGTGCTGGGGGAAGGGAGTGATGTGGTTTAGCCACTAGGTCCCATTTGCTGGTTGCTTTGCTTGTGATCAGCAAGCCACTTCATGATCTGTTGCCTGAGCTCTTCATTGGGCCTGATCTGGTCCATGGTGAGTGGACTGCGGTTGAAAGGGTCCGTCTGGTCACTAGAACAAAAAAGACAAACAGTGTCATTACTAAAACTATTAAAATGGTTTAATAATTAGATGAAAAACGTTTAAACAAAAAAAAAAAAAAGTGAAAATGTTACGTTCATGTACTAAAACATAAACCCTAAATATATATATAATTAATTACAAAACCAAAACCTAATAAAAAATAAATTAAAAAAGCGTCACTAAAACATAATTTTTTATTTTAAAAAGTTAATAAATACTATAATATAAAAAATACCCAGTTATCCAAAGTTTTTCAGTAGTTTTTTAATGCATGTATATAGCTTTTATAATTTTTTTATTCCAGTATTATTAAAGCACATCAGATAAATAAAATGAAATGGACTAAATAAAAATGACAACGCTAGCTGAAATAGTTATTAAAATGACATTTTATTTTGAGCAATGAAAATGTTTTTATTGGGTTTAATTTTAGTTTACTATAATAATCCTGATACACATCCCACCTTAGTAAGTGTCGTGCTATTGTTGAACGGTCCACTGTGACGTTTGAAGAAGGCAGCAGCACCGGATCAAGCATCAAAGTAGACATGATGGGATCCAGAAATTCATCCGGAGCATCAGAGTAGGTTTCCTCTTCTTGCTGATGCTTGTCTGCAAGTGACTGAAAAAGACACAGAAGATCAAAAAGGTTACCATAAACACTCATGACTTCCTGAGAAAGGTGTGTATCCAAGTTAAATATGCACAGTGATTAAATTAACCTTAATTTTATCTGCTAAAAGACTGAAAGACACAATCATGTCGCCAGGCTTGTTGATTTTCTTGAGTACGCGGACGGTTTGGCAGAAGAGAGTGGGTGAATATGACCTTCCATCTTTTGGGACAGTGGCGCAGAAATTTTCTTCATCTCTGTAGTCAAAACAGCACCCATAACAGTTAATATTATTCATAAAAAATAAATGAAAGAAATATGTAATCAAAGAGCCTACCCTAGGTTTAGGTAAATAGTACAGATGTCCGACACCAGCTGCTGGGGTTTGAAGTCGAATTCACTGAAGTCTTTTACCTTTAGGGCACCCATTTTGGGGCCTACCAGGTGCTGTAAAAAGTAGTTGAGCATAGAGATGATCCTCTCAGCAAGAAAGGGATGAACAAAAAGACCTTTTATCTCTGGAGGGGAAAATGAAAAGTACATGAAAAATCAGTATTTCCTAGTTCATTTAAAACCAAGTGTTTCACTCAATCATTTAAAACCCTTCTGTTCAGGTTTAAATTGGTCAGATAGTTTATGACCCCCCCCACACACACAAAAAAAAAAAAATCAGTGATGTGTTAATGTTTTAGTGCAATTTGGTATCTTTCGTGTTTCTTACCAGATGTGAGGAAAGCCAAGGTGCCAATGGTCTCATTTGACATGATGTTGTGGAAGCGACCCAGCTGTCCAAACATCTGCAGACTAGATTCTTTCTCTCTGCGGGCGTCAGGGGCCAGACTGTCCCACTCCCCCCGATCCCTCTCCAGCTGGAGGATTTTGATCTTACTTAAGTACTGGAAGGAACAGATGCATGTGTGAGTGTCACATCTTTAATCAGTCAATTAAATATTCCTGTTATCAACTACTTGGAGGTTAATACGTTAATGTAATATAACAGCCAAGCTAAACTGAACACTTAAAATGTGTTACCAGTATAAATAGTTGGGATTTGCATAAAACAAAAGCAATCTTTGTAGGCAGACAAGTACCTGTATTGCTTCATCAAGTAAGAAGATGGCATCATTCATGAGGAGATTGAGAAACCTCAGAAAAAGTGGTGGATTCATGGCTTCAAGATTTTCAGATGCATAATCAGCAAGATGCTGTGAGGAAATAAATGTTTTTTTGTGTGAAATTGCAAGCAAGGGATGAACAAAATGTCAAAGCTACCTAAATATTATTTCTAATATTAAAACGCCTGTCTGGTTCTCACCTTAATGCTCTCCCTGTAGCTCTCTTCTCCCCACATGTACTTCAGAATGGCATACATTGGTCGCCTGTAATTGAACTTCTGCTCAAACTGATGAGGATCGCCTGAGAAACAAGCCATTGACAAAAATGAATTATGGGATGTTACAAAGAGCAGAAGAAAACTGACCAGAAACTGACCGGTGAACTCTATATCCACAAACACTGTAATGAGGGCTTCAGCAAGTTGGGGTGCATGCCAATATGTGCTGAACACCCTTTGGCGCTGGAACATGATAGGCTGGGCAGCGCCAGGTGACAGAGTCTCCATATGGGGCATCACAGCTTCAAGAACCTCTGCCAGCTTTGCCCGCAAATGAGGATTCTTCATTCTGTGAGTAAATAACCTAAAGTAAACAACAAGCCACATGGAATGCAAAAAAGTAAGTGCGAGAAACTCAGCATTACTCCGGCTCGCACCTATCAACGTTGCCCATGAACACAGTGATGAAGGTCAGGACATGTTCTAAGCTTTCCGCCGAGGACTCCAGCACCTCGTCAGCAAAGCGGCGGAGGAATATGAAGAAATCACCCATGTTTTCAGCAAAGAATTCTGTGGAAGAGTCAAGAGATTGTGGGGGATTTTTAATTGCAGTCCACTTAGTTATATAAATATAACAGGTAATTGTGACTTTTTATCTCACAATCCAAACTTTTTCCCTAAGTTTATATCTCAAAATTGTGACTTCCCCCCCCCCTCACAATTTTGCCTCTTTTTTCCTCTGAATACTGTTTACACGTCACATTTTTTGTTTCTGCTACAGAATAAAAAATAAAGGCAATTATGACTTTTTATCTCACAATTCCAAGTATAAACTTGATATAAACTAAACCCCTAAAAACCTAGGGGGATACCTGGCACAAAGCATAGTAGGCTGTTCTCTAGTACAGGTAAGGGAAAGGTGAGAGGGATGTGCTCGGGACCCTGGTTGCCCAGGCTGAGCTGAACCAGCAGGGTGGCACAGGAGGCTTGGAGGTTGAGGCAGTTTTGTAGCATGGCGGGCTGTGTGGTGGCAGCCTTGGTTGAGAGATAGACTGTCATGAGGCGTTCAAACTGTTCTCGTAGCTCTGCTGCTGCTGGCCCTCCACTGAGCTGCGTGTCCCGCCACGTCCCCTGCAGCCGGTGTAGAGACTGATTCATCTTCACCATCTGATCATGAAGTCTGACGAACAAAAACCATTAAAGCATATGTTTATTTTCTGCAAATGTGCTTCCCACATAATGCAGCTTGGTTCATCACTACACCCCCCATAACTGGTCCATACCGCATACATTAAAAGAAGAAACAACCAAACAATAATCCTATTTTTATGTGACATATTTTGATGTTTTAAATATTTAACTTAACTTAGATGTTAATTCAGTAACTGTTCTGACAAAGTCTTAAGAGAGTTCAGTCACCAAAAGTTGTCAGACTGATTCAAACTGATATGAATACTAAGCAAGATAAATTGATCATTACATTGAGATGGTAAAGATACTTACATTGTTACAATAGATTTCAAATAAATAAATCTTCTTTTGATGTTTCAATCATATAATAAATGATTATTTTTTCATAAAGATATAAGCAGCTCAACTTTTTTTTAAACATTGATAATAATAAGAAATATTTCTTAATCAAAGCAGAATATTATAATGATTTCTGAATGATAATGTGATTAGCTATGTCATTACAGGAATAAATTACATTTAAAACAAATATACTAAAAAAAAGTTTTAAACAATTATTTCATATTACTGTATTTTTGATCAGATAAATGCATATACAGTGGGTACGGAAAGTATTCAGTATTTACATTTTTCACTCTTTGTATATTGCAGCCATTTGCTAAAATCATTTAAGTTCATTTTTTTCCTCAATGTACACACAGCACCCCGCATTGACAGAAAAACACAGAATTGTTGAAAGTTTTGGAGATTTATCAAAAACGAAAAACTGAAAAGTATTCAGACCCTTTGCTGTGACACTCATATATTTAACTTAGGTGCTGTCCATTTCTTCTGATGATCCTTGAGATGGTTCTACACCTTCATTTGAGTCCAGCTGTGTTTGATTATGCTGATTGGACTTGATTAGGAAAGCCACACACCTGTCTATATAAGACCTTACAGCTCACAATGCATGTCAGAGCAAATGAGAATCATGAGGTCAAAGGAACTGCCTGAAGAGCTCAGAGACAGAATTGTGGCACGACACAGATCTGACCAAGGTTACAAAAAAATTCTGCTGCACTTAAGGTTCCTAAGAGCACAGTGGCCTCCATCATTTTTAAATGGAAAATGTTTTGGACGACCTTGGTGAGAAAGTTAAAGAAGAACCCAAAGATGTGACTGAGCTCCAGAGATGGGAGATGAGAGAAAGCCCTCCACCAGTCGGGGGTTTATGGCAGAGTTGCCAGACGGAAGCCTCTCCTCAGTGCAAGACACATGAAAGTCCGCATGGAGTTTGCTAAAAAAAACAAAAAAAAAACACCTGAAGGACACCAAGATGGTGTGAAATAAGATTCTCTGGTCTGATGAGACCAAGATAGAAGTTTTTGGTCTTAACTCCAAGCGGTGTGTGTAGAGAAAACCAGGCACTGCTCATCACCTGTCCAATACAGTCCCAACAGTGAAGTGTGGTGGTGGCAGCATCATGCTATGGGGTGTTTTTCAGCTGCAGGGACAGGACGACTGGTTGGAATCGAGGGAAAGATGAATGCGGCCAAGTACAGGGATATCCTGGATGAAAACCATCTCCAGAGTGCTCAGGACCTCAGACTGGGCCGAAGGCTTACCTTTCAACAAGACAATGACCCGAAGCACACAACTAAAATAATGAAGAAGTTACTTCACAACAACTCTGTGACTGTTCTTGAATGGCCCAGCCAGAGCCCTGACTAAACCCTATTGAGCATCTCTGGAGAGACCTAAAAATGGCTGTCCACCAACGTTTACCATCCAACCTGACAGAACTGGAGAGGATCTGCAAGGAGGAAAACTTGTTGTATCTTTTACAAAAAGACTCATGGCTGTATTACATCAAAAGGGTGCTTCTACTAAATACTGAGCAAAGGGTCTGAATACGTAGGATAATGTGATATTTCAGTTGCTCTATTTTAATAAATCTGCAAAAATGTCAACAATTCTGTGTTTTTCTGTCAATATGGGGTGCTGTGTGTACATTAAGGAGGAAAGAATTAACTTAAATGATTTTATGAAATGGCTGCAATATAACAAAGAGTGAAAAATTTAAGGGGGTCTGAACACTTTCCGTACCCACTGTGTGTGTATATGTATATGTATATGTATGTATATATATATATATATATATATATAATACACATACACAATTATATATACTTTTGTAATGAAGTATTACCTATGGAAGCCCAGGTACAGGGTAAGTTGTGTAAGGATGAGGTTTTCTGTGAGAAGGCTGTATGATTGAGCAAATTCAATCGTTTGTTGAGGGGGTACAGGTATTAGACACGTCTCCTTGTCTAGACCTGTAGGGTATATTTTAGAGATTAGATTGTTATTTCTGAAGAGAAATTGAAGGTAGTGTCTGGTAGGAGAAGCACAGGCCAGTCACCTCTTGCGTGCACGTTTCTGTTACGCCGCTCTTCCTCGCTCAGCTCCTTAAGCAAGCAGTATGTGGGGTTAAAGGTCAGGAGTTTGGGCGAGTAGGGTCGAGAAAACGGTTGGCAGAGCTTGAGCAGGGCAGCACCCAGATTTAAGAAGAATGCATCCGAAGCGTACATTTGGAAGAATATCTCAGGCATCTGGTTTGCCCAGATTTTTGCCCGCCCCATGTTGGCCTGTAGGCAGCCACCCAGCCATGAGAGCAGCAGGTGGCGAGTCTCGCTGGACTGCTGAAGCAAGTTTTTCAGGATCTGATACAGCTTATCATGAAACTGCCCCATAAACTAACATAGGGGAAGACAAGAAATGAAAGAAAATAAGTGGCTGGATTCCTGTCATCAAGCTAGAAAACCATGCTTTTTTCGAATTTGTGCTCACCTGGTGTATATTTGACTCTTGAACCTTCATTTCCTGTGGGCTGGAACGAGAAGGATTGAGGAAAAAGCCATGGTTCTCAACCACACCAGGAGTTTTCAACAGACAAGAAATATTTAGGATCGCTCCCAGAAGCGTTTTCTGATACTGAATCCCACTGTTAGGATCTTTGGGCTGAATATGCTCCATTAAAACCTAGGATCAGAATATCATCATCCAAAAAAGTTTGATCTACATGAAAGAAGCTGCAACGACATTAGTATTAACGAGCATTGGATCCGAACCTTAGAAATATCCTTTTGCCGACTGAAGTACAGAAGAATTTCCAGGTAGGAATACAGCAGTAGCTGACAAAGGTCTAAGTCCTTGACCCGGCCTTGGAAAATATCAAACACTGGGACCATAACTTCCCCAAAGGTCCGCACTTCTTGGTCAGCCAACAGACTAGCGATAACCTCCTCCAAAAACTCCACGACTTCCTCAAACTCTGCAGAGATCACACCACAAACAAAGTCAAACACATGGAATCGGTTCAGGACCTTCAAACCGATCATATGACCTCAAATGTGACACTTACGAGCTCCTCTCACAGCCTCTAGCAACAGGTCCAAAAGCTGTTCATACACGTTCTGACTGATGTAGATCTCTGGAGTCAGCAGAACAGTGCGGGCATTGGAGACAGTCAGATTTTTGCAGTGCACTGCATACGATAACAGCTTCTCTGGGACTTTAGTGATCTGTGTTGATTTGAAGAACATTAACACATTGCATCAAGCGAATAAACAGTGCAATCAGCAGCCACATTTTATTCAAGCAAAGTTTGAAGAAAATACCTCTTCTTTAGCTCTACAGTAGCAAGCATAAAGGTACGGTATGGCACGTTTCTCTCCGGCATCACGATCTGCGGAGAGATTCACTACACTGCAGGAGGTCATGTAAATGAGATGGTTTCCCGGCTCCAGCAAAAGCAGCCTGCTAAACAAAGCCTGGAAGAGCAAATAAGGAATATTATTCTATTCAAAGTTCCCAATATACGTGTGCATATATGTGTATACAATCTATCTGATATTATGCAAATCTTAATGACACATTAACATGTTGTACCTGTTCTATGGTGTCCATGTTAAGCCAATCCTGGCCATCAAGATCAGCGGCCATCTCCTCAAGGTATACACAGCGTGGTGGGATGCCATTACCCCCTCTTAGACTGGGGTCACCTGGAAAGACGTTATTTTAATTCAACAATAAATGCATTTTTAGTGCATATTCCGAACACACATATTCACTACCATTCAAACGTTGAATAGAGTTTTCTATATTTTTGAAAGATGTTTCTTATGCTTATTAAGCCTGCATTTATTTGATTAAAATTATTTATTCCTGAGATGGCAAAGTCTGAATTCTGAGTAACCATCACTAAAGTCTCACTAAATCACTAAAATCATTCCAATATACTGATTTGGTGCTCAATTTTTTTGAAATTATTATTATCGATGTTATGAAACGGTTGTTTAAAGGGAAGGTTCGCTCCAATATGAAAATTCTGCCTTCATTAACTCTTATATTATTTCTCCTGTGGTACATAAAAGAAGATATTTCAATGTTTTTGGTTCTTTTTTGCCACACAGTGCAAGTCAATAGTAAGCAAAATGGTTAGTCTTTTGTATTAGGGTTGGGTCGATGCCATCGCGATGTCCAGCCCCGCCGCAGCAACCAGCTCGCGAAAAACACACTTAATCTATGGCGGCAAATCTATGCCATTAATAAGCGAGCACGGTAAATTATTTCCGCGAGAGGAAAACAGATGTACATGTGAAGAAATGGGGCCGCGAGCTCATATCAAACCCTCGCGCGCGCGCTTGATGTGTCATCCGTGCGCGAGCCAAGCACTCTTGCACGATCACTCCTGCGCTCAAACCTATCTCACCTGCTCGCGCGAACACTGTTTTGTCAGTCGTGGGGCGGGGCTTTGTGTTTTAGTTACAACTAACCCCTCCCACCCGCCATCGTCCATCGCGATGTTTCACATTAGACATCGTACGATGCCAAATTGGTCGACTTCGCCCAACCCTATTTTGTATTCTGCGGAAGAAAGAAGTCATAAAAATTTCAAGTAAATTATGACACTTTTTATTTTGGGTGAACTTTGCCTTCATTACATTTGTTGGAAACCGTGATACTTTTTTTAAGGATTCTTTGATCAACAGAAACTTGTAATGTAATGGAAATCTTTTGTAACATTATAAATGTCTTTACTGATTACGTTCATGTGTCCTTGATAAATAATAGCATTTTCTACCTTACTCTCTTGTAACTTTTGAAATGTAGTTTAGAATTTAGGGCTACAGGGGGCTCAGATATCACATTTTCGAGACCTTCCTTTTAGCACAACTGATGCAAACTGTGATAAAGATTTGAATGGCAAACAGACCAGTGGGATGGGCAGTAGATCGATGTGGAGGATAAAGATAAAGACACAAATGAGAAACAAAAATGATGTAATGGGCCAAACTGCAGTGAATGAGGTCATCTGCAGCACTGCCTGGAAAATGCATGTCATCATGATAGTATCACCTAAACTGAGATCATCGAGACATGTGTCAACTACAATCTAATACTCATTTCTTTACAAATTATTCAGAGGTACACTTCAGTATACACATGAAATGGATTAATTATTAAAAGAATCTCAAAAAAGTTCTCAGCTGGTGGGTTATCATATCCAAAATGTGTTAAGTTTCTTCTGCTTAGGTCATTGACAGCAGGGGAAACAATACTAAATGCAACTAATAGCACAAATTAAAGAGCAAGCTTGCTGATTTTCAAAAAGATCAGTCTTGTAAGCTCAAAGCACAATGTTTGGTAGTAAAAGTAAATGGACAATGTGTTGTTTTTGTTTGATAACTGCACCAAAATATCTCCATTTCTTTCTCACCAAAAGACTTCAGCTTTCTGTGCAAACTACAGACCGTACTTTAACTTTTTATTTCATCCCCACCCACAGACAGTCTAATTAAGCCCAGTGCAGTATGGGTGTAGCACAGAAGAAAAAGAAAACATGTTTATTTTGCATGGACAGCCAGCTTTTGCTAAAACCCCATCTTGCCAGCATTAATAAAAAATAGATTTTTAAAAGGACGCAGACAGTTTTTTGCATCCAACCACATAAAACCAATATAAACATGAAAGTTAAATAAATTAGGCTGATGCAAAATAAATAAAGGCATACTATATTAAATGCTGTTCTTAGCTTCACTAAAATGTTTTTTATATGTTGTGCATTTCTTATAATAATTAATGATTATAATTTGCGATTGTTGCATGTTAGTGATGGAATGAAAGTAAAGGTAATTATAATTTTACCACGGTTTCCACAAATATATTTCACGAGTTCGCGCTTCCTCAATGAGATAGTAAAAGCATGTTTGGCGAGCTGTCGGGGGCGAGCTGGGAGTTCGGTGAACCCCGAGCCCTAGTAACGAGAGCTCTAAATGAGAGCGTGGCTCGGAGTCTGACTCGAACCCTTCACGCCCCCCGCGGAAGGAGCGAACGGCGGAGAAGGGGAGGCGGAGGGAAATGCAAAAACGAGATGCAGAAGGGAAGGAAACTGCCCTATTTATAGTGGAGAAATAGCGACTGGATTGGCTTACGATGGGGACGGTGCTGAATGAAAGATTGGTAACAGCTGATTTGAGTTTCGTATGGGCTTTCTCCCGAAATTGGTTTATAACTACATTAAGCAGCACTGTTTTCAACATTGATAATAATAGTAATAATAAATATTTCCTGATAACCAAATCAGTTTATTAGAATAAATTATAAAGGATCATGTGATGTAAGTGTTGGCTGCTGAAAATTCAGTTTTGCCATCACATAAAAATAAAATACATTTTTAAAATAAATTCAAATAGTTATATTTTACATTATTACTGTATTACAATCAAGTAAGTGCAACTTCGATGAGCATGAGACTCCTTTTAAAACATGTAAAAACATCTTTTTTTTATCATTTTCAGTCAGTAAACACATGGCTCTCATAACCAGTAGATGTTAAACACTCACTGTTGTCCAGAGTGATGAGGAAGATCCTCTGGATCATGTGGTTGACGTTGAGCTGCTCGCAGAGCTCCTGACGTGAGCGGAAAGATCGGCTGATCTCTGCCACTGAGTCATCATTGTCATCGATGCTGTCAGACACAGAGTGGTCTGACTCTGACTGGCTCTCTCCTGAATCTACAGCTGTTTGGAAACACAATTACAAAGTGATATTAAATGTATGTTATCCTGCAAGTAGTATGCTGCTTATTACCAAGACCTTACATCGATGCTCAGCTTGACGCCGTTGCTTTTGGCCGGATGCAAACTGTTTTGCGTCAGCAAGGGAACTGAAGAGCGCTGCGAAGGGGTTTTGTGAGATGTTCTGATTGTTATTGCCTTGGTCTGTCATTTCCCTGAAGCACGTCCTCCATCAACAGGTGTTTTCACAGCCTGTAGGGTAAAAATGTGTAAATTAGAACTAACATCTAATCCAAGTCCCAAGACCAGCCGAGATCCAACAAGATAAAATCATAAAGTCCATCTGGAAAAACACAGTAAATTTAAGTGTAAAATGACTCACTATAACGATTCATTTACTCTTCTGATGAGTCATTAATAAATATGAATTGATTAATTCACCTGTGAGTCATATTCAAGCAACAGGAAAACACAACACAGATCAATAGACCCCACAATAACCAGCATGACTTCAAATTAATGTCAAGAATGCTAATTGGCTACACATGCGTGTCATTTTAATCGCAGCAGAGAATTAGACTGCAACAGACATGCACCAAGAGGTGTCAAGAGACGTGCAATGAATGTAAACCTAGGTAAACATGAGCTTTATAGCTGTCACTGACACTGACAGAGCTCCTTGCTAGCTGTCAGGTGTCTAGCTAGCTGAGTAACGTAACTAGCAACACGCTTAGTAACTGACAGCGGGCTTGTAATGTTCAAAAAACACAAAACTGCAAGGCAATGTAAAGTAAACACTACATAAATTGATACGTTGAAATATATTAACGTAGACGCATGCCACACCAGGTTTCGCGTTGAAATGTGGAAAATCCGACGTGATCTACTCCAACACATCCAGAAGCTACGCTGCACGTGTGACGTCATCAACAGTGGACGAGACTGTTTCTAATAATGTTTCTTTTTTTTCTTTTCTGAAGTTCAAAGTCTGGTCAGGTATCTAAGCTGGGAACAGTCAGCTGTAGCAGACGACAACACTGTACCGTTGGAATGGCTCTGGAAGTTCTTCATAAAGATGAGACTTTGCAAATGCGCAGGAAGCTGATTGGGTAAGTTGGATCGAATACGTGTCGCGCTTTTATAAGGCCTGGTGTTTTTGATTTGATGAATTGCTAAACTGTGGTTCCGATTAAATACGTTTTCTGTTGTATTTTCAGGCAGTCCTGCAGACTCTTTTTCTCCCATGAACCCGTTAAAATAGTGAGAGCACGGGGACAATATTTATATGATGAGAATGGCATGCAGTACTTAGATTGCATTAGTAATGTTCAACATGGTAAGGACATTTTAACACGCATGCTGCATTATATAGAGACCTATATTTAACAGTTTCACAATATTATATAGATGTGTCATTACTATATATATATGTCATTGTGTTTTGTTGTTCTTTTTTAAAAGTATTTTATGAAAACCAAGGTTACAATAATTTAATCAGAAATATTGTAAAACAACAATATGGAGCAAAATAATTTCAATTAAAAAAAAAAAAAAATCTTTTAAAATGTTGTTTATCCCTGTGATACAAAGCTGAATCTTCTGCAGGCATTAATCCAGTGTCACATGATCTTACAGTAATTATACTCAAGAAACATTTCAACTCATTATCAATGTTGAAATCAGGTATTTTGTGGAAATCATTATACATTTGGTCAAAAGAACAGCAATTTATTTGAAATTTTATTGAAATTTGAAAATGATCAATTTCAGGCATCCTTCCTAGATAAAAGTTGTAATTTCTTTCTTACAGACACCAAACATTTAAACAGTGGTGTGTGTGTTTAAAATAGTAGTCTGACCACATCAGGAAACTGTGACATCTCATTAGTATGCAAACGTTAGGGCAACTAATATGCTGTTTTGTGCTTCTCCTTGAGGAAAGCAGCAACACGCGAGACTAGAAATTGATATTATAATTATCATGGGTGCCCTGATAACTTTAAAATATATTCCCTTACAGATCTACAACATTTCTGCCTGCAGACCAAAGTTAATGTTACTATACTAAATCATGAAAAACGTTTGTAATGTAAACTCATGATGACATGCTTGATACATTTTGTCTTTTTCAGTGGGACACTGTCACCCCAGCATCACTCAGGCCGCGGCTGCTCAAATGGATCTTCTTAATTCAAACACTAGGTTCCTCCATGATAATATAGTTCTGTATGCAGATCGACTGGCTGCCACTCTCCCAAAGAAAATTTGCGTCTTTTATTTTGTCAACTCAGGGTAAGTTATTCTGATTATTCAGTTTAAAGTTTTTTTTTCTTAAACAATATTTTTATTAAGCACATATGCATACCATACATGATAAATTACACAACCTGTAAATATTCTACAAAATCTTATTTGGATTTTTGTCTTCATTCAAAGATCAGAGGCTAATGATCTTGCTTTGAGACTGGCCCGTCAGTATACCCGACATCAGGACGTTATCGTGTTAGATCAGTAAGGTTTACCTAAATGTCAAATTGTGAACAGTTATGATTCTCATATTTGTATAATGAAAAAATAGCTATATTAGACTTATTTTTGTTTCGTCTTTACTTGCACCTCCAGTGCATATCATGGACATCTCACCTCACTCATCGACATCAGCCCGTACAAGTTCCGGAAACTGGAGGGCCAAAAAGATTGGGTGCATGTGGTGTGTACAGGACATAGAAACAACTTTTAAACCAATATTTATGGCTCTTTGCTACATATCATTAATTTTTGCTTAAATACAGGCACCTCTTCCTGATACTTACCACGGTATCTACCAAGAAGATCACCCTGACCCAGGACAGGCTTATGCAGACACTGTGAAAAGTCTTATTGAAGAGGCACATAAGAAAGGCCGCAAGGTATGGAAGGAAAAACAAAGCTGTTAAATGTCTTTACTAAACTATACTGACTGTCCTTCTTAAAGGGATAGTTCACCCAAAAATGTCATTCCAGATCTGTATAACTTTTTTTTTTAAATTTGTGAAACCTAAGATATTTTAAATATGCCTCTATATTTTTATCAATGAGGTAAAGTCAATGGTGGTTAATGTTGTTTTGGACCCCACTGACTTTGACTTCATTTTATTGACAAAGTCATATGAGATGACTAAATAACAGAATGTCCATTTTTGGGTGACTGTTTCTTTTGATTTGTCCATAGATTTCATCTTTTTTTGCTGAGTCTTTACCCAGTGTTGGTGGCCAGATCATTTTCCCAACTGGTTATTGTAAAAAAGTAGCAGAGTAAGTCTTCTTGTCATTTTTGTTGAGGGTTTTTACTCTTTATTCAGGAATGAAGCGACATTGTATTTCTCCCCTCAGGTACATTCACGAAGCAGGAGGAGTTTATGTGGCAGATGAGATTCAGACAGGCTTCGGTCGTGTCGGGAGTCATTTCTGGGCTTTTCAGCTTCAAGGTGAAGACTTCTGCCCTGACATTGTGACTATGGGCAAACCAATAGGCAATGGTCATCCTATTTCCTGTGTGGCCACTACAGAGGAAATAGCTGCTGCCTTTACAGCCAATGGTGTGGAGTACTTCAACACAGTGAGAACCATATGCTTCTGTGATAATATATGTAGCTTTTACATCCTTTAAAGAGTTTAGAAGTAAACATTTAATCTTTTTGTCCCATACAGTTTGGCGGTAACCCAGTATCCTGTGCCATTGGTCTGGCGGTGTTGGATGTTATAGAGAAAGAAGACCTCAGAGGAAATGCTGTGCGTGTCGGAGGTCATCTTAAACAGCTGCTCCTTCAACTTCAGACTAAACATCCACTCATTGGACATGTGCGGTAAGTTCTGAAAATCAATCAATTATTTAGATCTTGTAAAACACTACTGTAACATCATCTCGGACATTACCAGACATGCGTTCTGTTGTTTTTTGCAGTGGTGTTGGACTGTTTATTGGTATGGAGCTAGTTAAAGACAGAGCGTCCAGAAAACCAGCAACAGAAGAAGCAGCGCATGTTGTACGAAGGTACTGAACATTTCTGTTCTTTCTCAACTAGCTACAATTACCTGATAACCAACTGGCCACTTTGATTCGTTCAGGTTGAAAGAGGAGCGTATAGTTATGAGCACTGATGGGCCATGGGACAGTGTCATCAAATTCAAACCTCCAATGTGTTTCAGTATTGAGGATGCTGAGAGAGTCTCTACATGCATTGATCAAATTCTCAGAGGTTTGTAGTAATTTAACAGCTAATTCAGCATGTGGTAACTGATGAATCTGACTTATGTAACCTTGTTTTAAATAATAATCATTAAGTGAGAAATTAATAGTTTGTCTTTGCACTTACAGAACTGGAGGATACCAATCAAAAAGAGAACTGCAGAAAACAATGTAGTGCATAGAGCAAATATTTGTAATAGAATTTTAATAAATAATTTTCATGTGACTTTCATTCTTGAATATCAAATCTGTTTATATTCAGAATCCAGTGAGAAATACTTCATAAATTCACTCTTGCTACACATCTGACAAATTAATTTTGAAAATAAAAATTGTAACATGAAATTACCTCTTTACATACAGTTTTCCAGGATGTGGAGTAAACAAATTTGACGATATTTAAGGTTTAATATGCTTCATACCTGATTGTGCACATTCTCCAATCTCCTTAATGTCATAATCTTTATATTACATTTGTACTCAGAAAATTTCTATTCACAAGTTTATTGGTTACATTAAATAATGACACTAATTGAATAATAAATGTGGTTACTGACAAGAAAAAACATGTTTACTCTTTTGTCAATATTTCTGCAAGATAAACAAGAATCTTTATTACTGTTTACAAAGTAGTTTAAATGATCTCTTTTAGCCACATAGACTGTATTTGTGATCTCTGGCAGAGAGGAGGTTTACTGGTATGCAGTTTTATTTTACATCAAAAAATAAATTATAAGTTTACAGTAAATGTTAAATTAATAAATTAACACAATTTTTTACCTGACTATAAATTATATTAATTCATACAAAATCATCCTGTGAAGCCTCTGGGACCTGAAAGACAATATTTACATTACAAACTTAATCCTGAAGTTACTAATTGCATGCATGTATAAGTGTGAGCAAGTCTCACTTTGTTACTGCAAAGATTGAGTTTTGAACTTACCAGCTGTCTGAAGTTTCTCAGTTTCTCATATCCAAGTCCCTCCATGACTAGCAGACTGAGAGGAGTTCCTCCCTCTTTTATCAGCCTCACCACTTCATCAAAATACTCTTCCTCCACATTCTGTCTATTCACCTCTACAACCACATCTCCCTCACACAGCCCTGCTCTCTCTCCTGCACTCCCCGTCATCACCTGTAGACCAGGAGAAGAAATACATGAGTACGTTTTTCATAGACATGGAAAATTTTTATATATTGTGATAAGGACAGTAAAGGACAACGCAACAAGAGAACTGTTTGCAACCCCCGAAGGGTGAATTTATTTACAAAGTGCCGGTGCAAAAGAACTGTGACGATGACAGTGAGACTCCTGGTAAGTGCGGGTGTGCTCTCCTCTTCTCCTTCCTAGTGAGTGGTGATCCGTGAGGCGGTGCTTCCCAGTGATAGTTGAGTGGCAGGGCCAAGCGGTCACAGCGAGAACTCTGTGGATAAGAGAGAGACAAAAGTTGAGAGTCAGCATCCAGCAGTATGGAGATGGGTCTCACTTTACTAGCATCTTCTTTCTCCTTTTATCCTGGGCTGGCCGTGACCAATTGACCCGTACCAGGTGACGAGGATCAGGTGTTCCTGATGAATTGCCAGGGCGACACTGATCTCCTACGGGGTTTCCTGTCACCACTTTCTTGATGGCCTGGAACGCCTCTTCCGTCTCCAGTCTTCTTCCAATCACTCCTGGAGGTATAACAATCTCATGCTTGATCACCGACGTGTGGCCGGGGACTTTTGAGAACACATCCTGGAACTGACGTATTCCGTATTCTGGGCAGCTGACAGGTGGGGATTGGTGTCACCCAACCACGGGTTCGTGGAGGGCCAGAGTGGCGAGCTGGTCCCGGTCCCCAATCCATCTGTTGAGTAAGTTCACGTGGTAAGTTTGGGTTTCTTATCTCCTCCCAGGATGACAGACTCGGTAGTTTACTTCGCCCACTTGTTCTAGAACGGTGTAGGGACCCTGCCACTGGGCCATAAACTTGCACACGGAGCTGAGAACCAGGACCATCACTCTCTCTTCCGGTTGGAACCCCCGTGGCTTGGCCGCCCGGTTGTAGTGGCATTGTTGGGCCTGCTGTGCTCTCACCAAGTGTTCCCGGACTAATGGCATGACCCGGTCGATTCTTTCCCTCATCTCTGTTACGTGCTCCACCACCGCCCGATGGGCTGCCGGCTGCTGCTCCCAGGCTTCTCAGGCAACGTTGAGGAGGCCTCGGGGTTGGTGTCCGAAGAGGAGCTCAATTGGGTGGAAAGCTTGGGGGGCTTCACGCATGCCGAAGAGGACATATGGTAAGAGCTGGTCCAAGTCCTTTTTATCCTCAGACACCCCTCGTCGCAGCATTTGTTTCAGCGTCTGGTTAAATCTCTTGACGAGGCCATTGGCCTGGGGGTGATAAACAGAGGTCTTTAGTTGTTTTACCTTCAGCAGCCGGCAGAGGTCAGCCATTAGCCGAGGGACATGAATGGGGTTCCATCATCTCAGTATCTCAGGGTCAGTATCTCGGTGGGTAGGGCGACCCAGCTTGCCAACAGGAACAGTTCTTGGGTTATGGCTTTCGAGGTGGCATTTCTCAGGGGGACAGCCTCGGGATAGCAGGTGGCATAATCGACAATTACCAGGATGTGCTCATGTCCCTGGCCGGACTTCGGCAGCGGCCTCACGAGGTCCATCCCGATCTGCTCGAAGGGTGCCCCGGTTTCCGTGAGGATGTCCGCTGGCAGTTAGTGCCGTCCAGGCAGAAGCGTTTCACCTCGACATCCATTTCGGGGCAGTGAAACAGATCGTGTATACGCTGGATGGTGTTCTGTGCTCAGATGACCTGCCAGTGGGTGAGAGTGAGCAAGTTCAAGAACAGTGTCAGTTTTTGATTTCGGTACGACCAACAGACAATTTACCTCCCTCCTTTGCTCGACGACACAGTACAGCAACCCATTTTGGACGATGAAATGCGAGAGAGGATGGGGCCCGGGGTGAACCTCCTGGCCTTCCAGGATTCTTACCTGGTTCCGCCAATGCTTGAGGCGATTGTCTTCCCGCTGGGCAACCCCGAATGAGCCCCCTCCCATGACTTGCTGGAAAACATCATGAAAGGTTAGCATTTTGAGAGGGGGACTCACCATCTCTCCCGCTGTCTGTGGTGTGGAGGGCTGGCCGGTGTTGGGCACCCCGTGACGGCCGGCTGGGATGACAACGAGGTTGGGCAGGCTGTGTGGCTAGGTCCAGGGCCTTTTCAAACCCCGGCCAGTTACAACCAAGCAGGACAGGCACAGGCAGGTGTTTCAGGGTCCCCACTTCCAGTTTTCCTTCTGCCCCTTCCGCAGGGAAACAAAGAAGGTAGGGACCTGTCTGGTATCTTCATGGACACAGGTAACTGGAGCTTGCCTTGTGAGACAAGCCGGGGTCCCTCCACATCAGGCCGGACTAGAGTGATGGTGCTGATGGAGTCCAAAATGTATAATTATGGCCCTGGACTTTGATCCACATCCGGGGTTCCATTTACGGCGTTCCTTGGGGAACCACACAGCTGGCCATCCAGGCTTTCGTTGGTGGACAGGTGGGTCTGTGGGAATTGGCTCGTCGCGGGGGCTGGGCGGTCGCTGAACTGGCCGATGGGTACCCTCAGGTACCTGCAGGCGTCGCTCCTGGACCACCCTTCGAGGATAAGACGGCACTCTCTCCCCTGCCTCCTGGTGGTAGGTTGCGTCTGCCAGCGTGATGGAATTCACAAGATCTTGCAGTGTTTTTGGTCCCCTAATCCCGGCCGCTTGCCTCATCGCTCTAGGCAGCGAGCAGAGGAGCTTATCGTCCGCTACCTGTCTTGTGGTAGGCTCGTCCTCCAGCTGCCAATGCTCGGCAGCCTGGGCATGGGCTGGCTGGCGGGGTTTAAACTCCCATTCATGGAAGTGCTGGGCTGCACTGTTAGGTAACAACCCCAGTCGAGCAAGGATTTTTCTTTTCAGAGCATCATAATTCCAGAGGTCCTCAGCGGGGAGGGAGAAATAAGCTCTCTGTGCTTCTCCGGTGAGTAAAGGTGCCAGCACTGCTGCCCAGGCATTACATGGCCACTTCTCTGTGGT
The DNA here is from genome assembly GCA_032361145.1 of Enteromius fasciolatus. NCBI lineage: Eukaryota > Metazoa > Chordata > Actinopteri > Cypriniformes > Cyprinidae > Enteromius > Enteromius fasciolatus. The sequence continues at coordinate 8,992,367 of JAUMHR010000069.1, forward strand.
GGCAACGGCTTAAAACATTTGTAGATAACATTCAACATCATAGTCTGCCGTTAGTTTGGGCATTAGATGGGCGGCTGAGGCTCTGGGGTCAGGTAGCGATTCCTCCATGTCGTTTGGGGGAGGAGCACTCGCCTAGGGAACAGAGAGAGTAAACGTGAGCCACGAAGAAGTGAGGGTGCAACAAACAGCACCCTTGCCGGTGTCTTTACACCTTTTAAGTTGCCCGCATTCTCCACCACTTGTGATAAACAGTGAAAGACAACGCAAGAAGGGAACTGTTTGGAATCCCCAAAGTGTGGATTTATTTACAAAGTGCCGGTGCAAAAGAACAATGACTGACGGTGCAGTGAGACTCCTGGTAAGTGTGGGTGTGCTCTCCTCTTCTCCTTCCTAATGAGTGGTGATCCGTGAGGCGGTGCTTCCCAGTGAAAGTGAAGTGGCAGGGCCAATTGGTCATGGCGAAAACTCAAAAGAGAGAGACAAAGGTTGAGAGTCAGCATCCAGCAGTATTTAGATGGGTCTTACTTTACTAGCATCTTCCTTCTCCTTTTATCCGGGGCTGGCCGTGACCGATTGGCCCGTGGTGACAAGGACCAGGTGTTCCTGATGAATTGCCAGGGCAACGCTGATCTCCTACGGGGTTTCCCGTCACAATATATAGTCATTTTTGCAATAGCATCCTGAACAGATGACATACTAATTAAAAAAATTTGAATGTCATAGAAAAGTTTATTTCAGTAATTCATCTCAAATTGTGAAACTCGTATTAAACAAAATCAATGCAAATTTTTTAGTGAATTATTGGCCTTTTGGAAAGTAGGTTAATTTACTGTATATGTACCCAGTACTTGGTAGGGGCTTCTTTTGCTTAATTACTGCCTCAATTTGGGATGGAGGTGATCAGTTTGTGGCACTGCTGAGGTGGTATGGAAGCCCAGGTGTTTTTGACAGCTTCCTTTAGCTCATATGCATTTTTCGGACTCTTGTTTCTCATTTTCCTCTTGACAATACCCCATAGATTCTCTATGGGGTTCAGGTCTGGTGAGTTTGCTGGCCATGGTCATTTAACCAACTGCTTTTGGCAGTGTGGGTAGGTGCCAAATCCTGCTAGAAAATGAAATCAGCATCTTTAAAAAGCTGCTCAGCAGAAGGAAGCATAAAATGCTCCAAAATTTCTTGGTAAAGGGGCGCAGTGACGCTGGTTTTCAAAAAACACAATGAACCAACCCCAGCAGATGACATTGCACCCCAAATCATCACAGACCATGGAAATTTCATGCAACTCTGGCTATGAGCTTCTCCACAATTCCTCCTCTAGGACCTAGGTCCTAGGTTTCCAAATGAAATACAAAACTTGTTCTCGTCTGAAAAGAGTAATTTGGACCACTGGGCAACAGTCCAGTTCTTCTCCTTCTCCAGAGGATGCCTCTGACGTTGTCTGTGGTTCAGGAGTGGCTTAACAAGAGCAAAATGACAACTGTAGCCAAATTCCTTGACACGTCTGTGTGTGGTGGCTCTTGATGCCTTGACCCCAACCTCAGTTCATTCTTTGTGAAGTTCCCCCAAATTCTTGAATCGATTTTGTTTGACAATCTTCATAAGGCTGCGGTTTTCTCGGTTTGTTGTGCATCTTTGTTGTGCACACTTTTCCCTTCCACTCAACTTTCTGTTAACTCTATAAACAGCCAGCATCTTTTGCAATGAATGTTTGTGGCTTACCTTCCTTGTGTCAATGATTGTCTTCTGGACAACTGTCAGATTAGCAGTCTTTCCCATGATTGTGTAGCCTAGTGAACCAAACTGAGTCCATTTTGAAGGCTCAGGAAACCTTTTCAGGTGGGTTGGGTGAAGTTGAATTATGGAAATAAAAGAACTTTTCCACATTCTAATTTATTGAGATGCACTTGTATTTTTGTAGGCTAAAATCCAGAAGTCTCACAATCCACAAGTTAACATATTGGCACTTTTGCTTCCGTTTTTTTTTGTGGTTTTTTTGTTAAATGCCAAAAATAATATGTGGTTAACAGATTTTAAATAGGACTATCACATTACTGAGACATAACGCCATAAACGCCGAAAAGATGAAGTCATCTACTTACTACCTTTTCAGGGAAACACTGAGAGCTGTCGAAAAAGCAGTGATCTTGACACTGACATTACATGACTATGTTTGTTTATAACTTACATGTACTTTTTTACATTTTACTGTGATTGTATTTAAGTTAATTTGAAAAGGTGATCAAGATAACAAGGATTTATTACAGACTTTGTTGGCTACAGAGCTTATCTCCTGCAATAAGGAAGAAGGAACCAGGATGGTTCTTGGGTGGCCTACTAAAAATATCTAATCACTGTCAAGCTCTATTACATATAAATGTACATTTAAGGCATTTAACACATGCTATTTAAATATAAATGCTTGCAGTACCTGACCAATATACGTCCCAGGCTTATTCTGAACACAGCCTAGGTTGAAGCCAAATCCCGCATCCTCCTTGTGCAGCACACAAAGTCGTAATTGCGGTTGATTTTGGTGCCCCTCTTGATGTGGAGGAGGATTAGGAAACTGTTCCCTTTTTGGAATATGGTCTTCATAGAACAGCAATGGAGAAATACCCAGCTGAAGTGGATCAAATAACAGACAGTGGTAAACTCTCTCAGTGGTAAATCCAAGCAAATACAACAAGAATAGTGATTCCCTACAATATCTAGGTCATAGCAACTCCACCCATTCCCTGGGGTCTATGTCTATTCCAAACAGTAGATTAATTTCTTTTTAAAATCACCTGTTTTGGTGTGTACTATAAGACTTAGGAGCTTGAGTTAGCCCTCCAGGTCTAACGTCTTCAGTCAGAGGAGAAATATGTTGATTTTGCAGCTGTTGGCAAGCTGAATGTTATCGCTTCTCTTTTCTGTGTGAGCATTTGCGTGTGAAAGCATGTGGGTGTAGGCACCTGTGTGTAATATTCTCTGCCAGGGATGGAGATGGTGGTTAGGGTGACCTGCTGGCCGCTTTGCCTTATTTTGCTGACGATGCCCTCATGCTCTGCATCCTCCACCTGCTCCCCGTTTACCGCTAGCACAAGCTCTCCGTCCTCCATTCCTGCCGTCTCAGCTGGGCTGCAGGGGTCGATCTCTCGTAATACATGAACTGAACATATCACAAAGTGTGAAATAATGCCTACTGTGTATTCTGATTAGTGGCACATCTAAAAGCATTTACCATGGACCCCCATAATCCCTTTTCGAAGGACACTTTACTTTAGCAGCTATATATAAAGACCCATTTATATTTTAAATAGACACTTATAGATAATATATAAATATATGTAAACAGTATCTAAATAACAACTGTAAAATATTTTATGGAAATGTATTCTACATACCATGTTGGATGTATAAACATCACATGATTACCAACTAGTCCTTTTGCACTATTATTTTATGTAAATATTAAATATATATGTTAATATTATTTAATTAGTATAAAAATATAAAATATTTAATCATATTTTTATTTAACATTTCTTATTATAATTAATTATTTTATTTAACAATAACATCAAATCCTTATTATATCATTTAAATTGCTCTTTTGTATTCATACTAAATATACAAATATTAAATACTTATGTTTAATACAGTTTTATAGATAAAAAAAAAAAGATGCTTGTCTATAGTCTACTGCAGTACAAGCCACGGTTCAGCTGCGCGTGACAAACAATAAATAAATTTAATTAATTTATTTATTATATTTTAAAATATATTAAACATGCTTGTGGTAAGAGCATCTACGGCATATTGTGTTGGGCAAAACACACAAGGAAACACATTGTAAAAAAGAATATCACAGTCACAGACATCGCATTCAGACTCTAGAATTATCACAGAGGCTGACCTGACGTCTGTATGTCTAGATTAATCTAAATTAAAAAATTAATCTATGCCCACCCCTAATTATTACTAAACTTTTATTATATATTAGCTTTCAATGAACAAAAATGATTTTTGATTTTAGATAATAATAACAACAACAACACTGATTTCTCACCAATATATCCAGATCGCAACTTCTCTTGCCTTAGGAGGAACCCGTATCCTTGTGGTCCTTGAGTCAGGTGTAGTGTTTTTGGTCTGTGGGGTAGATTATGTGTTTTGGCAAAAGCAGGTATTATGGGTAACCCCATGCGATTATAACAAACTTCACTCCTGCTGTCAATCGCCAAGACAGTCACATGGCCTTCACATTTCTTCACCTGATGGAACAAAGTAAAACCTAGACTTTCTAATGTCCCAAAAACAGAAAACTTTGTAGATTACAGTATGGTACCAGATACTATACAGATACTCACCATTTTTGACAGTGCTGCATAACCAAGTGTTGAAATCATAGCTCCATTGATCCAGATCAGCCTGTCTCCATTCTGGACTCCAGCTCTCTCAGCTGGACCATCAGTCACTGCGCTGAGACGATAACGGCCTCGCTCACCTACTCTCACATGCAATATTGAATAAAATGAACCAAAACTGTCCACAATGACACTAATATTCCCTGAAGTTAGAATCAACTACTTGTTGACATCTTTGACATCATAAAACCTTACTTTGATCAAATAAAACCTATGGGTGCATGAAAAAACAACAGGCCTATCCAAGAGTTTGTTACATAGACCTGGAAAGCTACCTGAACAACTATGGGCAAGTGCACCTTGGAACAGAGCTGTAATATTTGATTTAGTTAATAGAAGTTAATTGATAAATTAAATCTATTTATGGCCTTATTTTTGAAAGCATCCTCATTTTACAGCATTTTTACACGAGTGTCTAAAACTTTGAACTGTACTGTAGCTTTGCAGGTAGGATTTTTGAAGCATCTTGGATACGTTGGCACAGTTCTTCTGGATTGAGTCTGTCTCTGTTTGTTCTGTAACTTCATGTCATTCCAGACAGACTGGATGATGATCAGATCAGATCTCTGTGAGGAGCACTGGATGTTGTCAGACAGCTTGTGCAGGCAATAATCTCACTGCATTATTACAATTATGGTATTTCCAACTGACACGCTACCGCAAAAGATAGAATTAACCAGCTTAAAACCATTTTTGCTAATTAAAATACTAGTGGCCTAAGACTTTTGCACAGTACTAATAAATAATAAATAAAACTAATAAATAAATGCTTTGTAATGAAAGCACTATGTTTAAACCCACATGAAAGTATGAAAGTAATTTAAAGCCCTGAATATTACACCTCCAGATGGGTACATATCTTACTTGTGACTATAAGTATTGGTTCATTAATATTTTTATGCCACATCAGCTTTTTTTCCTTTTTGGTTTCATTTTTTATTACAAAATTAATTGTTGAAAACAAAACGTCCAAACATGGACAGAAAAGCCGTAAGTAAAATTCGGTGTTGCCAAAGACTTTTTATGTGGAACATTTGTGTATCTAAAACCGGCAGGTTTTGTGCTTATTATGTGTTTTTATATATAATAAATGCCCTGATATATGCCCTATATTGATTTATATCCTCTTCTGTACGAAGTCTTGATAAACTACAACTTCTTGTGTGAATAATAAAGTAGTAATTTTAATTTAAAAATTGCATAATTCTTAGCTTTAAACATATGTTCAGAAAGGAGCAGTACCTTCAATAGGAATGATGCTGAGGCCCAAGCCTCTGCCAGGCTCTTTAGTGATGTAACACAGCCGTGGGCGAGAACAGCCCTCTGTGGGACGGTAAGAGCTGGCGAGCGACATGAGGTCTCTTCCTTCTGAAACCGCAAACTCATAATCCTGAGCACTCAGCACTAACAGATATAGCTTCAGCCCAGACGCCTGCACCTTCAGCACCACCTGAAAACAAGACACAGGTTACACACCTACAAGACTAAATATAATGCACATTAACTGACCATGAGCAATACATTTGTTACTACATTTATTCATCTTCGCTAATACAACGCAAATTATGTAAATGTTGAGATTTTTCATATTTGAATTGAACACAATAGAACATGACAAATGTTTAAACTGAGAACTTTTATCCACTAAATGAGCTCATTTGAAATTTGATGACTACCACAGTTTTCAAGAAAGATGGCGCAGGCCAAAAAGGGCTGAAAAAGCAAGACATTTTGAAACTAGATAAAAAGATTTGTCTTTACAAACTTTAAGTTGGCTTGAGAAAGCCGGAGCAGAAAGTTTGAAAAAGTTTAAGTTTGAGTTTTCAGTCTGAAATAGAAATAGTTAGATGATAGATAATTCCGTGAATGGGTGTCTATAGGATTTTTCCCAGTTTTGATCGCAATTTTTAGGAAAACCGTAAGTCGGATGAGTCTAAAAAGATATAGCAACCCGAGTCAGACCAGTCTGAAGATCTGGGCCGAGTTTGGAGTCTGTAGAGTTAAAGTTCTAGGAGGAGATAGTGTTAGAAATGTTTAGTCACAGAAGAATAATAATAAGTTTAAGTAGTAGATCAGTAAGATGGCTTTCTCAAGCCAACTTAAATATTCAACTAATTAAGTTGATTGACATTAGGGCTGTAACATGATTAGCTGTTAAAAGGATGTCTCAGAGAGGCAGAGTCTCTCAGAAGTAAAGATATGAAGGAGTTAATTAAAAGATTGTGGAAAACTATGTTACTTGACGTCAGTCATCGATGGAAAAATACATCAAAGACGACCACAAACTCTTCACCAGCTGGAAACATCAGGCAAGAATGAGACCAAATTCCTACACAAAAACTCCAGAAACTCATAATCTCTTTGCCCAGATGTCTTCAAACTGTTTTGAAAAGAAGAAGAGATGCTTCACCATGTAAACAGACGTAAACATGCCCCCATCCCGTTCCCAACTATTTTGAGACCTGTAGCAGTCACCAAATTGGAAATGAGCTCATATTGTGCATGAAATGGTAACATTTCTCAGTTTTAACATTTGTTATGTTCTCTAGGTTTTATTGTGAATAAAATATTGGCTAATGCGATTTGAAATTCTTTTAGTTTTCATTTTATTCAAATATAAAATGTCACAACATTTTCTGAATTCGGGTTGTATTGATAAAAAAACAACTGTTCGTTGTTAGCTCAGTTCTATTAAATAACATCTACATATATAGTAATTTAAGTATTATTAATTGTTAGTTCATGGTAATGCACAGTATGTAGTTAATTAATGTCGATTTACTTTTTTTTACGAATGTACATCAGTCTCTGGGATACTCGATTCTCATTGGTCAGTCGGATCACGCATTAGCATTTCGGTATTTTATAATATTCATCTTTGGTCATGTCAATTTATTTGTAATTTTGTAGCCATTGTATATTGGCAAAGAAACAGACATAGCTTATTTTGTGTTTGACACAAGGTCACATGAGCTATAACATGATGTTAAGTAAATATGAAAGATATGAGATCATTTTTCAATATCCCTTTAATGCTTTGCATCTTCTTGGCATTGTCATTTGTATTCCAGTGTCCATGTGTTTAATTCACAGAATACAAAGGTTTCATGTTTGCATAAGGAAGTGCTCTTACAGTCAAGTGCTCCTTGTCATCCACAAAGTCCTCATTGACCTCCAAAATGCGGTCCCCCTTCTTCAGCCCACCACGCTCTGCGCTGCTCCAAGGCTCCACCTGGCGCACAACATGCCCCCTGCAGCCAGCATCCTTAGTCAGGTAGAAGCCAAAGCCCTGACCCTCTTCCCGCTTCAGAACACACATCCGCGGATGCACATCAGGCTCTGGTGACAATGCATTCAGCGTTCATATGTAGCCTTTTTTTCATTTATTGATGATATACCAGTCACTGATTGGATGAAAATGATTACCTGTGTCATCAGAGATCACTAAAGCAGGGTTGTCAATCCCTTCTTTTGGGTTGAAGGTGAACTTCCTGTAAAAAAAGATGTGCACTTTGCTGTATACGTTTCTTGACTACAAATTAAACTAGATTGCTTAATTGTGTGTGTGTGTGCACATGCAGGATAATCAGAGGTCAAAAGGTCACATTTAAAGAGCATTCTGAAGACTTACTTTGGTAACTCTGGGGCATCCGCTGGTTCTGTGATAGTAAACAATTAAAAAGTTTTAAGAACGTGATCAGTATCTACTCAAAAGTGATGCAACAACTTTCATAAACAAAGGAAAGAGTCTTCAGTACTTGCGTCACTGAAAACCAGCAACTGCGTATTTGTTTTCAAATTTCAGAAGACAAGTTTTTTTCTTGAAATACTTACATGGCAGATACTAAGCCTTAAACATGTACAGGCATGGCACATTATTTCAGTTTTGCTCGTTTTTCATGGATCTAAAACAGTTTTTGGCAGGGCTTTGTTTCCAGTATTTGTCTGAGAGATGCACTGCAAGGCTAAATCTACACAGGCTGCTTTAAGTCAAAATACGCACTAATGAGCTTGACTTTAAGGAAACGGGATTAGAAATCACAAAATGCTGACAAGACTTGAGATCAGAGTTCAAAAAGAAAATCCTCCGTGCTTATTTTTGTCTTTAAGGTTTTAACACCTCAAGGGAAACAATTACGTTTGTACAAAGGAGCATATAAATAAATGTATATAAATTCTACTTCTAACAATAAAATTTAGTACACTGCTATTGCAAGGTTTTTTTATTCCCCACCTCTTTGCAAAAATAAACCCTTTGTAATAATAAACTTCTACAATGTCTTTCCTGAGTTTTACGTTACAGTCTACACAATCATTGCAATCGAAAACAATGTAAATATAAATATATATATACTGTAGTATTACCTGTGGTGAATCTCATGATCCTGCTTACCACTGCTTACCGAGCCCTGGGCTTCGTGAGGGGGCAAGGTACACATTTAAATGAAGCATTAAAATACTTCAGTCAGTATAGCTCCTCCTTGTTCTACCACAATAACACACAGGAGATTAATATTTAATCCTTGGTTTATGAGACAACACCTCTGGCATAATCAGATCCAAAGGGGGTATTACATAACCCACTCTAATTAAGACAACTGACAGCAATATCAACTAAATAAGATAATGCTGGTAGAAACCAGCATCTTATTAAGTCATACAGTTTGACAAGGAGCCATATTTTATCAGCACTTTTAGTTTTAATTTTGTTGTCATTGCACAGCAAATTTCAGTCACAGTTTGTTAGTTCAAATGTTTTTTCAATCAAATATTAAGGCAAAAGATATGGTAAGATTGACAGCACAACTTTAAACGCTTTGCAAACGATTATTCGCATCCAAAATAAGTTTTTTGTTTAGATTATATATGCAATGCATAATATATCGATACAAACACATGCATTTATATATTTAAGAGAAATATGCTATGTTTATATATTAAATATATTTTTATATATGATATAAAATATAATAATATGTATATACATGAAAATATTTTCAAGATATATACTGTGTGTTTGTGTCTTTATATATACACATAATAAATATGGATAATACACACATATACTATATTAACAAAAACTTTTAATTCGGATGCGATTAATCTCGATTAATCGTTTGACAGCACTAAATTCTAAAGCCTCGTCTTGGGTACCTTGCCTAGAGCAGCATTTCAGACTCAAATGTTGTTTAACCATATACAAAACGGCATAACACATTTATTTATGACAACAAAAAACCCTGAATTCTCCCTGATACATACAGTATGCATAGGAAATGGCTTTTTATGGCAAAAATTGTCATCATGCAATAAAGAGCAGTTTTCAAGTACTATTATGGAGTAGTGAATATTCATCTTTCCCTCAAACAGTCAAATAAATCTAATTTGTCACAGTGTTTTCGCAAAATGACCTAATCACTTTATGGATATGTGAGTAAATGGAAATCTAAGTGGGAAATATTAAGGCTTTCTGGAATGAAAAATGGCAACAAATTTCCCAAATCCCTTTAGCTTCTATGATAGTTCCATTATTTTGTACCGGTCCCTGTTCCCGTATCACTGCTCTTTTCCAGTAAGCGCAGCATTTGCCTCACAACGCTCTCCACTCGTCGAAAGTGCATCTTTTTCCAGAGACTCTGGTGCTGTTTGCGACCCCATTCCAGGTCTTTCAGAAAGACCATCAGCTGCTCGCGTACACGGCCTCTGTCCCAGGAAAGAGAATTTTTTCCAATAACGCTCAGAATGGGATGCCAGTCCTCAGAGATGTCTGAACCCTCCGTTACAGATGCCAAGACCTTCACCCGCCGGCCCTCCTTGACCCGAGGACCACCACGCACGTACAGAGACTGCTTGCCCACATCTGTAAGCTGGTTCAGGTACAGGCTAAGAGGAAGTAAGAGCATAAAACATCTATTAACATCAGAAAGACACATATGATTGAAGTATGCTAAGGTATTGTTGTACTCACTGTACTGTGTGGATGCTGGGATGTTCGCGACAGGCATCGACCAACGTGAGAGCTGCACCATCTCCGATGTTGTTGTAGGCAACATTCAGTTCCTTTAGCATTTCATGCTGGCCCAGTCTCTCGGCCAGCAGTTGTGCCGATCGGTCCCCAAGGCCTGTGTGCATCAGACTCAACCGCTGCAGAGAGTGGTTACCAGACAGGCCTTCTAGCAGATGGCTGATGCCAGTGTCTGTCAAGTAGTTGTCACATAACCTGAGATCAGAGCAACAGGAAGTTCACACAAAATGCACAGGAAACTTTTTTTCCTCATTACTTTTGAGACCTTGGACAAAACTGGAAAAGTAGTGTATCTATTCATTTTTCTGGAGTAAACTGTTAAAAACGTCATACTGTAGTAACTTTATATTTTTGTCACAAAATGTTTTTTTCTTAGCCTCTTCCTGTATGGGTCAATACTAAAATAATTTATATTTATCATATATATATATATATTGCATATATATATATA
>JAUMHR010000069.1:9019707-9031750 GCA_032361145.1 Enteromius fasciolatus
AGAAATAATCCTACTCACAATAGCGATATAAGTAGAAAAACCGGACGAATCTCTTGAAATATATCATCTGATCGATGCCTTGAGGTGTGGCAACCGTAGTATAAGCGGAATAATTGACGACGGGCCGTTGAATTATTAGAAGCGGAGTAACATAAAAGACTACATGTATAAAGAGGGAATTTACTTTACAAAGCCTTGGCAGTAAACAACAACATATGTATTTTTATCCTCTGAAACAAAGAAGACCAACCCACTAATTCATACAAGGTACAGCGATGTGTGTTTAAAGAAGTCACAAATCTGTAGCATGGTATGGTTTGGCCATCAAAGGAATAATTAATTTCAAAATACATTTAAACAAAATCTTTACTAGTACAAAACATTACACTATAGAGAATGGCTGATCAATCACAGGAAGCCCCGCCTTCTGAATAAAACAGCCAATCGCTGATTTGTAAAGTCAGTGCATTAACGCATCTGTCTTTGGAAGTATATATACGTTTATATATATTATTAATGTATAATAATATATTGCTTTCGTGTTGACCTAAATTGTTCTCTTTTTCTGTTTTGAAAAGCCAACTAAAACACAGAAGACGGCAGCAGATTGTTCAGAAAACAGCAACCATTCTCAGTTTGTGGTGTTGCAGCACAATAATGCTCCGGATATCAGCTGCTCTGGACTGCGAAATACTAAAAACTCCTCTGTGACTCCGAAAGGTGCGAAAGCATCTAGAAGTTTGAGTGTGTCAAAAATCAGAGGTGTGAGAGTGAGCCATCAGAAGAAAGGTAAAACACTCAGCTGTAAACAATGCAGAAGGAAATTTGACTCTGTTGTTCTTTTGAGAGCTCATCAGGTGGTTCATGTGGCGGCACAGAAACCCTTTAGCTGCTCGCAGTGTGGTCGGCGTTTTGGAAGCAAAGGCAGTTTAGATGTACACTACCAGCTTCATACTGACCAGAGCCCTTATGTTTGCAGTCAATGCGGCAAGACCTTCACCGAACACAAGCAGCTGAAGGGCCACCAGAGGATTCATAACGAAGACAAGACTTTTACATGTAAAGTTTGTGGGAAGTCTTTTCATCAAGCTTACTGCCTCAGAAAGCATCTGGTCGTGCATTCGGGAGAGAAACTGCATAAATGTGACGTATGCGAGAAGAGCTTCAACTTTCGCAACAACCTACTTCGCCATAAGAGAATCCATACAGGCGAGAAGCCTTTCACCTGCCAGACGTGCGGACGAAGCTTCAACCAGCTGGATTCGCTGAAGGCACACCGTCTAACTCACACTGGCGAGAAACCACACAAATGCAAAACGTGCAATCAGGGCTTTATCCAGAAGTTTCGTCTTCGGATGCATGAGGGAAAGTACACCGGTCAAAACGGACACCACTGTTGCGTTTGCGGGATAATCGTGAGTTGCTTAAACGCGCTAAAAATGCATGTGCCCGTTCACAAGGGACAGTTGCCGGCCAGTTGTGGAGTGTGCAGTGAGAATCTCACTTCCATCAACACCTTGAAATCTCAACAGCACAAACAGCCTGTGACTAAGAAATACAGCTGTTGTTTCTGTGGAAAGGCCTTTCAGAGCGTGGCCGCTGTGAAAAGTCACGAGAGGGTTCATACGGGAGAAAAGCCTTTTGTCTGTTCGGTGTGCGGGAAGACATTTAGTCAGCAGAACTGCCTTAAGGCTCACCTGACCTTGCATAGCGGCGAAAGACCTTTTAGCTGTGATACATGCAGTAAAGGTTTTTCCACTTTGGGAAATCTCCGTCGACATGAGCGCATACACACCGGAGAAAAGCCGTTCAAATGCATTGTATGCGCGCGGGAATTTAACCAGTCGAATTCGCTCAAAGCTCACATGCATACTCATACGGGAGAGAAGCAGTATGTGTGTGACAAGTGTGGGAAGAGTTTTGCTTATCTCAGAAATCTGAGGTGCCATAAATGTGTATAAGGTTAAATCATTCACCTGAAAAAAAATCTGTCATAATTTACTCGATATGGGGATGTAAACACTATTGGAGTCGAATTACGAGGGTAGAATTTACATTTTTTGGTGAACTATCTCTTTAAGTTAGACCGTTTAATTGTTTCAAATCGACCAGACAGGGTTATGTGGTCTGCATTTCCATGTTCTGATTTCTTCAGTTTCATATTTCAGTATAAAACATCCTTTTCAAAAATCTGTTTTACAGCTGATCTTTAAATTTATGTTAAGTTCTGTAAATACTTTGACAATTAAAATTTTGTTTTACCGCAGACAAAAAGGAAAATGAAAAAGAAGGGTTAGGGTTAATCCATCTCTGTCAGTCCATGCAATGTAAGTGTATGCAATACACTGTTAAACTTGACATTAAAAAAAAAAAATCACTAGATGGTAATCCATATAACAAAGTTGTCTAAGACAAAACCTTAAGTTTGTGTGAGAAAAATTCTGAGTGAGCCATCACTTCCAGCCAATTATCACATTCGCATTCATGAGTTCACATAAAAGTTATCACATTGTGAATCTCCTGTGAGAAGTCCTCTGTGCTTCCCATATTATTTCTCGTGTCAGCTTTTATGCACACTTTAAGAACTGTGAGCAACACACATTTAATTACTTTTTGATTGATTAAAGGGATACATATTGATTAAAGGAGTCATGTATATAAATGTGTGTGTAACCGTATAGCTGCTCCGTGTGTGTGGCCGGAAAAGGAGGACACGATTAAATAAATGCAAAAGATTTAATTACGAGACTCCAGAGGAAAACAAAAGCTGTCAAGGCAGCAAAGGCACACGCGGGCAAAACAACAACGTACAGACATTAACGAGACCTGAATACAAATGAAAGACAACGGTATTTAAACACAAAGAAATCAAAGACAAAAGTGAAGACAGGTGAAACGATCAAACTAAATTGGGAGAAACCAAAAAGACACAGACAGCGGGGGAGACAAGACAGGATAGGAACAGAATGTCACAGTGTGTGTGTATATATATATATATATATATTAGTGCTGTCAAACGTAAATACTCTATATATTATGTATATATAAAAACACATACAGTGTATAGTTTGAAAATATTTACATTATATATATATATATGTTTATATTCAGTGTATAAAATTTTTTATTAAATATATACATGCATGTGTTTTTTTTATATATACATATATTATAAATATACACCAGTGATGCCAAGTCTGCAGTTTTCCTATGGAACTGGGCTACTTTAACGTTGATAAAGAAATGTGGCTTTTACCGGAGGAACTCTGTAAAATAAAAACCTTACCTTACCCCGTACCTTACCCCCTGGAACTCAACTTTCACTGGGGAACCTCCCTTGAAACACGATTAGGCTAGTTTTGAGTAGCATTTAGGCGGCCTTGGTTGCGAACCCCAGCAACCCTGCAGTACACACACATGTATTATATTAACAAAAGTGTTTATTTTAGATTCAATTATTCGTTTGAAAGCACTAATAATATATACATACATCATTTTTTGGGTCTAGTGGGTTACGTGGGCAGTAATAATAATGTGTTGATTTGACCCCATTTGTTTTTAATTTACATTCTTGAAATATTAATCAAGGCAATACTGTATTATACTGAACTGGTCCCACAACAGTCAAAACATTTGTAGTTGATATTCTGACTTGTAATCCACTTTTTAGGCTGATAAGACATAGGGCAACTTTTTAACTTTGGTTAATATTGCCATTAACAGACAACCAGGTGAGGCACAGGGCCCACAACCAGTCTAAAGTTATCAGATAGAAATGTGTTGCATCCTCAGTGGGGAAGTGCCAAAGCAACATTGCTCAGAAAGTTGCCCTATGTATCATCAGCCTTAGTTTCCACATTAATCTCAATTTTAAAAAGAGACAACAAAAACTTGAACTGAATAGACTATCTTCCAGTAAAGCCAGCCTCTACATAAGTAGCATGATTACTTTTCAAATGATTTTTTAAGTATAAATCCTTTTTATCATTTTCTACTGACAAGCTACTAGGCCAGTAAAATGAAGAAGCGCATAGAAAAGGTGATCAGTCCTAGTTTTGCAGAAAATTAACCACAGTTTGCATCCGGGCATACATCCTTTTTTAGAGACCTATGTCAAATTCTTAGAAATATCCATATAAGTGAATGCAAGTGAATTTTTCTGGGTTATGACATGAGTAAGTGGAAATTCCCTCCAGCAGCGCTCAGCATGTGGCCTTTTTTTAAATTGCAATCTTGTCACACACTCTCTGTGAAGTAAAGAGGCTGCAACTATTTGGCATAGCAGTTTATTTTATTCAAAACATTTGATCTCAGACAAATCATATTTCATGTACATTGTTCCTATTGCCAACAGTTGCATGCATTTCAGAGGACGAAAGCATGAAATACTTGCAGACAAGAAGTAGTGGTTTCATTTCTCAACACTTTAACCACACAGATATAAGAGTTTAGCGCAGCACTGATAGCTAAATCTCAAATTAAAAGAAAAAACAGAATGATAGCAAAAAGAACAATTAATTTCTCTGTTTTAAAAGAGATGCATGCAGAACTTGCACAATGCTGTGATAACGAAGATGGGAAAAGAGCTGGATAGGAAAGATCTTTACCAGATGAGCACTTAGGTGTATCTTTTATTATGTGAGTATTATTGATAATCCACTGACTTTGATGGAGAATTAACACACAAGAGCAATCCCATGGATTCCCATTAAGATGTATAAGATTTAGATTTTCTAAAGACATCAGAGTCCTGGTGTCCAGATAGCGCAGTTGATTAAATTTAATATCAAGTTCGCGTAACGTCACTAAGCCTTCGAACTGTGTTGGATGAATATGCTGGATTTGGTTTTTGTCCAAATGGAGCTCTTCCAATTTGGATAGAGCCGAAAACACTTTGGTGGGCAAATGTGTGAGCTGGTTGTTTTCCAGATGGAGCCTTTTGAGTTTAATCAAAGATGTGAAGATGTCAGCTGGAAGTTTATCAAGAGCATTGAATCTCAGATCCAGCTCTTTTAATGCGGATTGATCTATGAAGGCATCGGAAGAGATGGAACGCAATTTATTGTTGGACAATTCCAGGAACCTTAGTTTCGTAAGGCCTGTGAAAAATCCAACAGGGATGGTCTCCATCTGGTTCTCACTCAGCAATAGCTCCCGTATATTACTAAGACTGGTCAGTAGATCTGCTGAGGGTCTTGACAGCTGGTTGCTGGTGAGTTTCAGAGTCTGTAGCTTGGCTAAGTGTTTAAAGGACAGTTTTGGTATGTAGCGGATGTGATTGTTCTCCAGGTTTAGATCCCTCAGGTTACGTGTCCATTTGAAGAGCATCGTGGGAATCTCAATGAGGTAATTGTTGGAAAGGTCGAGATTTTTAAGCTTCCTCAGCTTCAAAAATGTGCTTGAGTTGAGCTCCTTAATGTGATTGTTATTCAGTTGTAGATCTTGCAAAGCTGAAAGTGGATGAAAGAGGTCCGGTGGAATGACTCTAATATTATTGTTGTCCAGCTGAAGTTCTGTTACTCTTCTTAAGTGTTTGAACAAGCCGTTGGGAAGCAAATTCAGATTGTTGTTATACAAATGAAGGCTCTTGAGATTTCCCAAGTACTCAAATACATGTGACGTTAGCCTCCGCAACTGATTGAAACTCAGATCCAATGCACCCAGCTGGGCAAGACCTCTGAGCGAACCATCAGACAGGGAAACAAGAGCATTATGACTCAAATCCAATTGCTTCAGTGTGGGAAGCTCAGAGAAAATGTCCTCAGGAATTGAAGTTATGTTATTTTTTTGAAGATGGAGGCTGGTGAGTTTCAGAACGTCCTGAAGGACGCCGGTAGGTATGGCAACTAGTCCATTTCGACTTAGATCGAGGTGATTAAGCCCTGTGGCACCCTTAAAACTCCCGTTACCTACACTTTTTAGGTTGTTCATTGACAGATAAATTTGATCTAGATGTGTGCAGTTTTCAAACACACCTACCTCCACCATCTCGATCTTGTTGTTTCTCAGTTGGAGGTCCTTAAGGACAGGAGCTCCATCCAGGACCCCGTAGGATAAACTTAATATCTCGTTCATATTCAGAATAAGGACCTGAAGCTTGATCAAACCATAAAGGAACTTCCGAGGAAGTGTTTTAATGCGGTTGTCACTGAGATCTAATATTCTGAGGTTCAGCAGCCCCTGAAACTGTCTCGGTGTTAATGTGCTCAGTCTATTTCCACTCAGAAAGAGCTTCGTAAGATTGCTCATGTTCTGCCAGGTGGTATTGAGTGACAGGTCGTTCTTGGTGAGATCGAGAATCGACAATTCTTCCAAACCTTCATCTGGGAGACCTCGAATCATATTATTTGTTGCATATAATTGCTTGGTGCTCTGAGGCAGATGAGGGAGCTCCAGAAGTCTCTGGTTCGAACAAATTATTATGTCATGATCTTCACATTTGCAGGAGTACGGACAGGTGTCAGCCACAGCATTGAGGGCCGAAACCAATAACAAAAGCCACAACATTTTAATGATGTGATCCACATGTATCTAGAAACATAGAAGTCAGATTGTGACACAATGTGAGACTGGGAAAATGTGTATATTTAAATATTCTCACTTTCATTTTACACGACTGACTGTGAGTTACGAGACAGACCTTTTCATTTTTTAGCAGTAAATCCATTCTCCGCCATCAATTTTCAAATTTTTCATTAGTATTAGATATTATTAATAATGTAGCTTATAAATCAAACAATATGCCTATATGTTTATATACGCACAATTTGTGAATCAACTACTTTGATATCTCTTTGAAATTGCTCTTACCTGCACGAGGATCCAGCCAGTCTTGAATCACAATAGAACAACAACAACAAAAAGACCTGTCAGCAGAATGACTGAGCTTGAAAAAAAGGGCTCATCTGTGATGTCACATGCGATGCATTCTTGAAAAAAATCTTAACCACAACTTAAAACTGCTTAATGTGAGGAAAAAAGGCAAACTCAACAAACATGGTAGATAACAAAACAGTACAAACCGGTGCATGGAAACGGTTAATGACAATTACTGCCATTTAGTTTTTAATGAAACACATACATACATATTGATTATTAATATTAATAAAGCATACATTTAAAACAGTGGTGCTCTAGATTCTCAGCTGAACAACAAGCTTTTCCTCAATAAATAAAGCCTTCAGGGAGTGGTGGAGTCCTGTTTACAAGCAAATGCAGTAATTTAGTCAGTTTCTGTTTTTATAATTGCCTGACATTATGTGAAAGCTCTTTATTCAGTCTTGCATAATAGGGAAATAAATGAATCCACTGACCTTCAGTAACCAGTAGATGGCGCAGCTGGGACCCACAATGGCTGTTCTTTTCACACTCAAAGCAAATTACTGCCATTGTCGGAACTGGAGGGTCACCAGGTATAGTGAGAGATGGTTTTGCTATTGTCCAGCGTAGTCCAGCAAGTCAGTCCATGTCAGCCATGACGCAGTTCTTGGATTCAGTGCTGTGTTGATGGATTAATGGGAGTTTTGGTAGGGGATAGCCTATATGTCCTATATAGCCAAACTTTGCTGCATGTACAGGGTATGTAGCCACTGGTCCTGTTCAAGTTCAAAACTTTTATTCAAATTCTGAATGGATTATTTAGCCTATTATGAGCAAATATAGCTTTCATATAATCAGTATAAAGCTGTCACTTACTTCACTTTATCGCAGTCTTACAATTTTCTGTTATAATCAATGAAGCTCTTATCATGTCTACAGTTACAATCAAAGGATTCCTGGATTCGCAAATGTGCAAGAAAAAAAAATGGTGTTAAAAGTGAGTGAATTCTGACTAATTTATACAATGGCCAATCACAGATGTACATTGCTCAGTGCTACAAAAACCTTTTTACTAAAACTTTGGATTGGTGCAAAAACACTAATATGCGCAGTAGCTTTAACCAAGTCTGCTTTGGCAATATCCTATTGTACTATAGTAGAGTTTTACTGATGACGTTTTTATTTTTTTATTAATGCTGAAAAATGCAATACAGAAAGTCAGTGGATTACATACAACCGACGGTGCTTTTGACTGTGAAGTCAGTGTCAACTACATGCGTCTGTTGCCTCTAGTAATTCTGTGTCTCATTTTTTCATTTCTGGTTCATTTTAAGCAAGCAATACTAATATATTTATTTTTTCCCTTTTGATCGGTTTGTCTCAAATTTATATAAGAGGGTTTAAGAGAGTTATATTAATAATATCATGATTGATAAAATTTCTTTGTAGTAAGCTACTTTTTTATATATCCATAAGTCATGTTAATTTAGCAATGCAGAATACATGTCATAAGTCAAAGTGTCATGCAGATAGATTTCTAATCACGTTCCAAGGGCCAGGCTGTACTAGCGTACAGTGACCTGCTGGAGGAGTGGTAGACATTTATTTAAGCATCCCTGTTTGTCTGGCGATGGGTCTCGCTGCATGAATGAATGAAGTGTGTTTAGGACCATGGGGGAAGGGTGTGTGTGTGAGCGTCCGCCGCAGCCCTGCCCAGCCCATTCTTTCTCCTGACGTCCTTCCTTGATGCCAGTGTCACACGCTGCTGAGGATGAACATTTTACAGCCGCTGTAGTTTTTATGTTTGGGAACATTGACATACCCTGCCTCTTCGAAAACGATATCGTTCACTGGTCTTTGTTGGGACGGGAGTGCGCACGAGATACGCTTATTAGTTTGGATTTCGTATCGCACCCGCTATTGTTTATTTATTAATATATTGTTTTCCTGGAAATGTACACAGATGACTCTTTGAAGGGGACACTGCGTCCGTGGGAGTGGTTTATTTTCTCCGGACAACCCAGACTCATTGAAAAATGAGTCCGTTTTCCTCCGTTTGATGCTGCGGTAGCTCATTTTTCCCTTCTTCTGTTCTGCTTTTGTTTTCGTTCCGTCCGTCTCGTGATTTACAGTCGTTGACGACTGGTTTTTGAGGATTCTGCATACGTTTCTGCAAACCAGACGTTGTAACTTATATGGACATGGTATGAGGACAGTTGCGCGAGACGTTTTCGTCTAGCTATTGTTCCGGCTAAACAAACTCCCACAGACATGAGCATCATATAACCTTTTTTTTATCTTTGTTCTAATCCCACCAGTATTGCGCGAACCATCCAGCAAACTTAACCGAAAATGAGGATTGTTTAAGGGAAACGCTGTATTGGTGGTCTGAGAGGGCGGCGATAGCCTCGCGATACTGGCTCGGCTGCTGCTGACTGTTTCTCTGTGCTGATTCAATTAACGATTGTCGGCGGATCGCTGAAATAAACCCAGGGCTGCTGAAGGCTGAAGCTCCGGAGACGATGTCCTCGCGCGCCGCGCTGCAGCCTGGGAACGACAGGAATGCAGACCACGTAAGTGAAAAGCGTTCTTACGTCATTTAATTCCGCTTGACGAACACTTGATTTTTAAACGTTTGTCGTCAAAACAAGTGAGAATCGCGAATCGGTTCTTTCGAAACGCTGCGTTTCAAAGGAATGGTTCAAAATAACAGATTCAGCGACTCTTTTACGTCATCATTAAGACATTCTGAGATTAAATTTTTTATGTCAAGTATTGCTGTTTGTTAGTTTTTTTTCTAATTATTTATATAAAAAATATAATTGTTTATTTTAAATTTCACGTGACCTAGTTCAATTTGTTGCAGCCACTATTCTGCTTTTTTTTAACTTATTAGGCCTGCAATTTGTACTGACGTTTGGCTAGAAAAAATAAAACTGTTGATAAAACCGTCTGGTTGATAAAGCAGACATACTAAAAGTATGTAATATTTCCATTTATAACATTTATTTGATCAGCTGTTAAAGTATCTATTGGCCGGTGGTCAGTTAATTGATTCGATACATAGCTTTTATCAGTTTAGTCGGTTCTCAGTTCAGTGTGAATCGGACAAGGCTCTAAAAAGATTCAGTCGAATTCTTCAAAGAGATTTTTCAGTTCTTTTTTTGAAAAGAATCGAGTCTAAAGAACGATTAGTTAATAGCTCTGTCAGATGCACTGACATGCGACAGAAGTGGGTCTGAGGTTTTATGGCCCTGAAGTTGTCAGTTTGGGACATTAATTAAACATTGGTCTCAATTAATGCACAAGCTAAAAGGTTAAACTGACAAGAACATGAATGTTAAAATGAACAGCATCCTGCCCCTCCCCGAAAACACTGTCATAAATGACTATTGAGGGTATGTTTCTATGGCTGTCTTCGGGGTCGTTATAAACTCATGGAGTAAGAAAATCTTTTAAAGGCATTTAATTTGTGGAAGAGATGTTAGCTTCACATCCTACATGATGTGAAGCTAACCATTTCTTGTTATTTTTTTAATTCAGTATGTGAATTCAGCTGTTAAGACCAAGCTATGCCTTGTATTCATAGACAGGGCAGTAAGCATCAATATTCATATTAGTGGCTGATCAATATAGGCATTTAATGACTTTTTACTGTTGACCTCCCCCAGTCTGAGGTATTTGGTTACGTCATTGTGTGTATGCCAAACTGCAGTTACACTTATTGCATTTGTGTAGTATTCAGTGGCATATTTATGCATCTGTTTTGTTGTATCTTAATAAAATACATAAAAAGTTGGCACAAATGTCAGCTTGTTGTAACATTAAAAAAAAACATGTTTGCTTCTCAGGGTATGAATGCTCGGCTTTGTTTTTGCACACACAGTTAAACTGATATTGGGCTTTCATTCACTTTCATTTTGCAGTTTGTATGCCTATTCATGGTTATGATTATTGATATTAAATAGTAGCAGAATCACTCAAAACCTTTGTCATAATTTACGCACCTTCATGGAGTCCTGTACTGATTGTACTTTTTCATTCAAAGTGATCGTTTTAGTTCAGCTGTGACTTTGAGACAGAAATGACCAACCTTTTACTGCAAAGGGCCAAGAATGACACTTGATTGAGGGCCGTGGTGGGCCAAAAGTAAAAATCAAAGGTTATCTGGAGCCAACTTTGGTCAGCAGTGCTTTAAACATGATATGAAGCAGAAAATTTTGAAAAAAAGTGGCAAGATGGTAGCGAGTTTTTAGTAGACTGTTGCAAATATGGGTTTCACACTTTATGTAATAAACAGTTCAGAAGTGCTGTCTCTGTTTCCACTTAAAACCGTCTCATAACTTGTGGTTTGCATACTTACTTTTACCAAAGCTCTTTATTATGTAAGTGGAATGTCAGGTGTCAGTTTACTTGGGTTTAAGTCTTGAATAGTTCATAAAGAGATGTAAAAGAGATCTGCTTTCCACATTGTTACATCATATGCCATAATTCGGTTGTTTGGAGGAAAGTTGATTGCTTGTATTTATTGCTACTGTAATCGGAAATCGGATTATGTGTTACGCAAAAACTGTTGACCCACAAAGGGATTCCAAAACTCAATGATAAAGTGGTGCACGTCATTGATTTTAAAAATAAAGAATAGGCCTACATAAAGAGAAAGGAGTGGTAGGCCATGTGAGTGATAGAGGATGAAAAGTTTGCATAGTTTATGCTTAAGCCATCCAGCATGTTTGCAAGCACAGACACAGCAACAAGACATGTCACATAGAGGCACGGCGAGAGCTTCTAGAATGGTGAGAGCTGGCGAGACAGGATGAGATCGAACACAAAGCAAACACAAAATGCATCCACCAATCTGGGAGGTTATGTAAACTCTCTGTCTAGCCTTGGAATAAGAGTGGAACAATGATGTCAAACCAAAAAGCCTGCAAGTGAATCCACAGATTCAATGTATGCCAGAGAAACATCATGTTGTCTGAAGTTGCTCAAGGCTAGTCTGAGGACTGGGTCAACTGGAGAAAAGAGCCCAGGACATCCAGTACATCTTAAAGGACAATACATGTTCATTTACGAGGTTGGATTTGGCGTAAATGGCAGCCATCTTGAAAGCCATCGTATTGTAACAGCTATACTAAAAAATGTTGAAGGAACACTCCACTTTTTTTGGAAATAGGCTCATTTTCCAACATCCCTAGAGTAATACAGATGTGTTTTACCATTT
>JAUMHR010000069.1:9039991-9060264 GCA_032361145.1 Enteromius fasciolatus
CACTTCAGTTCATAGAATGAGTAAAGGCAGGTGAGCGAATACTTTTGGTAATATAGTGTATATATATATATATATTATAATTGGAAACACATGCTTAAAACCTAAAAATGTGTTTTCATGTTTAATGTTGTCTGACGTATATTGCATAAAGTTAATCCTATTTAACTTAGGTGCAAAGTAAAAAAAAAAGCGCATTTATGAAGTGCTAAATATTTCTATCTGTGGTACATATGGAAAGATAACTGGAGAATATTGTCTTTCTGTGTTTGTGAAAGAGTGTTTGTGTGATAATCACACCTCTAATGTGAGAAGTATGGTGTGCTGCTTCATTTAGAGGTTTTGTTTTTGCTAACACAGCATTTCAAAGCTAAAGATTATTATTAAAAGTTCTTCTATGAAGCTTATTTATGAAATACTGCAGGTTTTAGTTAGAGGATGTGATGGCACACGTAGAGAAAGAGTTATATTTGTTGATAACAGTTTCTCTGTGTCTTGGTGAAAGAGGTGAGTGATGTCATGTGGTCGAAACCAAATGCAAATGATGGGTCATACACTTTGCGGAGTGTAGTACATTGTGCTAGGTGAGGATGAAGGTGCTTGTGGTCTCTGCAGGGGTGTATTAGACATTTGTTTATAAAAAATGGGCAAAATCTTACATTTGAACTGTAGTGTCTAATAAATAATCTTAATAATAATAAATAATGATCTCAAGCCTTCATTAATTCATGACGTCACAAACTATAAGTGATGATAGATAAGCTTTAAGGAAGGAATCATACCTCGTAGGGACCAAATCTAAAAAATTGTCTGCGTATTTTGGTTACAGGCCCACTCCTAACTTGCAGTGTCATGTTTACTAGAGACGTTTTGTTAGTCTGATGTGCTTGTTTCTGGAGATCTGCCAGCATCCTCTTTTTTTCTCTTTTTCTCCGGTCTCCTCTCTGTTTTGTCCTGTTCAGAGATGGAGGGGGGCAGAGCACAATCAGCTGACCATGAACTTTCCCAGCAGCTGGATTGCAAAAGGGGTGGGAAAGACATGGAATTTGCCTTTAACAATGTGTGTGTGTGTGTGTGTGAGGGTCGGGGCGTGATCATAGAGGTGCAGGGCCCCCATCATAAGAGCACGGTGCTACTAATGAAAAAAAAAAAAACCTTCAGGCAGGGCGACGGAGTTGGATCGTGGGTGAAGAAGGGTAGAGGGGGTTGGGTGTCCCTCATTCAAGTCTCTTGCAGCCAGGAGAGCCGTTCCAGACAGACGAACAATGGGGGCAACTGAACCCGGAGGGGGTGGGGGGCTACAGGGGGGCCGTAGCACAGGAACAGAGATCCTGAGAAAGCTAGCGAGTGTACAAGAGAAGATTTAAAATGGTATGGTTGGCAGCTTTGATTGTGTAATATATTGTAATATTGTTAATAATAATACTGTTTCTACAACAGAACTTTTCTTTTTGGGGGGAACTGTCGCTTTAGGGCAAATTGGTTTACATGTTTCTGGGTGATCATTACATATCCTAGTAATATATGTAACCTGAATGTCTTATACGTTCATAAGCTTTTCAGTTTAGTTGAGATTATGCTTCTAAAGCACTGATCAGAGCAATTTCTGGAAGAGTACTAACTGGCAGAGCTAGATGAACTCCAAAGAGAAAAGAAGATGAAGTGAACTTGACATTTATGAGTCACACTGGAGATGCATCACCGCCAACGCTTCAAGATTATTTCTGATCAACTCCAAATACTTATGGATTACTTATGTAAGCGACATCAATTATGAGATTATCACTATTTCTGGCACTGTAGGGCATTGTGTGTTGTGTTTATCTAGGAGACAGATTGTGTGGAGTAAGCCCAGGGGCATCATGCACCTGTTTTAGTTTTTTGAGGGGACACCAATGGCAGTCCTGACTCACTTGATGACGACATGAAAGCAAAGCCAACTTTAACTAAGTACTTAGTCTCTTATAACTTGGTAAAATATTGAGCAAATGAATCCGGTTTCAAATACCATCCTACACCACCGTTCTGATGTGTGGAGATGATGTGTTTATTTTTTTTCAAAGAAAGACATTAATACTTTTATTCATCAAGGATGCATTAAATTACTCAAAAGTGACATTTAAATATATTTATAATGTTATAAAATATTTCAAATAAATTTGAATTTTGAATCCTCAATTCATCAAACAATCTTAATTTTGCCACAAATATATTAAGCACAATTTTTCGTTGTTGATAATGGAAAGAAATGTTTCTGAACGTAAAATCGTTCTGAAGGATTATGTGACAAGGCTGCTGCTAAAAAATCAGCTTTGTCATCACATTGCATTTTAAAATGTATTAAAATATAGAAAACATTTATTTTAAATTATAATAATAAAGTTACAGATCATGGACATATATACAAAATTAATAATATTTCAGAATGTTAGCACTTTTACTGGGAACACAGGTTGCTTTTTTATATTAATTGTGCTACTTTTTATAAAATGTGTCTGTGGTTTGTACAAAATATATTAATATTATTTGAATTTATTCTTCTATTCATTATATTGATGTTAATTTTCCCATAGAACAGAAAAGACACAACATTGATCTCTTTATTGTCATATTCTCAGATCCTTCTCCATAACAAAAAAGCCCAACCATGCCATAAAAGATCCCATTGTCTTAAACATCTTTCAGTCAAATTTCTTATTAATTTCTATTTTTTATTTCCATAAGACATTCAGACCAACATCCTGCATAAAAAACACAACTGAGCTCTCCAATAAATCTCCAGAGCTTTAAAAGAGCACTGAGCAATAAAATGTTCCTCTGGGATGTGCTCTTTGAGCGACCATGAGGCTTCAGGGTAAGCCAAAGGTTTTCTCTTTGGCACTTCCTGTCCTGATGTTCGACCCCCCCAGAGGCAGCTTTGACCTGAGCCGTTGCTGTGCCCTGATGAGACCATCTGCTTTGCTCTCTGTGGTGATCCAGCTCTCTTTCTCTCTCCATCACTCACTGGGCTCCAGATCAATGCTAGGGAAATGGCGTGGGCATGGACTAATGCCTGCCAGCGACAGAAGTATTTTGAAATCCCACAGCGTCTACTTTGCTAACATCACTCATATATGTGAACAATTCGCTTTAAACGGTTAACTAACATGATGCTTGTTTGCATTGTTTCTCAGTACGCTCACTGTTTTGGTTTCACGTCTGAATAGCACATTCTTCCAGGGCTCAGCTGGCTGTTCATCTGCATCGTGCACATTAGACCTCTTTAGGTGTGAGTTTGATGGAGTACAGAGAAAGACAGCGACGGTCATATGAGGATGCCATTAACTTCCTGACAATCACACTGAAAAAAACCTTCCCCTTGGGAACAGAGTGAGCCAGTGATGTAGACGCAGGGATTACCATTATGACATAGAGCCACTGCTGGGAGATTATTATAACAATCGTCAGTTAGACTAACAGTCTTGCTGATTTTTAGTAGAATATGCAGGGATACAGAACCGCTCTTATACCCTCTTGAGAGGATCTTACAGTGTCATCGGATAGATTTTGATGTAATGTGGCAACCATGTAAGCTCCTTGTCTGAGCCTCCCATAAAGTGATACAGTTCAACGAATTGCCTCGATTGAATTAATGGAAGATTCAATTAACTGTTATGCCTTTTCATGAGTTTAAAAAATGACAATTCTGTACTTCCAAACCATATTTTACTTCTTTAATATGTTGTTATTATGTCAGTATTTTGAGTTAGATTTAATTTGTCTGTTTTCACTGTAATTTCCTTTACAGGGTGGGCCATTTATATGGATACACCTTAATAAATAAATAATAAAATGGCCACCGTGGTCACCACCCATCTTGAAAAGTGTCCCCCCTCACATATACTAATGTGCCACAAACAGGAAGTTAATAACACTGAAATAAAACAGCTGAAATAAAATTTTACATATTTTCTTATATTGTATTTAATTTCAATTACCGTTTATTTGGATTCGAGTAGTCAGTTTTCTTATGGTTGTGACAAAACAAACATTATTATTGCATATTATTGCTTTTTTGTTGGTTTCAATTGCTTCTCTTATCCACATTTGTAATTTGCTTTGGATAAAAGAGTCTTCTACTAAATGTAAATGTTAATGCTAGTATTAGTTAACCATAATAACCAGGTTCAAAACCTGTGTAGATGAAATAATTTAGATTGAACCCCATCGTCTTATTATAAATAAGGTTTGATAGACATGAGGGTGAGTAAATGGTGACAGAATTTTGGGTGAATTATCCCTTTAATTGTGGAATTATGTAACATGATTGGAGGCAAAATGCAATTCACATGCTAATATTCGTTGTCATGGCTATTATTTGATGTCAGAAGTGTTGCGTGGGTGTTTTTGTTCTCTTGTTCAGACATGCAAAAATGTCAAGCCTCTGATTTGCATATTTCACCCCCTCTCTGTGGAGCAGTTGGAGACGGTGTGGAAAGAGGAAGGTCTGGACAGAAGCAGACGCAGATGAAAAATGATTACCAGTGGGATGTGGACGGTTGTGATATGCTGATGTCTGAATGATGAGTTTGATAAGAAGCGATCTGAGGTTATTAGATCCTTTTAGTGATCTGGCGAAGGAAGAATTATGCTTAATGCTGAAGGATTGCCTCCGTGATACCAGATACGATGCGCTTAACACTATCTCTTCCATGGAAATTTGGGGTTTTGTGCATGACAATCAATGGTTGTGTCAGTCAGTGGTTTCTATTTTTGTAGAAATCTTATTGGTCCAGAATCTGTTTCACATCAGAGCTGTCTCTATTCTGCTACCGATACGTAGAATTTTTTCTTTCTTGTTTTATAGTCATTTCGTTTGAAACTGTCACAATACAAAAATAGGCAGCTTCCATTATTAATGCAGACATTAAAATACAATTATATTCAGATACTTTTTTTTTCTTTTTCGTCGTTAATTAAAATAAAAATTAAATACATTAAGTAAAATACAATGTACAAACTGAAGTATGTTAAAATTGAGAAACTAAAGTTACATATAACTATATTAAAATAAATAAAAGCCAAATTAGAAATTTAGTAAGAAAGAAAAACATGACTAAATAACTATAACTGAAAATATAAAAAAATTAAAAACATCCTAAATATTAATAAATAATATATATATATATAATAAATAAAATATAATAAATAATACTAAAATAAAAAGTAAATATATAAGAAGTATGATACAAATTATTATTATTATTAAAAACTAATCATAGCCAATTTCTTGTAATAGCCACATTACAGTTTAAAACACTTTGTATATGAATTGTCACGTTTGTTGTTTATAACACTCACTGTAAACTCTCCAAAATACAATTTGTATTTCTTTATAAGCATAATAACTGAATGGCAAATGTTCGGCTATGGTTTTCACACCTTGCATATAAATGCTGCTAAATCAGGCTCTCAGCACAAGGCCTGGATTAACCGGTGGGAGGCCTGCAACAGGGGTCAAGGTGAGGAGGTCCTGCGCAAACATTGTTCTGGTCTCGACAAATGTTTGCCTCCAGCAGCTCTAACACAACCTCATTCACCTACAACACCATCCTGAGAGGATCTAAGAAAGAAAGAAACCATTCTAAGGATATTTCTTCCCTCTCTTTAAAGAAAGAAGAATGACTCAGGGATTGATTAATATAGCCTAGAAGTCAACTACATGAAAAATGGACGGTAGAAACGGAGCAGTAAGGCAGAGGCAGGTTTTCCATCAGGTGCTGAGCGAGAAGCACAGCGTTGCCTGACTGAGGGGGTGAGATAAGTCCCTGCTTTAATACCAGGTCACCATAGCAACGTTGACGTAAGGCCAAAGCCTGGGAAATGAACCAGGAAGTCCCGTCTTTGAGGAAAAGCAGGAGAGATGCGTGAGGAAAGAGAGCGAGGGAGGGGCTGGATTATCTGATGGTTATCTCTAAGGCTCAGGTGAACAGCTGATGTGCAATTCAATTAAAGCCGCTCTCAGGGGACCGCCAGATGACAATTGATGTTGTCTCAGGATAACCCCTGTATCATGTGATCGTCCAGCTTGAATGACTGCTCATAAAAGGGAAAAGAAATACGCCTCCACAGTTCGGATATGTGGAGTTTTTCCAGAATAAAATAAAATATACGTGTTAATGGTACAGTACTGTATGTAAGAAATGTATTGTAATAATCATAAAATGACTGTTATGTTCAACAGGCATTAAGAAAACATGTTAATTTCTCGTAACGCTGACAGTAGTAGTACAGCTTGGATATACTCGTTTAAAAAGCGCAGTTGCAGCCCTCGACTGATGTTTATGTTGCCCTGTTTTGTTTTGGTCTGAAGCGCCACCCTCCATCTATCTCCCAATCACGAAGTCAGTAGTGTTTCGGCATCCAGGTTGCCTGCTTGGCAGAAAATACAGTGCATTTCATTTAATTCATTGTCATGTGTGTTCGTTCCTGTTGGTGTCGTCAATCATGGCAACCTGAGTGTGTGTCAAGTCTGAAAAGGAGGGGCCGGGTGAGTATTTTGAATTTGGACTGCAATACCTAGTTCAACCACAAGATGTCAATTCTACATACGGTTCCTTTAAATGTATATTATGGTTTAGGTCTGGTAAGAATTGTTCATTTTAAGTGCCCCTATTATGCCTTTTCAAATTTGATCTTTCATGCAGTGTGTCATGTAGCTGTATGTGAATGTAAACAATCTGCAAAGTTGTGACGCTGACAGTGCACGATAAATAAAGTTATTGTCTATCAAAAAACAGAGTCGACTCACATTCGCCTAAACGAGTCGTCAGCAATTTGAATCTTTTTCTGTTATGGATTCACGTCACTAAGTAACATATTTGCATAATGTCCGCTTAAGTTCTACGCTGCAAACAACTTGTAATGGGAATGGGCGTTTCGTTTTCCAACACACGCTGTAGACCAATCATAAAGGACTGCTCCATCTGACCAATCACAGCAGTGAGGGCTCACGGGAGGGAGGGGTTTAGACTGACTGATTCTTCAAACTGCTTCACATGAGTCGTTTACGAGTTGTTTAAAAATGGGGTAAAATTAATTCTATTTTTGGAGAAAACTAAGTGTTTTTTGACCTGGCATACATGTAAACCTGTTTTTAGAGACTCATAATAGGGGCACTTTAAGAAAATGCATTAAAGTGCCACTGTTATGCCATTTTACAATATTTCCTTTTTTATGCAGTGTGAAAAATAAAAGTTACTGCAACATTTGTGCTGCTTAATATTTTGTGGGAATCATGATACATTTTTGTATTTTTTTTTTTCGAGATTTTTTGATAAAAGTTAAAAATAGCACTGTTTGTTTGAAATATTGCTCTTTGTAACAATATAAAAGTCTTCACTTTTGATCAAAATATATAATATATATACATATAATATATAATATTTTTTACATTGTTACAGAAGATTTCTATTTCAAATAAATTTTGTTCTTTTGAAATTTCTATTCATCAAATAATCTTAAAAATCTGTGTTTACAAAACAATATTAATATGAATTATTACAAAAAATGTACAAGCAGCAAACTATATAATGGTTTTTCACAATATTACTGTATTTTTGCTGTATTTTCAGTCAAATGAATGGAGGCTTGTTAAGCATTAGATACTTCTTTCTTAGTATAATATAAAAATCGATTCTAAACCTATATATATATATGCATGTGTGTGTGAATGAAAATAATAAATTAATTGAAATAAAATTAACAAAACTTAAATGGACAATATTTTAACTTCCTTAATAGACAATTCCAGTCTTACTGTGTTCACTGTCTACATGGCTATTTGACATCGATCATTGATATTTTTACTATAAAACAAGACAAAGATATGAATTTTGTATCATTATATTGAACGTGCTATACACCTGTGAAAACAGATGTACACTCTGGAGTTGATTTGAGTTAAATTACCTGTGTAAACTAGTGATGTAACAGCTCTGTTTGGTTTCAGCACTTGGTCTCTGTAACAGAAGGGATGAGAAAGTGGATTCGATTTCCTTTCTGTGTACAGTGATTGTGCTGCTGGCTCAGAGTCTTTCGCATTAGCGGGGTCATTATGTAACCTGTCTGCCTTGATCAGTTCAATTCGCATTTGTGAGCATCTGTGTTTGTGTGAGCCAGTCGTACATGCGTAAAGCAAACAGATTAGTGACCTCAAACAGATGCCTTCTGTCCCACCAGAACCGTGTTAGCTACTACATTTTTCCATTGAAGTGTTAGATGTGAAGTGCACATGAGAAAGCTCAGCATAACAGCGATCATAATCTGTGCAATTTTATGTTGTCAAACCCTGAAAAGGTATTTTTAGAACCGCAGCATTAAAAAACTAGTCCTGCTTGCTTATGACACCATGTCAAGATCTCTTATCTCTTTGACTTACTGAAAAAGCCTCATGTTTCACAAAATACATGTAATGGCAGTTCGATCATAATGTTATCTGCGGTGTGTCTGATGTAAATAAAGGGCAAACCTGCTCCGGTACCGGTTTTGTTATGCCCAAAAGGAAGACGTATGTGCATCAAAAAGCGAAACAAAACTCCTCGGGGGGGGTTGTCAGCATGCAGACAGTATAAATCTTAAGGGAACTGCATTGGAATTCTTTCCCGCTCTTTAAAGCAGCCAAATATAAAGCTGTTTAAGGTCATTCGTCTTCAAGTCAAGTTAAAAATGACCTTCCTCATTCTCATGCTCTGCTAGTAATCAAGAAATTTAGTTAAACTTTAGCTCTGTTCCAAAACCTACTGAGCTGCCTACTGCCTGTATAGCCTTCTACTTTACTATGCATGACATAGCAACAAGTTAAACTGCATGGCACATAAATATCTTAATTGATTTCAATAAAGAATGTTAGCATGATGCTAAGCTAACAATGTGACAATTTATATAATACATAGCCCAAATTCCTGAGTAAAATTACATTATTCAGTTTTTTCAACTTTTTTTTAACAAATATTTTACATTAGCATATTGCTAAGCTAACACTAACAGTGTGGTACTGTATCAGGGTTATTAGATTACAGCTAAATCAATAAACAAAAGTTTGACTTAGCATGTTGCTAAGCTAACAATAACAGTGTGGTATTGTATCAGGGTTATTAGAGTGAAATTAAATCAACTAGGAGTTAATTAAATGTATTAAACAAAAGTTTGACTTGCAATGTTAGCTTAGCAACATGCTAAGTCAAACTTTTGTTTATTGATTTAGTTGTAATCTAATAACTCTGATACACTACCACACTGTTAGCTTAGCAATGTGCTAATACTGAATCAGTATTATTATACTAAAGCTAAAACCCTTTTTTAATGGTTTTTACATGAACATTATATGAAATTAAATATAATACAAAACCCTTTCAGTTTTTTTTCTTTTTTTTTTAAATCATTCATTTTTATATTTAAAAATACTAAAACTAAACACATAGAGACATTAAAACATACGTTTTATTAAAATGTAAACAGAAATAAATATAAATAAAAAACACAACAAATTATACATAGTGGATATAAAAATTATATATGATTTGATTGTATGAATGTGATCTATTGTGACTTTTTAACAGGACCTTTTTGAGTTTATCATGCTTCTAAGCTGACAAAATAATCATGTGTTTAATTATAAAGAGACCACAAATATTTGTTTTTGTTTTTTTACACACACCACACCACATTCTCTGATTGTCTTCTCCATGCAATGGATCTGTCTTACAATGTAGCCAAAACAAACTACTACATCAAGTTCCCTTTTTTTGTTGATAGGGCAAGTGATGCCTTCTCTAAGCAGCATACTAGGATTTGGAACAGAGCCACTGTATTCATAATCATTATGTTTATACTGTGTTCAAAAAGTAAACTTGGCCATCATTCCCTATCAGTTTGTTAAGCTGTGTGTTGTGATGCTTTTTGTCAACCTATGGTTTTGGCCCAGGGGTGGGAAAGTGAAGCTGCACAAGCTCCTGAAATGAAAACGAATGGTAAATGGAAACTAACTGATAGGACACACAGAGGGCAGTGAGGACAAAAACAGGACAAGTGAAAACATGGCCCCTCTCTCTCTTTAGTTCGGACGTTCTCCCAGGGTGACTGAGAGCGTTTGGGAAGAATTAGCTCAAACAGTGTTTTGTCCGTCAGCCGTCGACACATTCCACCTATTATGCGTTTTCAGTCTCCTGTCCTTTACCTCTCCTTTCTGTTTCTTCAACTCACACGTACACTCTCAGTCTTCGTGACTCTTTGTCTTTCAGTCACGCTCTCTCTTTTTCTTGGTCTGTCACTTCTCTCTTTGACTCCATCTCTCCGCCCCTTTCCTTTTGTCGCACAAGGTCCTTGCAGCAATCAACTTCTGCTTTCAAACAACCGACGGACAGTTCACACACACACCTTGTTTGTCATTTCACTGTGGCCGTTAGTTCCTAAACTTAAAAGGGTACTTAACAAAAAAAATTAAAATACTGTCATTATTTTTTCCTCATACAAGCCCACACAAAAGCCTACATTTAATTGACTTTTTTATATATATATATATATATATATATTCGCCCATTTTTTTTATAAAAATATATGAAAAATGTATTTTTAGACAAGTTACAATTAAAGAAAAGCTTTATTTGTTTTCTGTAACTCATGGAAACATGTAACACGTTTAAACAAATATCAGAGAGGAAATATTGTTTAAATAATGATCTCTAGCAGGCTGTTCCATCCACATTTGCATTTAGCGTAAATGTAGGCTACTCTATGATTAAAAAATATATTTTTATGCCCCTGAAACATATTATAAAATATATTTTGATATACGAATTGCGCAATAATATATATTTTAAATTTCATTATGCATTTCATTTAGATAAGCTGTTTACAGCTTTATTTAGCGTATATTTGAAATATGTTTTGGCCAGAAGTGTTATAAATCGGGAGAATTCTTTGTCTGTCACAGCGATTCAGATTCGTACCACAAGACCATGATTCTCAGCGGCAGACCTGCTGCAGCAGAGATCTGATGTCCTACAGAAAGAAAGATTGCTCACAAGACAGGTCTTTTTTTGGCCTGATCCCTTTTCCGTTCAATTTAACTGCCATTAGAAAGGACAGGCTGGTCTCTGAGCAGGCAGCACCATGGCTTGTGTCAAAGAGTGTGGGCTGTGTTTTCTGTTTATCATAGGTTTTGGTGTAAATGCTAGTTATGGATTTGCTCAAACTAATGAATCCCCATCCGTCTGTCTCTGCACAGTCATTGTGCCTTCTGATGTTTTTTTTATGTATTCATAGAAACGTTTCTGTCAGACATAAGTTTATCAACCACCAACATGACCAAAGAGAGAATCTAAATGTGTGAGACCACTACTGAAAATGCTTTAGTTATATTTAAGATCGAATTACATATACATAATTGCAATTATATGTTATGAATTCTAACGCTCTCTATGTTTCCATGAGGTTGTTTTTAGCTAATTTGACTGATTTCTTCTGTCTTTACTTTTCCCCAGCTCTTTCGAGAGGTACGGATAATGAAGGGCCTCAACCACCCAAACATAGGTGAGTATTTTAGATGCTTTTGAGTGAATGGTGATTACAATGTCAGAGTAGAGACAAAATATTGACATTCAAGGTCTCTCAAAACACACTGACAATCTCTGAGGTACATTCCGTTCATATCCGCATCCGTAGCAGCGTTATATTAGTGTTATTTATATACCGTTACATACAGTTTACACTATTTTCATTTATATATAGTTTTACTTTTCAGTTTTAGTAATTTTAGTACTTATTTTATTACAGTTAGTTGCCAAGAGACCATCTCTAAGTTTAGGTTTTTCATCTAATTTAGTGTTGTTTCAGTCAATATTGAGCTTCATGTTGGACTGTTGCCATATTTGAATATATGTATGTGCAAATGAGAATAGAGAGCTATGTTTCAGTGAAAATGTTTTTGAATTATTTTCGGGCACAGTTGAAGAAGTCAAAACCAGCACATATTCTCTGCTGTTAAGTTTACCTATTACTTTTTTGCACATGGCAAAATTGTCTTTTTCTTATACCTACAGTTCAGCTATTCGAAGTGATTGAGACGGAGAAGACTCTTTACCTTGTGATGGAGTATGCCAGTGGTGGTACGATTCCTCCATACTTCAACAAACACAAAAAAAGCTACTTCAATGTAGCAAATAACATTATTGGGTAACACTTTATTTTGATGGTCCCATTCTGTTGACAATAAATAATGTTGCACCTACATGTCAACTAACTCTCACTAGAGACTGTCTGATGCTAACTCTTTATTGTGATGGCATCTCAACAGACGATCTACTGACTACAAGTAACTCTGCAAGAACATGTCAACCTATTCTACCTCTAACCCTACCAGTCTACTTGTACTGTATTAACACTTTAATGAAGGTCGGTAGTAGATACGTAGGTGCATTATTACTCATAGTCAACAGAATGTGTTAAAGGGGCCATCAAAATAAAGTGGAACCCCTTATTATCACTCCTGAAAAATTAACAAATTATATTTTTGTTTTGTCTCTCATTAATACAATACAATTCGTCTATCTTTAATAAGTTTCTACATGAATAATCACACATGTGTCCTTTCTGCATAAGCGTTCACACATAAACATGCATGCCTCTTTAATCCGACTCTGTGCTGAGCGCAGCTGCACGGGCTTCGTCTTTTATCTCTCTACTCATCTTTCCCTTCCTTCCCTCTTCTATAGGTTTCATGTGCGTTCACTGAAGCCAGGCCCACACAGCTCAGCAATTAGAGTGATTTGCCGCTAGTAAAGATGCTCATAGTCAAATCAGGCTTATTTTAACTTTAGCCCGTCCTATTCATGGAGCTCGGATCGGTTGCTCTCTTAATGAATCACACGTTTCCATTCCTAATCTATCTGATGAGGCTGATGCACGTGTATGAGTACAGACAGCCATGCGTACAGCGCTAGCTTGGCAATCTGCCTTCTCTATTTCCTTCCCCTTCATTATCCATCCCTTCCTCTAAGTGTCTCATCCTGTCGTCAGTGAATACGTAGCAGAATAAGATATTGCGTCCATTCGTTGGGTAATAAGTAGCTAACTTCATTAGCCTGGAAATTCCCAATTGATTGTCAATAATATTTATATTAGTGACATCCATTTCCCATCCAATCTGTTTTTATCTTAATCTTTGCTTACTAATGTACCATATGCCTTGTTGACCAATATTAAAGATTCAAAAATATATCTACGAGGATTGAATTGTGTTATTATGTAATATGTTAATAATTTAATAACTTGATTTAACTAATACATGTAATCGTTTGTAGCAAATCTGAAAATAAATATACATTTTTCATACTGTACATACGTATATATGCCTCTATGTACAGTGCTGTGATGCCTAAATTTATTTTTATTATGTCTATTATTTATTTTAATTTTTACAAATGTTTTCCCTTTTTTTAATTGTAGATTGTATAATGGGATGTTTTAATATCATCTGACAAATTTAATTCAAGGCAGATTTGTATAGCATTTTTCACAATGCACTTTTTGCACAAAAAAAAATCAGCTTTCTAGAAATTCATAATAACATAGTCACAGTAATATAAAATAATAACTTAGTAAAACAATTAATATATAATAATATTTTGATAATAATTCTACCAAAAATAACTAATACTGGCTTATTTTTGTGTTTTTTTTTTTAAAGCAGCCGATTTCATTTTAAACTTTTAAATGAATTATATTTAATTTTTTTTTACTAATAATACTAATCATTTTTACTAATTTTTTTTCTGTAATAGGTGAAGTGTTTGACTACCTCGTATCCCATGGGAGAATGAAGGAAAAGGAGGCGCGTGCTAAATTCAGACAGGTAAGACATCATAATCTAAAACTAGAAATCTAAAAGAAGCTAAACCTAAGCTAATATTATATGTTTGTTAATGTGTTAAAGATGCTCATTTTTAATTGCTATAAAATGCATCCTGTTTCAGAGTTGTCACTGTCAGTGTTTTCCTTTCAGATCGTGTCTGCGGTTCATTACTGTCATCAGAAGAATATTGTTCACAGGGACCTGAAGGTTATTGTTCTTTCTCATGACTTATATGTTCTTTTATTGCCTCTGGAGCTTTCATAAAACACTGAAGGCTTTGCCATTACACACTTTGCTCCCTTTTAAAATAACCCCAAAGCTCAAATCTATTAAATTCCTGCTCATGGTCATATACCCCATATTATACCTCATTTAGGCGGAAAACCTCCTGCTTGATGCAGACTCCAACATCAAGATCGCTGACTTTGGCTTCAGTAATGAGTTTACGCTGGGCAGTAAACTGGACACGTTCTGCGGCAGCCCCCCATACGCTGCCCCAGAGCTCTTCCAGGGGAAGAAATATGATGGGCCAGAGGTGGACATCTGGAGTCTGGGGGTCATACTGTACACTCTGGTCAGCGGATCACTGCCCTTTGATGGACAAAACCTTAAGGTAAATTACTCAAATGTCAAATGTCAAAAACACACCTGGTAACCATATTTACATAGATACATGTTTTGGGTTTATATTTTTAGCAGTGGTAGGCGTGTTTACACTGATTTGAAAATTCTCCCTTATATAGATAAGCCAGTAGCCTTAGTATTTTCATAACCATAGTATTTTTATAATATGTACAATAATCGATAAATGGCCGTAATTAAAAGTCAGCACCATTTTGTGTAAATAAATGAAAATCTGAACTCAAGCGTAATATTTATGCATTCAAGCATATAATCTTTAACATGAAAAATTATTATCTAATTTAATTTTATGCTAAAAAAGATCATGTTCCATGACTATATTTTGTAAATTTCCTACCATTAATACATCAAAACTTTATTTTTGTTTAGTAATATGTATTGCTAAGGACAACTTTATGGGCAATTTCCCCAATATTTCGATTTTTTATTTTTATTTTATTTTTTTTAAACCTTCATATTCTAGAGTTTCAAATATTTGTATCTCGGCCAAATATAGTCCTATCATAACAAACTATAAATCAATGCAAATGGCTTTCAGATGATGTAAAAAAAAAAAAGTATGAATTTAAAAAAATTCCCCGTATGACTGATTTTGTGGTCCTGGGTCACATTTAATAGCGTTATTACATTTTTAATAAAAAATAAATAAATAAATGTGTACATGTAAAAATAATGGAATTTGCACACAGTTAAATATACACTATTGGCCATTATATAAAATAAAATATCCGCAAATGCAAAAAATAAAGATATTGTAATTATTTATACTGTAAATAATTATACTGTAATTATTCAATGTGTATATATTCCCATTGTTTGTGAGCACTATGATAGTTCTGGTCAATAAAATGTGTGTTTATTGGTTTGAATGTTCAACTTTAATCTTAATGACATTTTGTAACAAACCCTTTAATATGTAAATTAAACTACTTGTAAAATCAGCATTTGAACCATTTTCTAAGGCACCACACGTGCAGCAGTTGCTCTTATGAAATGCTTTGCTCTCAAGTAATGTAGGTCAAGTGAGCTGTGGTTGTTTCTTTGTGCCGTGGGGGCGATTCGGTGGCTGCCTGGTTCAGAATTGGATTAGGTGTTGAATAGAAGTCTGTGTTTCTCCCTCAGGAGCTGCGTGAGCGTGTGTTGAGGGGGAAATACCGTGTGCCATTCTACATGTCTACTGACTGTGAGAGCATCCTGCGGCGGTTCCTCGTGCTCAACCCCACCAAGCGCTGCACCCTGGAGGTGAGGAGGAGCAACTGCGGCCCAAAATCCACCGTCTCAGCTGATAACAGGAACTTATTGAGTTTGCATGGATCTTACGGGCTTTTGCTCACTCTATCTGACTTTCTGTTCTTCCCTTTCAGCAAATCATGAAAGATAAGTGGATCAATGTCGGGTACGAAAGCGATGAGCTGAAGCCTCATGTAGAGCCTGTGGAGGATTTTAATGACAGCAGCCGTATAGGTAAGAAATACTGCCACTTGGAGCACTTATTTATAAAAAATAATTTTCTTAATTAATCTTTTTTGGTTTTCCAGTATATAAACATACTCATAATAACTCATAAATGTACAGTATATTGCACATTTAGGCATGTGATGCCTATATTCTTTTGTTATATATTTGTATA
Source organism: Enteromius fasciolatus (assembly GCA_032361145.1). NCBI lineage: Eukaryota > Metazoa > Chordata > Actinopteri > Cypriniformes > Cyprinidae > Enteromius > Enteromius fasciolatus. The sequence goes on from JAUMHR010000069.1 coordinate 9,056,152, forward strand.
TATTTAAGTAATATTACATACTAACAATACTACGGTGAGAATAAAAGTTGCACCTTTCCTTTACGGATCATATATATGCACAAACAGTTTAAAACACTCCAAAGACAAAGGAAAACTTGAAATCTCAGCATATGACCCCTTTTAGATGTATATTGATTTTTCCTATATGTGTAACAAGACAGATTACTGGTTTCTGCATTGTAGCATCCAGAAAAACCAGTGGCAAAAACCATCCTAGCAAGGCACTTAAAACTTTAATTTTAAAATGCTTTAATTATTTTTGCTCTCTGTTTATACAGATGTGATGGTAGGAATGGGTTACACCCGTGATGAAATCAAAGATGCCCTGAGCACACACAAGTACAATGAGATATTTGCCACATATCTGCTGCTAGGCCGCAAGAATGAGGTGAGAAAGGGTTTAATGCCGACCTCAGAACAGCCTGTGTGCTATCCTGTAAGCGTGTTACATCTTTCATGTTTGTCATATAGGATGGTATGGAGTCCCGGTCGAGCAGCAGTCTGTCTCTAGCACGGGTGCGGCCCAGTCCCATCACGAATGGCACCAGCAAACAGTCCTCCACCTCCTCTTCCAGCTCCACCTCTGCTTCCAGCCACACTAAACCTCAGCGCAGTGCCTCCACCTACCACCGCCAGAGGAGGCACAGCGACTTCTGTGAGTCTCTACTCCCCTCATGGGTCATTTCACTTTTATATAAATAGCCTAGATTAGAGGTCTTCACAGGTGCATGGTAGGGCTACTGGGGTCTGCCAGTTATAGTTTGATATTATTTATAACCTTAAAAATATCACCTGCATGTATTTCAGAATTTTAGTCTTAAAATGTCTCATAAAGCTTTTTGTTAATTGTTTGACTTTTTTTAATTCTGTTATTATTATTATTATTATTATTATTATTAGTATTATATTATTGGCAATAAATATCATTTTTAATATCAATTTATATTAATAATAATATATATATATATATATGTCAACGACAAATAAGATAGTAATAGTAATTAAAAATAACATAGAAAGGCAATGGCAATAATAGTTATTTAATATTATTATTATTATTATTATAAATTATTACAGTAACACTTTATTTTATGGTTACACCTATTAGTTGCTTATTAGCATGTATATTACTACAATATTAGCCATTTATTAGTGCTAATTAAGCACATATTAATGCTTTATTCTACATGACCTTATTCCACATCACTAATTCTACCAAATACCTAAACAACTACCTTACTAACTATTAATAAATAGCAAATAAAGAATTTATTAAGGAAAAAGTCGTAGTTAATAGTTAAGCAGTGTTATCTATAATAAAGTGTTACCATTATTACTATTGTATTGTATATTAATTATTATTAGTATATTATTTGTTTATTAATGATAAAATAATCATATTAATATCAGTTTATTAATGATAAATAAATTACAGTTATTATTATAATTGGCATTTAATAAATAAATTAATGAAAAAATCGAATCATATTAATATCAGTTGATATTAACAACTATAATGATTAGTAGTAGTAATATTTATTCAGGAGGGAACGTATTATTAGTATATAATTAGTAATGTTATTAGGAACGTTTTTATTATTATTGACAACAACATCAACTGTAATATCGTTAATGTTATTATTGTTATTATTAAAATTATATATGTCTTTAATTGATGATTTTTGTCAGGTGGGCCATCAGTGCCAGTAGCCCATCCCAAGCGAAGCCCCACGAGTACAGGAGAGGGGGATCTAAAAGAGGAACGTCTGCCCTCGAGAAAGGTCAGCTCCAGTGTGGTGGGCAGTCGCAGCATCCCACCGTCAAGCCCCATGGTCAGCACAGCCAACAACCCCAACAAAGCTGAGATCCCGGACCGCCGCAAAGAAATCAATGCAACAACGGTAAGCAAGCTGAGGAAATCATGTACATCCTGTTACAGGAAATATTAATTACAGTATTCATTTTTAAGGAGTTTAGTCATGATTGGTCACAAATTGTTTCTTAGGGCTTTCGCACTTCTTTTGAAGCCTTGTGATTAGGGATGGGTATCGTTAAGGTTTAAACGGTATTACTACTTTTATCGATACCACTTATCGATCCGGTACTTTAACGGTACTCTTATCGGTACTTTTTGTTGTGTTATTAATATATAAAAAAAATTCTAATAATAAAAAAAAATAATAGAGAACAGAATTAACAACACTTTTTTTTGAAAACCACTGCTTTAGATCATTTGGTTCTGTGTACAGCGGAACTGACGGACGTTTCGCTCATGAGATTGCCAGTAACAAGTGCAAGCAAATGACTTATGTATTATCGCAAAATGGAAAAGGTTCAAATATGCTAGGTAACGGTTATTTAGCAATAAATAGGAAATGTATTTTTTTCTGCAGAACTGTTAACATCAGAGCTTATCGATACTTCTGTCTTTTATCATTTAGCATCGGTACCGATTAAGTACAGAGTTTTCAGAGTTCCTATTAATGATAGATTTATGCAAGGAACCACCTGAAATGTAAGATGTTAACTCTGCTTACAGCCGTGGCCACCATTGACTTTCATTTTGTGGAAAAGGGAAGCTGGACTTTCTGCTATAAATAGCTTCTTTTGTGTTCCACGGAAGGAAAGAAAAACATTAAATTTTTGAAAGACACAAGTAAATGATGATGGATTTTCATTTCTAGATGCACTATTCCCTTAAAAGAGTAGAACACATGCTCTACTACATCATGCTGATGAAAGTTCAAGTGCCATCCATTAAAATGTTACATAACTTCCAGTACAGCTAATACATCAATAACTTTTTCCCCTGGGACATAATGGCACATGTTCATGTTCGTTATCGGCATTCTCTGGTCATAAAGTGATGTTTTCCAAACAGCTTGTCCCTAAAAGAAAATGCTTGAATTGCTGAGGACAACTGTGCCAGGACAGCAGTTATATTAGGATGGTATGTCTCTGTTTGAATCCATTGTTTTTTGTTTTTAATACCTTCTGCTTTGTTTGATGGTTTAGAACAACATCCCCGCCAGTGCCATGACCCGTAGAAACACTTATGTGTGTACGGACCGCACAAGCACAGACAGACACTCCTTACTACAGAATGGGAAAGAAAACAGGTAAAACATGTCTCTGTGTTTTATGTTGGTATATGTGCATTGACGATTCATAATTGATGTACATGCTGAAGCCTAAAATGCTTTTCTGTCTGCTTGTTTATTGTGATGGATTTGGTCTGTTAAGCTTCAGCAGTGGCTGATGGTGATTGTTTAGCTGTTCTTCTATCACCCTCCCCCCCCTCCCCTCTTTGGGGGAGGCCTAAAGACTGGGTGTCATGTGACTTAAAGAGAACGAGAGGAGGCACATGGATTGTCTGGGCCACAAGGCTGCTTGACTGGTGGACCTAAAGAAGCCTCCCTCCCCCGAGCCCAGCAGTACAGTACATGTGTTCAAATCACCGCCACCAGAATGTGACGAATACACCGTGAAATCTAAAATGTTTTTCATCGTTTAATACAGTGTTTTATTGCATATAGCAGGGGTGTGACGAGACCCTTCTCCTACGACAGTCCATGTACAACAGTGTATGCGCAAGAAGATTGCTAAAAAAAGTGGCACTCAAGTAGGCGGCATTGCGCATGTGTCTCGCGAGATCTCATGCCACGAGATCACACCGCTATCATTTAGCGTTTATAGAAAATAGGGCGGAAAACGAAAAATAATTCTTATAAACAAAATTGTAATACTACAAATCCTACTATTTATAACAATATAAATTGATGCGCTGCTGGGTTCATGAATTTTAAATATGTTGTCTGCGTTTTGATTGATTTGCTGAAATCAAGACATGGACGACAAAAGGTGAGCGCCAGCCAATAAGATTGTCGTTAGTGCATTAGTCCCGCCCACTACCAGAGAAACCGGTAGTTCTTAAAAGTACAATACAGAAGTAAAATACAGCAAAGAATACCGTTTACATGCATTGCGCCAATTCTGTGTTATTCTGTATCTTTCTTTTGCGTGTGTCAAAGCGTCGGCGACCCGTGCTCAGGTTATATCAAATACAGGTACGTTACACTCAGAGCCGTTTAG
>JAUMHR010000069.1:9079781-9090535 GCA_032361145.1 Enteromius fasciolatus
TTTTAAGATCAGCCAGTGCAAGTTTTGTTCAGTTAAAACAGTTTAGACTTACAGTCAAGTCTAGGACTAGGCTTAAGCTTTGTCCGTGAAACCGGAGGATAATCAGTTAGTGTAATTATCTATATAAATTAATAAAAGTGCAGTAGATCCTTACTGCTAAATTGGATGTCTATAAGTATTTATGATGGGTAAGTGTTAAAAAAACCCTCAACTGTTCAATTCTTTTCCTTTCTACTGCAACTAACAACTGGCTGAATTTGATATATATTTTGAATTTGCATCTTACTGACAGTTGCAGACAGAAGTGCCCTGACGCATAAACTGAATTCAATAGTGCCGCAGAAACTCCTAAATGTGGTTGAGACAACAGAGAAGGGAGAGAGAAAAAAGGGGGTCTGAGTTTTTTTTATTGACTTTGGCCTCATCACATTTAGAGATATAGATTAGCTCTCTCACTGTTTGAGAACATTGCCCTGCACTGGCCCAGCCAAGCTGCCCTTATTGGGAGTAGATCTGACCCTGGCTCTTCTAGCAGCTGAACCATTAATCACTCCAGTCTCATATATCTGCTCACAGTTGCTCCATTGCTATCACGCTCCTTCCACTTTATATCCCTGCACTCATTTTTCTTCCTAAATCACAGACTGGTTTTCCTCTTTCCAGGCAGCAGCAGCGTCACCACTATTCTTTTTTCCGTTGCTCTCTGCAACACAACCCTCACACTTAGTTCTGCGTGCTCTATGTTAAACCAAAGACGATTCCTAGATGCATCCTGATCTGCATGGTTCCTATCGTTAAGTTAAGCCTGTCTGATGGCTCCGAAGCTAATGCTGCTTATTTTACACACCCAGGCAACACCCCCTCCCTCTTACCCCAACTCACTCTAAGCTGCTTTATTGAAACGATGCCAATGTGGAGTCACCGAGACACTCCTCCCTATGCATGTTCAACATAGAGCCCATCATCTAGAATGATTTGTGACTGTCTGACGTAACAGATTTACATTCGCTTTGCATTTATAGCAGGTAATGTGAAATGATTTTGTTGCTAAAACTGATAAAAGAAGCAGTTTATTGCTATAGTGTCATAAACTTTTATTATTTATTCTATATTTTCACAATAAAAGAAGGCTGCCATTAGTGAAGCAGTCAAGTCATTTTAAATATAAAATAATTTAAATGATTGACTTTATAAAAAATCACAATATACTGTGCCAATATTTCCACCAGGCTATTATAGCATGGTTCCTGTACTTTTTAGTACTACAATGTCAATATAACACATATCTACTGTAACTAAAATCTGCTTTTTGACTTAAAATGTACAGGTGAAATAGAAATGCAAATAAGGAGTTCACAGAAATTCCAAGAAAACTACACATTTGACAAAACATGAATCTGACAGTATTTTATGGTAAAATTACATGATTTGTCAAACTGTTTAGTAGCCATGTTTTTTTGGCTTATTGATTGATTATCATTGGTATAACCACAGTTTTGCTACAAATACCATGATTACACTATGGTTAGTGTAGCAAACCACGGCTTTGTTTTGGTTTAAAGTAAATGTAAGTGCAATTACTAAACCTAGGAGCCTGATAAATAATAATAATAATAATTTTACAAGGAAATTTCAGGCTTTTGCATCTGAACTCTTTAATTGCATACCTGACTAAAGCATATTTGTGACTAGTGATAAGTGTGCACGCGTGATGTATTTGTCGATGCGGTAGCTCCTTCAGCCGCAGTTCAGAGCTGCAGCAGATAGGCGGCCTGAGTGCGCGAGGCTCACGGCGCAGCCGCGGTAAATGAACTGACGGATCAGGTAAGCGCTGTTAATTCAGCCCGTCTGCGACGCAACAGTTGAATGAATGACCGCGACCGACGCTTTACCTGGCCGTTACATCAATTAAACCCCACAGCATCAAGGAAATAAAGATGTGATGTGGATTACTTTAGTTGGAATTGTCTGGCTGTAAGTTGGGACGCTTCGTGGCCACTTGTTCGAGTTACTGCAGGTAAACAAATATCAGCTGTTGACGCTCACTGGCCGACAGACTCTACACGACCTGGGAGAATAAACAGCTTTACAGTGCGGTTTATTAGACTATTACACTCTCGTCTGCTCACTGTTTGTTTTCCTGAATTAGCCTTCGTCACTAAAAATGACTTCTAAAGAGGTCTACCCATTATAGTGTGTTATTGTTTATTTTAGGACACTTCAGTTCATTCATTTTAGTTTGGCCAGCTTAATTGTCAAAATGTATTTTTATTTTCGTGATACCTAACGTTAGTATATATACCTTTATGATTCTATATATGTCTATGGATCTCTTATATTTATCTGTAAATATATCTCTATATTTAAAACAATTCTTTGTTTACACAACACGTGTCTGGAAATAGAAATTTCATGAGAGAATTAACACTTTACTATTCCATCGACAGATGACATTTTTGCTATTATTTACATTAATCTCAACCTAAATGTGTACGAGCTTCTTTCTTCTATGAGGCTTGTGGACTTCAAGTGCCATTCTTTTTAATATACTGACAGTAAATAATGATTGACAGCTCTCAAGTAAGTCTTCTAAAGCCACACAATAACTTTTGTAACAAACCGACTTACGTTTAAGTGTTTATTTGCTGACATTTTGACTTGGAATATACAGCACTAGTCATTTGAACACAATTATGACACTTTTAAGGTGAACCCTTCAAGCGTTGTGCTGCATTCATTAAGCCAGGGAATCAATGTAATGTTATACCGATCAAAACTGCAAAGCTTGTTCAACAGCAACACACAAAATAGAGAAATATAATTTGACACAAGTCAAAAAAACAAAGCCACATGCAAGTCCACCCTTTAAGCATGCCAAACTGGTACGGTACCTAGTGCATGGATTATTGTTTTGTTATTTTTTCGGTTGATTAAACTTAAACCTGTATATCCGTGTTGATGACCTCATCAGCCTGGCGTAAACATTAGCTCAGTCCTTTACCTCCCCAGAGACATCTCTGTTCCTACCTGTAAACTGATTCTTACTTAGCAACCCTTCTGCTTGTTTTCATGTATTGAGGTGGCAGGCAAGCTTCCCTTCACTTTTCTCTCTTAAAGGCTAACAGGAGACTGTGCTCTTATTATCTAAAATTATCCATCTGTTTTTGATTTTTACAGGTGCTTCACCTTTATTTCGAAATTTGCACTTCATTGCACTGTTGTACATTTCTGTAGAATTAAGGGGTTAAGTCTTGGCAGACAATTACCAGTGCATTGTCCTTTATTTACTTTTTAATGGTGTATAACTTTTGTATTCTGTCTTGTATTTTCTTGTGCTTCCTAAAAAACATATGTCCCATCTTTATTATAAAGATTTTTCTTTCTTTGCTGCCAAAGGAGATCTTGGCTTTAGTGTGAATTAAGGTTAGTTTCTGATATTCAATACTGCGTGTGATATAATTTTACCTGTGACCCTGCTTGTTTAGTAGTTGTTTGTGTGGAGTTGGTCTACACGTTTTCCAGACAGTTTTCGTCCTGAAATATCACCCATGATGTTTCTTGGCAGTGTGTGTTTATTATGCCACCCACATTAACAATAAGGACTGTGCAGGTTTAGGTAGAAGTTGCTCTGCAAGTAAAATTTGAATGCTGAGACTTATAGAAATACAATATATGAGTGGTTCAAAGAAGGCAAAGGTAAATTCCCAGCAGCCAATAATCTTCAGTGTCACACAGAAATGTTGATTCGGTGCTAAAGAAACATTTCTTGTTATTATCAATGATAAAATCAGTTGTACTGCTTTATATTTGTGGAAGCTGTGATACATTGTTTCATACTTTAATAGGAAGCTTATAACATTAAAAATGTTGCTCACTTTTAATCAATTCATTATCGCTTGCATGCTCAAAAAATGTACTTATGTCAGTTTACCACTTTGAATAATCATTTGGATCATCAAAACAGATACTCATAACCCAGAAACAGTGGGAATGTTATAATGCACTCCTGCATGCTATGTGAAAAAGTCCCTAGACTCCTGATCAGTTTGCACACTAAATGCGTGTTAATAGCAAATGCATATTTTCCTCTCTAGGCTCTGAGTGTCAGACATGTTGTCAGGGGAGGAAATCTTATGCAGCACCCAGCAGGTGATCGCGGGGCTGGAGGCTCTGCGTGGGGAGAACCGCACGCTGCTGGACAGCCTGCAGGAAACGCTCCAGAGCCAGGCATCCAGCGAGAGCGGCAGCCTGGAGCAGGAAAAGACCAACATCGTTTTACAGTCTCTGGAGAGGATTGAACTGGGCCTAGGAGAGGCGCAAGTGAGCGGCACAGTCAACTTCATTCACTTTCTGTCTCGTTAAAAGCCTTTCCATTCACCCAGCTGTCTGTTTCCTGCTCATCCAGGTGATGATGGCGCTGTCAGCACACCTGGGATCCTTGGAGGCAGAGAAGCAGAAGTTGCGTGCTCAGGTGCGGAGGTTGTGCCAGGAGAACCAGTGGCTGAGAGACGAGCTGGCCCGGGCCCAGCAGCAGCTACAGGAGCGGGAACAGGAAGTGGTTACATTAGAGGAGCAGAACAGACACCTGCAGTTCATGAGCAGCATCCGTAAATATGACCATGAAGAGCCGCCTATGGTAAGGGGTCATTTTGAAAACGTTTATGCATTTAGGTTTATAGGCTAAATGTTTGTTCTGGACTAGCTTATTAAATGCACACAAATAATATTTGACAAAATGACATATTGATAGGAAACTATGAATGATATTTATTTGTATAGTTATGTTTATTTTAGTTCTTGCTTGGATTAGCATAGTTTTAAACATATTGTAATATGTTCATCATGGATTTTCATATTTATGAAATGTCTGGGCATCCAATGCCATCCATACAAAATTGCATCTAATAAGGAAGAAAAATAAACGAATGGCATGACATAAAGGAAGTCACACCTTCATCTAACAAGAAAAAATTACAAATCAACACGTGGGACGTAAAAGTACCAGAAGTAAAAAAAAAAACCACGCACTTTTTGGACAAGCAGCTAATTATGACAAAGCTGCTTGTTTTTTATCAACGAAATCTTGGAGTATTAATCTATTAAATTAACCAAGCTATGTTAGATTAACCATGATTCATTTTGTCTTCAATAAAAACAAATAAGGAAAAAGAACAATTATTGTATTTACATTATGATTTTCTTGTTTTAGCATTTTAATTTAGTACAAAATGAAGAGGTGATTTTAATAAATTTACTTATGTACATAAATCATTGGAAGTGTACCTTTGTGGGCCCTGAACCAGTGACCGAGAGCCACTGATCTAAAGGCTCTTTGAAACATTGAATCTGCCACTCATGAAATGTTCATGTTTGTTTCTTACAGGAGGATAAAGATTCAACTTCAGGCAAGGAGTCCCTTGATGATCTCTTTCCTTCTGAAGAAGAGGAGCAATCACACAGTACGACACTCCTCACAGACCACAGCTGTTCCTTTACACACTTGTTTACTGGGTTTTTGCCAGGTCAGCTGTTAGAGCAAGCAAAGGTTTGATTGACGCAAGGTTTAGGACAGTGTTAAGTTTCAACCACAGTTAGGACTTGCTACAACCACGACTACATTTTTAACTTTTTAAAGATTATTTTGATATGCTTTTTTGAGAGAAGAGTAGAGGTCAAGACATTGAGAAGATTGGTTTGAAGTCATGATCACCACAGCTCAATCTATCAGAGCATGTGCTCTTGTGTCTCAGCTCTACTCTTGTATTTGCAGTGTCCCAGCCACGCAGTAGTGCCGCCGCTGCCGCCCAGCAAGGAGGATACGAGATACCTGCCCGCCTCCGTACTCTCCACAACCTGGTGATCCAGTACGCCTCTCAGGGCCGCTATGAGGTGGCTGTGCCGCTCTGCAAGCAAGCTCTGGAGGACCTGGAAAAATCCTCGGGCCACAGCCACCCAGATGTTGCTACCATGCTTAATATCCTGGCTTTAGTGTACAGGTCACTTCTGTAGAGCATCACGCATTCATTTAAGCTTAATAATTCTAAATCTATAATATAAATAACATTATTATGCTTTACAGGGATCAGAACAAATACAAGGAAGCGGCCAGTCTTCTGAATGATGCATTGGCTATCCGTGAGAAGACACTAGGCATGGACCATCCAGCAGTATGTAGTATTGTGAAGACGTATTGTGCTACTTTTATAGTTAGCTTTGCTCTTTTTTTTTGTATTTCACTGAAACGTCAATAGTCACATATGCAATCTGTATGCATTAGGTCCCTTTTTTGCGTTTATGTTTGTAGGTGGCAGCTACTCTGAATAATCTGGCTGTGTTGTATGGAAAAAGAGGGAAGTATAAAGAGGCAGAGCCGCTGTGTAAAAGAGCTCTGGAGATCAGAGAAAAGGTACAGATTCCAAAAAACTAATGGTTTTCCCATCTTTGCTTTCTATAACCGCTTACCTGTACAGTACCTTTTAAAAGTTTGGGGCGGTGGAAGTCATTTAGCAAGGATGCATTAAATTCAACTGGAAAAAATCATGGATATTGTTGCGGCCTTGAGAGCGAAAAAGGTTCTAGTTGAAATGTCTTGCCTATGTTTGTCTGTTGACAGGTGCTTGGGACAGATCACCCTGATGTAGCCAAGCAGCTGAATAACTTAGCCCTGCTATGTCAGAACCAGGGCAAATACCAGGAGGTGGAGCAGTACTATGAACGTGCACTGCACATTTACCAGAGCCAGCTGGGTCCAGACGATGCCAACGTGGCCAAGACCAAGAACAACCTGGTCAGGAGAGGAAATGAGTATCTTAACGAATGCTAATGTGTTTTAATAATGGTAGCAGTAGTATATTATGCTTGTGACATAATATAGCATTCATGTGCCCTTCAGGCCTCCTGTTATCTCAAGCAGGGCAAATACAGGCAAGCTGAGGCTCTTTATAAAGAGATTCTGACTCGTGCTCATGAGAAGGAGTTTGGCTCAGTGGAGGGTAAATTTAATTTTACTTCTGCATCCAGCTGAATGTTTTTTAAATGCCATAGTTTCACCTACTGAGCATAATATAAATATTTTCACATGTATATATAGGGGATGGGCGGCCAGTTTGGATACATACGGAGGAGGGAGGCTCTAGACAGGTACGTTTTCAATCCAAATATACATGTTCTGTTAGGAGAAATAGCCTTGTAATGTGCTTTTATGTGTGTGTACTGTAGGATGGTCTGGGAAGTTTGAAGCGCAGTGGATCATTCACCAAGCTCCGGGAATCCATAAGACGAAGCAGTGAGAAACTTGTTCGGAAACTGAAAGGAGTTGGAGCACAGGAAACAGCCCCTCGAGCTGCTGGGTAATCATATTCTGCTTACTGTTCGGCTCTCGTCACTTTTCATGAAGAGAGTGGTATTTTTAACTACTCATTTATTTTTAAACAGGATGAAGAGGGCCAATTCTCTAAATGTGCTTAATGTGGGTCTCAGAGAAAGTCAAGAGGCTGCTATGGTAAGGGTCTCTTTCCAATTTGCTCAAGAATCTTATACTTATTTACCAAATTAAATAATTATTTAAAAAGGTTTCTATTTGAATATATTTTAAAATGTAAACTATTCATGCGATGGCTAAATTTACTGTAACCAGTAAAATGATGTTATTAAGAATTAGTTAACGGACGGTGATTGGTGATTAAAGTCTGTTTTGTGTTTTCAGAAGCCCAACAGGCTGACAGATGCACGGGGTCTGAGTTCCAGCACGCAGAGCTTAGCACGGCGCGCATCCCTGAGCGGTGACCGCTAACTCTCAGACACGCCATATGACTTCAGGACTGATGCAGAGATGTCAGCCTCACATCTGGCTGGTCTGGAATGACTGCAAAGGTCATATAATGTGAGGAATAGTATGTGACGATAAAAAGCAGTCGAAGTGCTTCTGGAAAAGGAGAGCACACTTAGGCTTTACACAAATCTTTTTTACACTGTAAAAACAATTGAGTCTACTCATTTTCTTAAAAGCCTGTTGCGTTATGAAATGTCACTGAAATGTATTTATTGCATTTCAAAGATAGGAGCATTACCACAGCCTTAGGCAGGGTGCAGTTTTTTTTTTATAAAAGTGCGGTCACGTTTTATTGCCCAGCAGGATTTTCACAGGCAAAATCCTGTCATTTCTATAGAAATCCACGCACGCAGGAGTTTCGTGTACTTAGATTCTACTCATGTTCAGGTTGGTCGTGCAAATTTGATGCATATGTGAGGCATCAATTGTACACAAACAAATATTTTGTAAGCCTAGTTCATGGGCATTTTGCCTGCTTAATTTCTCCAAAATGTTACTAATGTGACCGCACCTTACCACTGTTTACTTAGAATATTGTAGCAATATGTGATATACATTCCTTATCCTCACACTACCAGACAATAGAATTATAGTATTGGAATTGAACAATTTGCACTTTGCACAAGGGATAGTTCACTGAAAAATGAAAATGCTGTCATTAATTACTCCCGTAAGACCTTCAGAAGAGTAATTAAGATATTTTTGATGAACCCTGCATAGACAGCCATGCAACTGAAAAATTCCCAGGCCTAGAATGGTAGTGAGGACTTAGTTAAAATAGTCCATGTGACATCATTTGTTCAACCGTAATGCTACGAAGCTTTGAGAATGTGAAAAACAACTTTATTCACCAATTCTTTGCAGGGTCAGAAAAATATTAATATTTGTGTTGCAAAGATGAATGAAGGTGTTTTTTGGAACGACATGAGGGTGAGTAGTTAATGACAGAATTAAACTTTTTGGGTGAACTAACCCTTTAAATGGCTTCTAAATGCTTTTAACTCAAAAATTCCTAATGAACGGTCATCGATGAGGTTACATTCCTCAATGAATGTAAGACATGCTGTTGTTTTACGTACTCATTTGTATGTTTCGGAGTAAATATCAACCTATTGTGGTACGTATTGTGCCTATAATATAAGGGACTGTTGATTTTTCAATTTCAAGCACATGTACTTTATATTTCTGTACTGTATGCTGTGCTGTTGCTTTAGTTGAAGCACTTCTTAACACAATAGGAAGAATTTTACATGTGCAGAATTTCAGTGTGCAAGGCTAATATACAGTATATAACTTGAATCTTGCTGGTGGATGTAGTTACTGAAAGGGTAGATATGAAATGAGCCGTTACATAATCAGCTGTATATCGTTGAATCTTGTTACATATCCTGTGAGCATAAGGATCATAAATTAATATACTGAATGTTTCTGAAACCAAATAAAATTGTTCTACCTCTGTTAAAATCGTGTAAAATGCGTTTGCAGATAATTAGGTGGGTGACAGCTGATATAGCCAACTGGTCTCCCAACTCTTGGTGACCTCTTGTAGTTTCCTCTTAAATTTAGTGAGCTTGTGTGCCCTCTGCAGCTGGTTTTGAGAGCATGTTCCTCTTCAAACAGTAAAGATCAACACTAGGTAAAGAACAGGATTTATTAATGTGCCTTGTTGTAGAAAACACCATATTAAAGAATCATAAAAAAAATACATATATACACATCTCCCAGACTTTGTTCCGTCTGAGGCCTCATGCTTGTTGAGCGATTTGAGCAATTTTCTTAAGCATGTCCTCAGACTGCAGTTGTTCCAGTGTCAGCAGAGATAGACCCAACTGATCCTCCTGCCACACAAACGTAACACAAAGACTCTTAATACAACATACATAAACGCATCGCAACCTCATCTCTGCAAACGTATTATTGAGCTTTTGCTTTTTGTGTTTATAGATTTCAACTAGTTTAAATTTATAATTCAACTTTAAGCAGGAGAGGTTTAGATTATTGAATAGGAAGGTTATTGCGGTTACCCGTCTGAATGGCTGGGCCATCTGTCGTAGAAAGTGTTTGGATAACTGCACGGTCTCATCAATGGTCAGATTTAGGCTTCCATCTGTAAGGTGTTCCTGGATCCAGCGGGGCAGCTTTCCTCGCTTATCCGCTCGTGCATAACGCTGATGGAAACGCAACAATGAAACAACTTAGGGGGAAAAAAACAAAACAGGCTACCTTCTCCCCAGTTTACTTACCTTATCTGCAAAGATCATCAAGCCGTAGTCTGTTTTGCCTCGAATGGCTCTGCCCACACACTGAGCCGCATGGCGCATCGCATCAAACGTCAAAAAATCATTTTCCCGGATCTGAAACTGATCTCTGAGGTATTCCAACCGTGCCTGATTCAATCAAATAGGTCAGGGTATTTTTATTCATTACAGAGTGTGCTGGAAATCTTATCAATTAGAAATGTATGCGAGATCTGGTTGAAAAATCTCTACCGACCTTGAGGATTCGGCTCTGGGTGTAAACATACGGCACTCCAAACATGATAACAGCACGGCCAAAATGATGAACTGGGGGTTGAAAAGAAAAACTGATGAACAAATATTTAAACTAAATTGTTTTAAAGAATTTGCTAATTATAACATGTTTCTGCAGGTTTTCTGAAAGTAATTTTAAGACTTGGTAAGAAAAAAAAAACATTAGAAATTAATGGAAGCGCACCAAGTTTTAAAGCAAAAATATCTGCCACTAACAATAGAAAGATAAACTTAACTCTTCATTTCGCATTTTTTTTTGTGCATGCAACAATTAATGCTATGACTTCATGAATCTAAGACTTTCTGTCTCCAATATAAGACCTCTCTATGGCCTTAATTTATGGCAGGGGGAATTAAGGTTTGAGACCTGCAAAAAACCTGTATAAAGAAAT
>JAUMHR010000069.1:9106555-9117704 GCA_032361145.1 Enteromius fasciolatus
TAGATTAAATATTAAACTGGCTTGCCATACAGGAGGAGGGCGGGAGAATGCCTAAAGTGAATTCACACACACACACACACACACACACACACAGATTCACACACAAAGAATTTTTTTTTAAATAATGTCAAAACTCTTTTCCATGAATAAAAGTGTCAACGTTCAGTTTCAGTCTTTGAATACTGTGTACATGCAGTAGACCAAATTTATGATTTTTTCTGAAGCTTGACAGCCCAGTCCCCATCCGCTTACATTATATAGAAGAAAGCAGCTGAAACATTCTGGTAAGTTTCTTCTTTGGTGTTTTACGGAAAAACCAAAGTTGGATAGATTTGGAATGACATGACAATGACGAAAATGTGGTGAACTCTTCCTCTACCTTCAGGCCACTCAGCATAGCAAGTGCTTGACAATGTCTTTTCCCATGCTAATGCTGCATTGACTCATGGGATAGACAAGCCCTACCCTGTTGTAAGTCTGTCTAAATAATAAAGCAAATCATGTTGCATAAGCACAGAAACAATGTTGTAATATAACAATGTTCTAAGCATTAAATATTTGTCAAAGACTTATTGCTGTAAGGTAAAATGTTTTGCAAAAATACTTTGTGTCTATGATTGGTTTTTATGTATTTTTAAGTTAAATTTATTATTTAATGTAGATAATAATAATTTTAAAATGAATTAAAAATGGTGTATCAGAACTGTGTCTCATCTTTCCAAAGTAGTAAATGAATGACTGTGATGTGATGAGTCTCTGTGACGGACAGTCAGATCATCAGCACACTCGAAGATAAAAATGGAGAAGAGAGCACCTATAAAGACACTGAAACCAGCAAAGAGAACCAACTCTTATTAAATTAATTTTCGCCAAATTAGAAAGATTTGTTCGAGCCAAGTTGATCTCAGACTACAAATATGCACACAAGGCCCTTTCCAACCATCCTTTAAAACAGGTCTCTGTTTTTATGGCTCTGTGGGTTTAGTTAATGTTAAATCAACGACTACCTCTGGAATTATTATCAGACATCCAACATTCACAGACCTGACATTTATAACTTTAACACACACTCAAAACACCACAGTCTAACCCATTTTTTAGTTTCAGTATTCAGTGTTTTGGATTAAACCTTTGAGCTTTTCCTGTGAATTTCAACATGATTTCACTTGATGTATCATAGTGATGACCCAGCAGACTGAACACTATTCCATAATGTCTCATTATCTGTGTGAAAAAAGATCTTTAGACTATGATTCAGTGACCTAGAAATTCCCCTTTCTCCGCTGACAGACAAAACTATAATGGCGTAAAACGTCTGTGTCATTTTGTGCAACTGCGGAGTCTTCAAAAGGTCACATACATTTGTTACAACATTCAATTTACAGATTACTGCAGAAACCATGTGAGGATTGAGACCTTCCTCCTCCACATATAATTTCTTGGAAGATCTAATGTCTGTTCTGGTTGAATTAATCAGTGGTTCAGCACTGGAGGGTTCAGTTGCTGGTCAGCTCTGACGCAAAGGGCTAAAATGACCCCTCAGGTCAACCAGCACCCCCTTTTGAGAAGCCCTCTCAAGTCGTCAATCCATCAAAGATGTTACTGTGTATATTGTATGAATGGGCAGTAAATGGGGAATGCTGAACCAGAGACCAATTTTGCAGGACAATTGACTAGCTAAGTGACCTTACTAGCGGGAATTCTGGGAATTTTGGGATAAGACATGTGGTTTGCATTAGTGCTCCGGAGTGTTTTCACAGTGTTCAGGGCGCAGGCCTGTCAGAAGGCATTTTGGGAGGATGACACACTAAGCTGAGATGGAAAAAGAGCTGTAATTCTACCATGAAATCACACTAGACTCAGACGATTGTGACTTTTACTGATGTGTGGCATATTATGGATATTCTTATTGTACTTTTTAGCTCTCATCTAAATAATAAATAACATTGTAGCTTAATAAATTATACTAACTACTGTACAGACAGATTAAAGTAACTAGAGTTCAAAAGTTAGAAGGATGTTGTTAAAGGCTGCCGTAAACATAAATGGACAGCATTTAAACAGTTGTATACTAGTTTAGTCACACTACGTTTCCACTCATGGTCTATTTAGTCTGCTCCTCACAAGGACACACGGCTGCCAGTGTGAGCAGTGATTACTATATAAGATAAGAAAACAATAGAAAGGACTGAAATAGAACAAAGAGCGACAAATAAAATATTCATGTATTTATCTTTAGCCCGGTCTGAAATAGCTTACTTTAGTTTCATTGACATGTCACAAAATCGGTGTGATTTACTTCAGCAATTTAATGAGAGCAGACTTGGGAAAAGGAAATAAACAGACCGTATGACCCATTTAGTGCAGATAGTTCCCAGAGGGCAGAGAGGCTGCTGTGGGAACTCGGTATACTATGTTTGAATTGACCGCAGTGATTATCATTAAGCAGCTTGTTCACACACTTTAAACACACGCGTGTCGAGTTAAAACGAAACGTTTGGATGAACAGAGTTTAACTATATAAAAATAAATAAATAATCATAATTACAACACAATTTATTGGAGATCCTGGCCATAATAATAAGCAATTATTTATTTATTTTTAAAAAGCAGTGTAATTTTATCCATTTTATTATGACTGTTTGACTTATTCCAGGCTATTTCTGTCACAAACCATAGAAATATTTTACATAACAATCTATTTTAATATGTTATTTCCCCTTTATCCACACCAGTGGAATAGGAAGAAAGTGTTTTGAGCGAAAAGGAAGGCTCCACTCGTTGATTCAATGCATTTCCCTGTCTGTTTTTTCCAAAGGAAGCCGGTTTTGTTTTTGAGGTCTCTTAAACAGACATCTCGTTCCTGCTCCAGTGCCTGGCTCAGATCTATCCTCCCAAGAAAAATGAGTACTGAGTGGAATTCCTCAAAGAGGGCAGGAAATAGGGTGGAGGGACCAAAGAGAAGGTTGTAGTTGTGTCCACATGGGAATCACAAACATGATGGCTGTAGAAATTTGGCCTGACGTTTAGCACGACTTAATCTCCTAAACAGTTCTAGATTGAGAGCAGGGCTTCCAGTTAAAGTAAAACCAAAAATAGGCTGACAGTAAAATGTTTTTATTGGTAGTAGTCTCTGACATTTTGTTTTCCACATAAAAAATAATTGGATATTGTTGCATTGGCTGCAAATTGAATGCCACTTTATTATTTAATGCCCTGTCACGTAAACATAAACATACAGTTTTATTTAAGAAATTAAAAGAGCAATTATAATCCTTTTAGATTATTATCATACATTTACGCAAGCCTCAAAAAGCTGGTTTAGCCACAGCATTATTCTTATGAAGTTTTAACTTTTCTATTTTCAATTAGTGTTGATGGTAGATATCCGTGACGGCCAGCTGAAGTTTAATTCTGAGAAAAGCTTTGCATACAGTTTAAAACAAAGGACCTGGGCTAAAATAAGCATCTTTATAAGAACATTACGCAAATTTAGCCTCCGTTTAATCAAGGCCAGTTTCCCCTGCCAAAGAAAATCAACACTCTTGCCACTCCAGTTACAAAAACAGCAGGGTGTGGCGGTACCCTGTATAGAAACCTGTTTACAACCGACTAAATCTAAAACAAAGTCAAACAGGATCTTTTTCTGTGGTTTCTCATTTTAGGGATGCTGTACTTTGATAAATGGACACAATTTTAACTTCAGAGATCTCTTCAGATGACATTGGGGGTGGAGTGAAGTGCCACTTAAAGGGACAGTTCACACAAAAAAAGAATATTTGTTCAGCATCTTTATTATGCCTACCCAAAACCTGAATTAGGCAGGTTTGACTTGCTTCTGTGGAAATGCAAAGATTACGTTTTTTCCCATTCAATGGCGGTCAAAGGTCACCAAAATTTTGGTTACCTTCATTGTTCTTCAGAAGATGCCAATGACACAATCTTCATCCTTCTTGCCATACCTTTGTAAAAACAGTAAAAAGTAAAGAATGTCGTAGACCTGGAATCTAGAGGAAATGACTCGCACATACATTCTCACATATATGGATGAAGGAACCATGATACAACCAACATCACTGATTCACCCATTGTTTGAGGTCCTGCTCGTTTTCAATCTGGTATTGCCTTTATTAAATACTTCACTTCACTTACAATGAATGGTTACAAAATGTTACCTTTTGTCAAATATGGACACTTTTCAATTTACAAAGCTGTCATTTTGCAGAGAGGCAACCCAAAGACAAAAAAAAAACCCAAGGTACTTCAGAGCAGTCATTGAGACATACTGCCTGTTTCAGGGAAAGCGCGACAGAGCTGTGAGAAAACAAAAAAATGACATGATATATATTCCATCAACATTAGCTGTTGCACAATTCAAATTAATTTACAAACCAGGTGGGAAGAATATGTACTATACACATGTATATATATTTATATTTTTATATATATATATATATATATACACATTCATAAAACTGTTCAATCTGACAGCCACGTTACAAAGAAGAAAAAAAAGAAAAAGAAAAAGAGCAGACTGCTTAAGTATAAAAAAATAAATTAAAATGATTTTACATGTGACAAACACAAACAACAGTAGGTCTCATCTGTGGAGTGGCATCAACAGACTAAACACGAATTTGAAGCAGTAGGAATACAAGAGGAATCCATACAGACATGAAAAATGAGCTAGACTAAGCAGAGAGGAAACAGAGCTAAAATTCTTAAAAATATCTAAATCACAGGTGGGAAACAAATGAAAAGTGAACCGGTGAACAAGGTGGACTAGTTCAGCTCCACCGCAGAAGGCAAAGGGAGTGGCAGTAAATAAAGTCTCCCTGAAGCCAGGTGGCAGACTCGAGCAGGATGATATATTGAGGGTAATGGGTAATAATTCAATGATCATGTTCAGAATAAGCTGATTAAAGTGTTTGTCTTTCGCAACGCCAAAATTAATGTAATTCAGTGTTTCTTGATGTACACAACCATGGAGGTCCTTAAAATGAACATTTTATTTAAACGTTTCTCATTTGGTTTTAAAATAGACATTTACTTTTCATCTTTCTCTCACTAGTACAGATATAATCCCTCCAAAGCCCAACCGTCCAATAGAAATCTATATGTGAATACTGTGGTGCGTAACCTGGCAAGAATGGATATCTTTATATATCGGGTATCTGTGATGCCGCACACCTAAATGTCCTAAAGCGGCTTTGTAAAGTTTCACTGGCAAAACGGTGACGCTGTGGGGTCAAAGCCTTTGAAAACGTCTTTTAGAGAGGCATTGTCCTGTTCAGCCACATCGGGCTGTGCGGGGCTATTGCCGCCAAACGGGCTGCCAGTGCCGCTTGGCTTGTTGGCCTGCTTTACCATGGTGAACAATGTGGATACAGGAAGATTGTGGACTCCCGCGGGCTGCTCTGACTGACCAGCAGGGCCCTGACCAGCTGCAGATGGACCACCTGCCACAGGGGCCCCTGCAGCAGTCCCTGCATTGGGCGAAGGTGAAGGTTTGGGTCGAGGGCGGTTGTAGCTGTTGTAGCGATCTGTAGTCTGCTCCGGTGAACTTTTCTCTGGTTCTGGCTGGTCCAGTGCAGACTTGCGCACAAACAGGGGCTCTTTAGATTTGGGTTTAGATGAAGCCACCGTACTTTCGCTTGACTTGGGCTCAGGGGGAGGACTAGTGTTTCTAGAGGCCCCTGAACCCTCGGCTTTGTCTGAGCCCTGAGTCCGAGGGTCATACAGACTGATGCCGCTCAGCACACTACTGCCGCCGCCACCGCTCCCAACGCCACCAGCTCCAACGCTTCGAACTGACCCTCCGGCTGACAGCAGCCGAGGGTCATAGGGCGCGATGGTGGGGCTGGAGGAAGGTGGAGATAAGGAGGCAGCTGGGGGAGATCCTTGAGGAGCAGATGCTTCCAAAGTGGACTTGAGGGCTGATTTTTGTGGCTGGAGTCTGGGGTCAGCAGGGGCTTTTCGTGTCATGCGAGGATCAACGGGTTTCTCGGCAGAGACGGTCGGAGGTGATGAGATTCCTGTAGAAGCGCCTTGAGAAGGACTGGATGAAGAGGCGTTGACTGTTTTGAGGATGCGGGAGAGCAGTTCAAAGTCTGGTAGGGAAGAGGAGGGCTGATTCGGCTGCTCGGCAAGAGGAGCAGCAGGAGGGAGAGAAACAGATTGATGAGGGGGCTGTGTGCGTGACAGACGAGGATCCACGGTGGTAACTGGAGGGATCCCAGGGGGCAGTGGGAGCAAGTCTTGTTTAGGAATCGGAATAGGGATGAGGTCTTCAGGACTCCACAATACTGCCTTAGAAAATGAAGGCTTGCTCAGTACTACATCCTTTTTGATGTGGCTGAACTGCTGTAGTTGAGAGCGGGGATCACGCAAAGCCATGCCCATTAAAGGATCAAGGGGAATGGGCACAGGCTTGTCCCTCAGCATCCTCTCACCTTCCTCTTCTTCGTTACTGGCTGGGGCAGTCAACGGCGGGGGTTTGTACACAAGTGGGGGCTCGGGTTTAGGAGCATGGGTGGCTGCATGCCGGGCAAGACGGGGGTCTGAAGGGGTAGGAGATAGAGAGGATGAAGCACTGGCTTCAGGGGCCTGAGAGCAGTCTGTGCTGCGGGATAGTCGTGGGTCTCGTGCTAGCCGTGGGTCTGCTGGTCGACTGGGTGCCTGTGCAGGCTGAGGCTTTTGTAGACGAGGGTCACTGGGAGCTCCGTCCGGCTTGGCAGGGCCTTGGGTCTGTGTTTGTTGCCGCAAGGTTTTAAGAATGGAAGTGACACTGCCACCACCATCTTCATCTTCACTGGAATACCAGTTTGCTGAATCTCCTGAAAGTAAAAAAGAAGTTTCAGAGATCAATGGGACTTTCTTTTAACTGGCAGTCTCATCTGAAAACAGCAGCCTCTGTAAGTTTGCAAGAAAGCACCATCTAGTGGAGGGACAAGATTTTTTTCAGGCAAGATTGCACAACCCCAGGCCAGAGGATGTTTACAGTATTATGAGGTCCTGGGCAGGGTCAAGCTTTGAGCAGAGCCCTTGAGATGTTTCCTTCCCAGAAATAGCCTTGGCAACATACATTTGAAGTTAGCGCTTTGAAAACCTCAACTATTTGTATGACAAAAATGTCAAACTAAAAAAAAACAGCTTGCTTGTAAAGTATTTTGGTAAAGAGTGAACATTGTTGTATAAAAGTAATGCATGTTGATTTGCAAATTATACATCATTACATTTAGTATTAAATGCTGCAAGCTAAGGCAGTAGTTTTCATTAGTACCTTCATTCTCCCTCTCAGTTCCTCCTCCTTCAGCCAGTCTCCTTGCTCTCTCCTCATCCTCCTGTTGTTTCTGCTGGAGTCTCATAAACAGCACACGCTGCGCTGGGGGTAGGAAATCTGGCACTGCTATCCCAGGCTGATTAGGTGGGCCTACATTAGCTGCACCCTCTATGATTCCAGAGTTCTGGTTCCCAGGTGACTGATCATTGAAGTTTCCACCACCCACACCTTGAAAGTTGTCACCTGTACCGGGAGACGAAGAATGGGGCTGAATACTAATCTCTTGTTTCAGAAATAGAACAGAATAGGAC
This sequence comes from Enteromius fasciolatus, assembly GCA_032361145.1. Classification (NCBI taxonomy): domain Eukaryota; kingdom Metazoa; phylum Chordata; class Actinopteri; order Cypriniformes; family Cyprinidae; genus Enteromius; species Enteromius fasciolatus. Next base: position 9,114,149 of record JAUMHR010000069.1, read on the forward strand.
AAGCAGCTCATATCAGCTCAGAAGGTACAGGATGGTGCAAAGACACGTGTCTTTATCTCAGGCAATGCAAGTACTGATAAAAGGTAATTTGGTTAAAGTTAAAATACAAAATGAACTCACCATCTCTTCCACTTCCGTCTATCGACATGGCTTGCTGTTGCTGGTAGAAGTTATCATAAAAGCTACCACCAGGTGGTCCACCACCTGGAGGCATCAAGCCTGGGTTTGGAGGTCCATCTCCCTGGCCAAAGTTCGGCATCATTGGCAGTCCTGTGCCCATTGGTGGAGGGCCTTGATTCATGTTAGATGGACCCATCGGAGGCATATCATGAGGACCGCCCGGACCCATGTGTCCTGGTGGTGGGACCCCAGGAAAGCGAGGTGGAGGTGCACCTGGGGGACCTGGAGGAGGACCCGGAGGTCCCGCAGCACCTGCAGCAGCATTGCCAGGACCGGGTCCTCTGTAAAGAGTGCATCTGTGTCAATATGTGCTGTATTCAGCTAGTAATTAAACCAAAATGAATTGACAAAAAGATAAAGGTAGCTAACCTGACACCCAGTTTTTGTGCAAGCTGGCCTGTGGGCTTGACCACAATCTCAAATAACGAAGGAATCTTCTTTCCTGCATTTCCTCCACAAGCAGGTGGTGGACCCATAGGTGGCGGAGGACCGCCGTTGGGGTTTGGTGGCCCTTGGAAGGTGCTTCCATCTGGGCAGGGAGGAGGGGGGCCTGGGCATGGCCCAACTCCAGGACCAGGAACAGGGCCAATGCCAGGGCCTGGAGCTGTTGGAACACCACTTGGAGGGATATTACCATGTGGGGCGCCAGGTATTCCAAAGTCTGCGGGAGCAGAGGAATCCCCTGGAGTAGGTCTTGGTGGAGTTGGGAGAAGACCAACACCAGGCGGTGGTTTTGGAAGCGGGTTAATGCCTTGCTTTTTAAGTTCCTCAACCTCTTTCTCATCTTCTGCACCAGCTTCTGCATCTTCTGCCAGCATCTTCAATGAAAATGATAACAGACGGGTAACACTAAGTGCACAGAAACAACAATGAAAGAACTGCATTTGAATTTAAAATAAGTGTGAAGGTCACCTTATCCAACAGCTCTTGAGTATCTTCTGTTAGGGCCTCATGGGAGAACATGCACTCCTCACCATTCACACAGTTCCCCGTGGTATGGAACAGCTTGCAAGGGAAATCACGTGCAGTGGAGTCAAGGAGTTATTTCGACACGTGAAGATTAATCAGAGTGCATGACTTTACCATGAAAATGTCCTTATATAGATAAGCGTTGATGTGAATAACAGTAAGCAAAATGACCAAAGGATATCATGCATGTAGGGACAGTTTTCAGCTCGCGCACAGAAGCCAGTGATGTAGAACTTGCAGAGTTCCTTCTTCTTAGGCAGCTCAATGTCATGACTGAAGTTACAGTGGTCACCCTGATGATACATTGACAGAAATAACTCATGTTGTCCATGAAGTAATATGTGATTTTGCATCATCTTACTAGTCAGACATGACTGACATTTTAACATACAATAATTTATTTTAATGCTCTAAAAGACAATGACATCTAGATTTTTACAATTATTGTTATATTTAACATTCGCTAAAGTTCTTACCCATGTACAGCGGCCCTCAATATAGTATTTACAGATGGCTTTCCCCTTCTTGTCCGGCCCGTGTTTCTCCTGATCATTCCTCCTTGGGCCTCCAGATCCATCCTAAAGCAGTCAAAGAACAAAAAATTGAGTTCCTAATTTACGTTTTGCTGATTAATAATGAACAAAGTGGACAATCTGACGAACTGTCTTACCCCCATGTCCATATCTCCGCTGTTATCTTCATCTGGGCCTTGGTCTCCTCCACGGCCCCTTCCTCGATTTCTCCCTCTACCCCGGTTCATTCCTCGACCTCCTTTGCCTCTCCCACGACCTCGCCCACCTTTTCCACCTGAAGAAAACAAAAAATATGTTTAGAAATTACAAACACTCAAACAAGTAATACTTTACCTTCCATGCTGATCTGGGATTTAGGGTTGATCTTAGATCGTTTATTCAAGCAGAACTCACCCCGCCCTCTGTCCTTTGATTTCCTGTACTGATTTAGCTCTTTTGAGTAGTCATCATAGTCATCGTCACCCATGTTGTCAAAGTCATCATCTCCATACTATCCCCAGAAAAAAAAAAAAGGTCAAAGTCAAAATGACTGGTTTAAATTGTAAAACTAAAAAAACTTGCAAAGCAGTAATGGCAAATAGGATAATGCTAGTTATGGGATAGTGACAAATTATGGACGAATCCAGTCTTTTTCAGTCATTCATGATTTTTAGAAAATAACTTTTATAAACTCTACTAGCAAAATGCAATTTTAACTATTTTGTATCCCCTACAGGACTTTCTATGGTGTTTTCACAAATTCCCTAATAGTAACTTAATAATAAAGTTAATTACTTGTGAATTATGACCGACCTCCATCTCATCGTACATGCCATCCCCATCATCATTCTCTCCGCCCATTTTGCCCCGTCCTCTCCCTCTGCCTCCTCCTCTCCCACCACGTCCCCTCATTGCTCCTCTGCCTCGACCTCTGTGGTTCTTCATGCGGTTTTTGCCACCTGTGTGACAGTAATAAAGGTCACCAAATGTAATCACACAAATGCTGACACACTGGTGTGAACTCACATACTTCTTTGAGCCAGATGAAGTATGCAGACACTGAACATGTGATAATTGTCTTGCCAACGTGATGACCAGAAATAAAATATACCACTTTTGTTAATATGCATCACAACATTCAGTCATGACATTAACATTCACCTCTGCCACGTGGACCACCTCCAACCTCTTTGGCCTTGCGGTACTGGTTCAGTTCCTTGGTGAAATCATCGTAGTCGTCATCACCCATGTCCTCATCCTCTTCACCTTCATATGTTTCTTCCTCGTAGTCATCATAGCCACCATACCCCTGCTTGTCCATCTTCATATAGCCACCTTTCTTTGGCATGGGACCTCCATGACCAGAGGGAGCAGGAGGGTATCCTCCTTGAGACTAAAATAGAGACCAAAATTCAAAACCAAAATCTGACTGGCTGGTATAGGAAATTGTTGTATCATGAAAGTGACTTTTAAATGAACGCATGAACAAAAATAATGATTTACTCACAGTGGGAGGATACTGAGGGCTGTATTCCCTGTATTTTCTCTTTTCACTGGGACTGTAATCTGATTCGTCACTGAAGTCCGAGTGGTCATCGCTGGAGGATGCGTGACGCTGCATGGCACACAAATATATTTGAGAAGATGATATAAACTGTCATTCAAAGGTTTGTGGTCAGTAGGAATTTTTCAAAAGAAATTAATAATTTTATTCAGCTTGGACAATAATATTATAAGCACAAACGCTCGCCTTGCTCTCTTCTTTGATGCGCGTTGGTGACGTAACGTAATACGCAATCACGTTGAAAAGGTCAAGCCTTTTTTTTTTTTTTATTAAAACACCCAGGATACGCATCGAAACGGGCATTTTAAACGATAAACTGACACAAAGACAT
>JAUMHR010000069.1:9126378-9148628 GCA_032361145.1 Enteromius fasciolatus
TGACATGTTTTAAGATATGTCAGAGCAAGATATTTTCATTTGAGACAGCTCAAACATGCAATTTAGTCTGGGACTAGTTTAAGCCTTGTCTGTGAAACTGGGGGAATATGTCTTACGCTGGGACTGCTATCGGTTTCCACAGACAGCAAACATGAGAGAAAAGTGCTTATTATGTTTGAAATATGGATATTTATCATACAAAAATGCATGATTTTGCTAAGGGAAGACTTTATTCACCCTCAGAGCTGTGTGAGGGACATTTTATTATGTATACACGAACGGCTATCACCCATTTAAACCCATTCAAAGGCTTGGAGGAGTGTGGACAATTTTTATTATAACTCTGATTGAATTCGTCTGAAAGAAGAAAGTCACAAACACCAAGGATGCTTCAAAGATGTGTAAAAGACTAAGGATACTTTTCATTTTTTGGATAAACTATCTCTTTAACATGACGTCCGTCTCTCTTTATATAGTCCGTCAGTTTCTGCTCTCTCAAAGAAGCCCTGGAGGTCGACTGGACTAACGAGAAGGCCAAAAGCAATCTGAAGCGCACTCCAGCAGACTACTTCCTTCTACAAGGTACACCTTCCGAATATTTTTTACATTTAATTAATCCAATAACCAATAATCGTTGAGCAGTGTCTCCACTCCCCCTCCCCGCTGACTAGAGGTTGCCAGATAAGCTGCAGGATCCAGGAATGTTTAGGCTGCTACGAGTTTTAATTTCCCAAACAGTTTATTACATTTTCAATTCGATGACCCACCTCTTCGGTATGCGCTAACGTTAATATGCACAAATATGCACAACTTTGTTCGACTGTAGTGAATATTTGAAATGCCCATTTATGAATAAAAGTAAATTATTAATCTTACCTGTCCAGGAGAAAATTTGCAACGTTGGCGTCTGTTTTCAAGTTCTTCTCCGTTTTTATCCGTCTCCATCGTTCAAACGCTTCTCCAATCCAAACCCTTGTCTTATTTCGCCCTTTGTCACGCTGTATTTTGATTCATAGCGAGGTCTTTTGGGTTTCGTACTCGAAATGTTACACCGTTTTTTAGTAGCTGCTGCGGCCGCGTCACTTTAATGAAGATCAGGCAACCTGGATGCCGAAACACTACTGACTTCATGATTGGGAGATAGATGGAGGGTGGCGCTTCAAGCCAAAACAAAACATGACAACATAAACATCAGTAGAGGGCTACAACTGTGCTTTTTAAACGAGAATATCCAGGCTGTACTACTACTGTCAGCGATACGAGTACTTGAAATTAACATGCTTTCTTAATGCCTGTTGAACGTAACAGAGACATTTTATGATTATTACAATACATTTCTTACATACGGTTCCTTTAATAGATGTTTAACTATATATTTAGTCCCGTGAAAGACAAACTGAATTTTCAGCATCACATGATCCTTTAGAAATTATTGTAATATTCTGATTTTCTGCTCAATAAATATTACTATTAGGGTTTTTTTCAGGATTCTTTGATGAATAAAAAGTTCTGAACAACATTGTTTAATAAAATAGAAATAATTTGTCAACTATTAATGCACCTCTCGTTATTGTCATTACTCAGTAAAAGAATTAAAACATTTTAGTATATTAATGTGAATCACAAACGTTAACACAGATAATCAACAAATTATTACCAATAGCAATAATACTATACCAGGTGTGAACAGGGGCTTAAGTGGTGAGGTTTGTTACGGTTTTTTTAAGCAACTGAAGACATTGCAGTTTCCTCCTGCAGTCTGTTGTACACCATTATCAGGGGGAGGGCTTGTTGATCTGTGTAATTATAGTCAACATTTCTCTTTTTATACTAGTGCTCACCTGGTGTCCTCACTGAGACTGGCTCATTTTCCATCACAGGCTGTCCATGGCCAGTCATGTGCAGTGGCTCTCAAAAACAAAACATGCCACCTCCGCAGCTCTCTATCATTATAACAGACTCTCACTGCACCCCTGCCCCTCCCTCGACATCTAGTATTACATTTATGGAAAAAATAACACTTCCTATTTGTGCACTGAAGCAAGACTTTAAATACATTGCTGTGCTCAAAAATACCACGCATCAGTTTAAACAGCTTTTGAGGAAGAGCCGTTTCCTCTGTCTTAACTCACTGATTTATTTGAGGTTTTATCACCCCGGTGGTGCGACTATTACATCTATGATTTATTTTTTTTTTTTTCCAAACCCTCAGATGTTGTTTTCACAATCTGGAGAAAATTCCATCTAGAAATTCAGCTATGAAATTTGAAATTGTGCCAGATAAAGTGAGATAACATAAATGAGTGGGTGTGTGTTTCTTTGATGTAAGTGTATGTGCTACGCTGCCAGGTGGAAAAGCAGTGGGCTGGGGTTCATTGTGTTGTAGTTGGTGGGCAGTCAAAAAGGGGAAGTAATACTTTGGAAAATAGCCTAAAGGGGCTTAATGCCGTTTCACGTGCTGCACAAATCTTCAGACATATCTCTCCACCACTTACGTCCTGTTTAAACGTGGAAAACCCACTCAATTTCTCTTACTTCCTCCAACAGTGCTTCTGAAGTTTCGTACAGACAAAGGTCGTGATCCTCAGCCAGACAGCTTTGCTGAAGACTCTCAGCTGCTCTTGCAAATCCGTGATGATGTTCTTGAGACCATGGGCCTGAGCTCAGAGCTGCTTCCCAACACCTTTGTCAGGTACTTACAGATGAAAAACTGTGTTCTCTTCATTCCCTCCAACATGTGTCTTACGTACCGAGCAAGGATGTGAAAAGCTAGTGGGTGGGTTGCATGAACAACTAGTAGAAAATGATAATAAGTCTGGTTTCTGGTTCACCAAACCCCGACTGGGTGTCTCTTTAAGTAGACAGAGTGCAACAGAACGGAACTGAATACAGGCGTTTTTTTTAAGATGGATTATTTTTAACTACTACTAATGTCAAAGTAGATAGAGATTCTAGCGTAGAGAACAAGTAAACAAAAGTAGAAAGTACCATCCAAAAACACACCTGCCTAAATGTGTATGGCTTCAGTGAATTTTATCATGCGCATTGTACCTAACAACTGAAGCACAGCAAGCTAATTAAAATACCAGCTAAAATATGAAAGAAAATCTCTAGATTAACTCATCAACTAATTGTATTTGGTTTTCTTTTAATGATTAGTCAATCCATCGTTAATACCAGTGTTCTCTTACTTTAGCCCATGTGTACTTGGCGCACAGATTTTGACTTTTATTTTTGCCTGGCCTGTTGTTTCACATTCAAAATAGAAATGGATTAGATGGAATGGAACAACAACAAACTAGCGAAAACACCAACATTGGCAAGAACCTCTGAGAAGAAACACGTAACTAATTTAAATAAGGACAAAGACATTTTAATTGGGTCAAAATTGTAACCATATTGTGCACATTTCTTGACCAGCTGTGTTCTCACACAAACACACACACCATCAAATGAAGTATACTTTGAAACACTAATTGTACTTTGAAGTCTTCCTGGGAAGTTTGAATAAAGTAAGTATCTATAAAATGATAAAGAATGCACATCGTGTGTTTTATTTAATTTTAGTTTTTTTTTGTCTTGTTTTTTACGGTGCTTTAAATTAAACCATTTATATACACACACACGTGTATATATATATTTGTAGTTAAATCTATAATTCTACAATACTATCATATTTTGTATATGCGACTTTGGTAGTTTTATTGGAAATGAAAGTGATTTCATTCATTTAAAAAAAATGTATCAGTCAATACAGCTGCTTACTATTAATTAATTACTTTTGCTTATCTATTGTGTCTGCCATATTTTCCTCCCACCCAGTGAAACTCTGGGCGGGAGGAAAGAAAGCTTTCCAATTTTTAGGTTTGTTGCAGTATTCATGCCCATTCAACTCATAAATATAATCTTTCCAACATGACTCGAGTGCACCATAAGTCTAAAAACCGAAGTATACTTTGGTCTTTTGTCTCCAACTTTAGTCTTGTGTTTGTTCCTCACAGCTACTGTTTCTCTGAGATGTCTCCAGTTTGTGCTGTAGTCGGAGGGGTCCTTGGACAAGAGATAGTCAAGGTGAGATCTTTGATTTGATCCAGTAACACGTCTGAAGTCTTCATTCTAGTTTAGGTTTCTTTTACTTTACTGCTTGCGAAATGTATTTTCTAGATTTGCTTTTCTCCTTCCATACAACCTTTCAATCCGTTTCTCCACACAACCATGAAGCCCTTCGTTTTCGCTAGCAGCCAAAGTGATTTTTCTGACGAGGCGCAGTGAGAAGCGTATGGCAGCTGCCCTCTCCATCAGAATCTGGGCTAAATCCAAAAGTTTTATCTGTTGACGGTGTGCAAATGCCAGAAATGACGAGGTAATATTCCGGTCACTGATGAAATCCAGCGGAGAGCGCCTGAAATCGTCTCATATGATTCCATAAACCGAACGAGATTAAATAACCCTAAGCGCAGTGATGTAATCAGTCATTCTTAAGTGGATAATTACACCTGGATTATGGACAGAAAGAGGATCAGCTGTAGTGTAGGCCATAAAAAACATAGTTACAACACAACAGAATACAGTAAATGGTAAACGTCAATATCTCTCTTAGAGGGTGATGTCATAGGCCGGACCGGGATGCGGTGGGGTCTTTATGAGGGCTGTGTGGGGTGATGGAGTGAACGGCGTGGTCTCAGAGGCGGTGTCTGGGCAGGCCTTGAACCCACATGGCAGTGGAGTGAAGCCAGGCTGTCTCGCCATCTCCCTGCATGATGAAACAGGCTGCAATTCGCATATGGCTCTCTGTTCCTCACTGCCCCTCGCCCATCAGTCTCCATCACCACAACAGAAAACGCGTCTGATGCGTTTCATCAAAGCCGTTAATTACAGAATTCAAGGTCTGACGTGTCTGAAGATTTGTTTGCATGTGTTCGGCAGGCGCTGTCTCAGAGAGATGCTCCGCACAGGAACTTTTTCTTTTTCGACGGCCTGAAGGGCAGCGGGGTGGTCGACTACTTCGGATCCAAATAAGTGGCCCCTGGAGAACACGGGGAGATGTGTGGCGATGCATGCGTGCTCCCGAAACACCATGGAGTTCATCTTCTGCCAGTGGCCGCAGGCATCAAAATCTGTCTTTTGGACGGTACCTTTGCGTAGCAGTATGCCACACATCAACCGATGCCAAGAGCAATGAGAACATTTTGTCCACATGCTCTGAAATATTCATGCACACACGTTTTTCCACCAAGGTTCTGTGATTTCTACGTTTTGTATTAAAACAATAAAAGCCCAGTAGAAAATAGATGTGTTTATTTTCATTGATTTCAATAATTTCCTCTAATCTGTTGCCAAAGGTCTCTTGTGACACTAAATGGCAAAAAATGAGGCAAACGGCTTTAAAGGGAATTTTAAATGAATGCAAAAATGTCTGATGCTCCCTTGAGCCATTTGTTTCTGAAAATTAAACCACACAAATCATCCCATCCCTGCACTGAAATGAGGCCGGGTGGATTTTCTGATGCTTGTTATCATTCTGACATTGTAGTGAAAGCCTGAGGCGCATCTTGACGTATTTTGTCAGGGCTAGGGTTTTTTTGGTGACGTTTGTAACGGGAAGTGCTTTTATTAGCTCAGCCCAGGTATGTAATTTACTGGACTGGTACTGCAGGCTTTATGACCCCCCCGAGGTAATCGAGTTTTGATGTTTTCGTAGAAGGAAATTATCTTGCTTGTCCAGTTAGAGACGAAGAGGAATGCTAAAGTATGTAATGTAACATTTGATACGACTGATAGTAGAAGCACATGTTGAACCCACAGCCTCATGTTTCATCTCAGAACAAATATTTCTGTATATGTCACATTTGTTTGCCTTCAGTTGAAGCGTATTATTATGATGTCTGCTGCAGACATGCAAAATCAGGACTTTCAGGCCTTAAATGGATAGTAAAAGTGTGCCTTAAATGACAACACGGCATCAGTGAGTCAGATGAGAAGACTGGTCAGACCGGTTGATCAGGTGCTCAAGCGGGAGTGGCAGCAAGTCATGTAACCGTTTTTCATTTTTTTTGTATTTGTTGACAGTGGAAACATGGGTTACTAAGTACCACTAATAGGCCAGACCTTTTAAAGATTCTTATCACTGCAGATTTAAGCATTAGCATGGAAAAGATTTTTAACTATTTTGTGCTAATAATAACAAAACTGCTATGGTAAAGTTCACTAAAGGCAGAACTCCCACAATAGACAGGATGTCTCTTTCAAAGTGAAGTCTGGGTATTATGTTTATCTTGACTGAAATTCAGTAGCCAAAAATAAGACATTGGCATGAAATGAAAATAATAACCCTGTCCTTTTCTTCACACATCCAATCAACAACGATAAATAGACCCGTTTCACTTGGATGTACTACACAATATGGAGAAAAAATGATCCAAAACCATCTCTGAAAGGATCTGTCGCTATTTCTGTCTCATTGTGATTTCAAAATGACAACAAAAAAAAAAGTTGTAAGCATATGTTAAACTATAACATATGAACTATATGATATCTTTCTTTCCTGAAATTGTCAGCAGCTGATTTTATTCTTATATGTGGTGTATTGTTGTTTATATACTGATTATTGTTGCTTAAATCCATTTAGTCTGTCTTTAGCAGTGTGTATATTTAAATTGCATTGCTTTAGATGGAAAGCAGTGTGATGACTCACAAAGTGTCTTTCTACAATGACTATAATTATGAACATTTAAAATTTATATTAATTAAATATTAATTTCATTGGTTGTTTTTAACAAGCCTAAACCGTTTTTCTTTTCGGTGTCGTTGAAAGTACAAGTAGCCTTTTTTTTTTTTAAATGTATGTCAAGTACAAATTTAGCAAGATAAGGAAGTGTAGTAATGAAGTCCAATTACTTTAGTCCTCCACTTGGCTGCCAATATAGTGAGAAATGAATCCTCCCGAGCTGTAAAGAGACCTTGACTGATTAAGATCCACTATAGCTGAGGAGAGAGCAGGATTAATTACGGACGCTGCGTTAATCTACTCATTTTAATTAAGCAACCTTCCTCTTATCATGAAGGAACCCCCAAGGCGAGATGTTTTTACTCCAGAACAGATGTGTTGCTCCCAGCTATAAATGCATAAACATGTGACGGGAGAAAGAACAGCCCTCACATGATCAACAGCTCTTTTAGGAACACACTGGTGAAGTCTGAATGGTCCTGCATGGGAAATGTTCAGAGCACACGCAAATCATAGCATCACAATCTATCACATCTTGTCCTGATAAGACTCCTGATGTACAGTCAAACAGTCCCAACACTAGATCAGATGAAATATGCAAAGATGTTTGTTCTATTTGTTTAATGCATCTTTTTGAATTAATATTGTATAAAAACTTGTTTCTGTCTCAGGATAGAAAGTAAATAAAAAAATATAAAAATGCAAATGTGACTTTAAAAAAAGTCAGAATAGTGAGATATGAACTCTAGATTGTAACTAAAAGAGAGTTGTGAGATAAAAAGTTGCCTTTTTATCCCCTTATAGGAAACAAGCCTCTAAAATTGTGTTTTTGTTGGTATGTTGAGGACTCCTAATCTTTATGGATGGGATCATATTGGCCTTAAAACAAGACTAGGCTTTGGAAACTATGTATTTAACTTGTCAAGTGTGCAATCATACAGAAAAAAACATTCAAAACACTGTTGTAATTATCATATTTATTGAAAATGGTAAGGAGAAAAAAAAAAATACAAAATTCATATAGAAATTTTACATAGAAAATTTCAAATGGCAAAAGTACAAAGCTAGAAAATGAGCGACATGAGTTTAGTGTAAATCTGACAGTACAAATAAGGCCTTTCTGCTTCGGAGGACGCATGTATCGATGGGAAGTCACAAGGTGGCCACAGGAAATAGACCACACAACTGTTTTACAGGAAGTCATGAGACAGGCAGCCACAGGAAAGACATCTCTGCTCCACAATATGCCATGAAAATTCTGTACCAATATTACAAAGCCAAAGCAAGCAGAAACGTGAGTGGTTTAAAGAGTTTTCCCACCGACTTGCCACAGTTTTTCAAATGTGGTTTCTAAAGGAAGTGCTTGAAACCCCTAACAGTGTTATGTATCTGTAAAAATCCCAGATAGACCTGGATCTGACATGATTCATAAAGAACACGTCTGTTCAAGTATCGTGGAATTTTGGCTCAGTTTAGTCTTTAATGTGGACAAATAAATTAAGAGAAGAAAAAAAAATATGAATGGATTTATTTAACAACTTTCAGGGGAACGTCGACAAATAAGTTACAGAGATATTTGGTCCAAAAAACACAACACTAATGAATATCTCCATGCTTATTTAATCCGCCTGCTCATCGCAGAACATTTTTTGTCACTAACAAATCATCAAAATAACCAAGATGGACATACAAAATAAATTAGCTTGTGCTTCTCAAATATTTATGGAGAATTATATGCGCAAGGTACATTTTTATTTTATTTTCTTTACAGGACTCTTTATTTCATGTAAATCTAAATAAATCGCAAATCCACTGGATTTTTTAAAACAACTGCTTTCCAGTGCTGGTCCAAAAACAAATAATATTTGAAGAACAAAACAAAAAACAGAAACTGAAAAAAAGGGAACTTAATGTTAAGTACTTTAAGGTCATTTCATCAAAATATACAAACCACATAAGAAACAAACCTCCCATTTTATTCCATCCTGTCCTTTTCTTCTCAAAAAAATATGTACACTTGTAATTGATACAAATATTAACACTGCTCTCCAGCCATTTCAATAACTAGTGGTCTGGCTTTCCCACAAGGCTTCCAGCCTCACTCCCGTACCTCCATTGGAGGTGACCAATCTTTGAATTAAGTGGCAAATTTGTGTCCCGAAGTATAGATTCAGATGGGGGCAACAGGTTCGGCTGACCCGCACACCATTCAGTGATTGTCCCTGATGGCTTAGCAAGGCGTTAGCAAGGCACGATCCAACTGTGCTCCATTAGTATAGTGCGTGAGCATACCATTATCTCGATCATCACCCATTTTCCATTAACGGTGTGCGGGTCGCTGGTGACTGATAGTGCAGCGCAGTTATTGCTCCTGTAAGGCAGCTGAGAGGAGAACCCAAAGCACTTCTGGGCCCTAAGCGCTACTCAGATCTAATCAGTGTGTTTGCTTGAGAGCAACCCGGCTTAATTTAACTCCCCAGCATTGCAGTTAAAGATGCAAAAGAGTTCGATGCAAATGCACCGAGAGCCAAATGCTCCTACTGACGTCTATATCGGGACACACTCTTCAGTCACTAATGCTACATGAGAATCCATGGGAAAAGATGTACAAAAAAAAACAAACAAACATGACATCTGATCCTGCAGAGAAGTCCCAGAGTCTTTAAGTGGTCGGCAGGAGAGCGCCTGCACTCGTCCTGTGACGTAACCCGTCTGTTTATCTGAGGCCGTGCTGGTAAAGGGCATTGATGGTGTCGGCGACGAATGCGAAGAGCCCGTGGTACAGGCCTCTCCAGTTCTGCCAGTGTGGGACAGCATTCTGAAACAAAAGACGCAAGAAGAATGAGCTCATCGTGTTTTTTATGTAATGCAAAAAGCGAAAGGGAATATAAAAACTTGTTTTTGTACATTGCAGCTAAGCGCTCAGGGACTGGAAAACCGAACAGCTGACCTACATAAGTTTCAGGTTTTGTTCTAATCATCTGCCTACCTATTGTGAAAAAGATTTTAAAAAAGTATTTATTATATAAATTATATACTATATATTATACTATAAAAAGTATTTGTTATATAAACTATATACTATATATTATACTATAAAAAGTATTTATTATATAAACTATATACTATATATTATACTATAAAAAGTTTTTGTTATATAAATTATATAATATATATTATACAATAAAAAGTATTTATTATATAAATTATATACTATATATTATATTAATGTAACAATATACTTAAGTGCTAACTGAATGTTATGTTTTCTTATGTAATCAAAACTTGCTATGTAATTTGTATAATTATTTCTATAGTCGTTGAAATGTACTGTACTGAATGTGCTGGCAAACATTTATGGTAAACAATATACTTTAATGTTATTTAATTTCTATTAAAACTTCATTTAGAACATAAAATACATTCACTTAATAATGTATTTTAACTTAATGTCAAAAAACTAACCACAAGTAAAATTGTTAGTTAGTTACTAATTGCTAGTATGTTATTCAGTACTTCAAATTAAGTGTACTTTTTAAAACATTTATACAATTTACTTTAAATGTATAAAATAAATGCACTTTTTAAGTGTATTTAATCATTAAGATACTCTTTCATAAATATATCTGCAAATACAGTTATTCAGAAATACTGCAGAATACAGATGCGCACAGACTGCTAAGTGCCCTTCATTTTCACAAGCGTATGAAGCAAAGTCGAGTCAGCTCCTTCCTTGTGTGGAAACCGAATTTCGAAACCTTGACTTTGTGTCATTAACTTTTTCCACCTCTTCTATCTGCAATCAGCGATGAGGTAATAGCTTAAACTTTTTTGACCATTAGCAACGCTCGTATAACGCTGTTACAAGGTGTGTTTGAGTGGGAGTGTGTGTGTCAAGGTTTATGTTAGCATAGATGTGTATGTGTGTGTGCGCACAGACACAGGGCGCGGCGAGGCTGTCCCAGACAGGCAATGTCTGCAAAGTAGAATCAGGAGAGGCAGCACATTACTCGTCAACAGCTGCTATGAGTCATCCGCTAAAAATAACTCCGCAGAAGGGGGGGATCAAGTAAAAAAGAGGGAAAATAAGAGAGTGACAGTGAAAGAATGAGCTACATGCAGAGAAAGGTGCGAGATGAATAATAAAGACACAGTGTCGAAAAGTTCAGGGTTACCACACCTTTCACGTTTGTTTAGCATGTTTGTTTAAAAGATTAAATAATGAAATAAATATTATTGAACTCACTAACCATTTGTCAATTAAGTAAACATTACTTCAGTTTTTTTCCCCCAAGTAATCACTCAAGTAAACTGTGCTAAGGAAAAAGAATACATTAAGAACAGTTTGGTTTTCTCAACAATAGTTTTGTTGAAATAATTTTAATGGCATAATAACATAACCAATGAAGACAGGCCTTTAATTTAAAATTAGGATAAATTTGGTTTCATTTACATTCTATACTACATAAAATAATATTGCATTATGAAAAGGTTTTATTATATTCATTTTAATATTATATTAATAAATAATTATATTTTAAGATATTTTGAAAATGTATATACATTTATTATATTAATATATTATATAAATTACACATAATTATATCTAAATATATTTAGTATATAAACATAACATAATTTTCTTAAATATATACATGCATGTGTTTGTATTTATATATACATGACAAATATACACAGTACACACTTATATATTATGTAACGAAAAGCTTTTATTTTGGATGTTATAAACTGTGATTAATCTTTTGACTGCACTTAAGATTATATAATACATTTAAATATTTTATTATAAATCAAATTGTTAGAACAAATAATATTAATTACAGAAACTGCCAAGATTTTAGTCATTTCCATGTTTACTATACTATAAATATTCTAATATTTAATACTTTATATTGAGTGTTTTTATAATAATATAGCTTACAACTGAATCTTTACATTTACTGCAACAACTAAAATTAAAAAATAAATTGTTTTCAATTCTTGTAATTAACTTCCATGATAAATATACTGCATATAAGAGACTTTTGCTGAGGATCCCCGGTAGGTGAAAGACAAAAAGATGAAGAAGACAAAACACAAGAGAAAGTGTCTGCACGACTGAAGGCTACAACTACAGGGGGACCAAAGAGGACAAGGAACAGAGAGAAGTGATTGAGTTCAAGATGGTGGGAGGAGGATCTGTGGTTTGCCAGTCTCACATGTTGACAGCGAAAGAGAGTGGTATATAAGAGCATGCATGCTGCACATTCACACTGAGCTTTTGTTGCCCTGCTAGGGAAGTCCCTGCCATGTCATTCTTCTGCCGGCTTCAGTAAACAAAGCCATTATCCAGTAAAAACACACAGCTATCAGAGTTCAGAGAGGCCACACGACAGGTCACAGGCTTTCCGCACGTGACCGCTCCGACAGCTGCCTCGACGAGGTTTTATTACATCGCGTGTGTCGGTGCAGGTGTGTTAGCATGTGCGGAAAACTGGGACGAATGTGTAAAAGCAATTAAATTATGTGGCGCACGCACATAAAAAATAGGTAAATAAAAGAGCGGGGAGCTGCACGCTGAGGCAAAGCACTGACGTCATGTGTGTTTGTCTGAGGAGACGAGAGGGAGGTGGGTTTGCTTGGGGGGGAGGGGAGATTAGCCTCTGTTTACTCCCGTTCGCTTCACTGACTAGCTCCTCACGCGATACAACAGGGATCCATAGCGCCAGAGAGAGAGAGACGGAGAGGAGGGAGGGTTATTAAGTTCAGCCACAACTGGAAACTCGACTCCAGTCACAACACTCACTACAGCCTTGTGAATATCAAATTGATCCATTTACTAGAAGAGCCACCGGAGGCTGGATTTGTGAACGCCCTGCCACACTACCTCATGTTAACAAAGAGACTCTGCCCGTTTACTTTGTGACGCTTTGGCACAAGCTGTGGCACATTTAAACCAACGCGACTACACAAACATGATCCTTACCCTCTGGAGGAAAACAGCGTTCATCTGGTCTCCGATGGTCCTCAGCTGTAGGGCCACCCTCTCTACCGCCTGCTCCTCCAGCCTGGGATCGTCCTCGGCCGTGGAGCTGCTGGACATCGAGTCTTCGGAGGAGCTGTGGCTGTCTGGGAGCAGATCGGGAAGGGGAAGCAGCCTTTCTCTGGAGCTGGAGAGATCTTGTTCTGTACCTAAATAAAAACAAGAATAATACAATATATCAAGTTTATTGATGCTACAAGATTCCCTTAAATAGATGAGAACTTCATTTTTAGTCATTTATAATTCACAAATATCAGTACGTTTTTGGGGAGTAACACAACATGATATTTTGCAACTTGAACTAACACTTTATTTAATAAACTAACAACACATATGAAATTTTGACATGACTGACATGATCATGAGGGTCTGAAGGGGTCCTTTCTATATGATACCACTTCCTGTTTTAAGTTTAGTTTGTTTTCCGTGTGTAGGCAGCGCCGCATGAATTTCACTTAGTAGTATTGAAAATGTATATTAAACTGCTTCACTACTTTTTTTTCAAAGAAAACTATTTCTATTTGAGATTTTTTCAACAATTGTGGTATAATCCCTATAATCACTAGGTGAAGGAGTGGATGCAGAGATGCCATATATATATGTCATTATAAAAACACTGATGTCATTTTAAATGCACATTTCACTTTTATGTTTTTGTTAAAAAAATTTGGCACATTCACTTGTTCATCAGCATTCGCGGCATAGTAGTTAGAGGACTAGTTGTGCAACTGATCCATTGAGCCGTCATTTGTTGTCATACTATGTGGTAATTCTGTCAAACTAGTGTCACGGTTCATTCCGGGTAACTGCTTTGAGTAAAACGCCACCGGTGCAATGTTAACAGTACTCCCATGACAAATCCGTGATGTATGGGACTGTTGGACAGGTTCATCTGAGGCCACTAGTATTTAACATCCATTAAACAGGCAGACATGCAAAGGAGTGGGTAATCTAACCAAATACAGATTCAGCAGGGATTACAATAGCAGTGAGATTTCATACACAATGGTGAGCCAAATTCTCTATTTGCACTTTGGTTGTGATGTCATATGTTGAGCCACAGTGTTTGTTTTGTTTTGTTAGGTCAGTTCTATAAGCTCTGTATAATATTCACATTCTACTCTCTACAGTAACGGTAGCACCAATGCTGTCTGATTAACTGTATGACCGCTCATTAACTTTTATTGATTGAATGCCAAGTCCTCGCTGTTTATGTGACAGAAGGACAACAACAATGATATACATCATCTCTAGATGAGTATTGCTATTGTAGCATAAGACAATGCACTAACATTTTTTACTTGTACCTCCTGAAGACATAAATATGGCCTCCTTAACTTTATTACATGACATCTGGCATCCAATTGACCCAATTCAACACTCATAAACAGCAAATAGCTAACGTACTTTCAAATCCCAATGCCCACCTGTTATACTTGCGTCTTTAAAGTAAACCTTCAGTGTAAGTCCCTTGTTAAAAACAAGTACACTAGCATATGGCACTTATATTAAAATGCGCTTTAAATGAATATTTTTGACATTACAAAGAGCACTTTTTAACACGTGTGCTCTCTCTAAAGATGCTCTTGTGGTTTATTAATACTATATTATGTGCATACTTTTAAGATTTGAAGTACACTACAAGTGAACAGTCAGTGGCAGACATCTGTCAGCCTAAGACATCTTACATCTCAGTTGTGGCCATCTTTTCTGCCCTTCAAAGTGAAGACAATTTGCACAATCTACACAATAGGAATGCATTAATATATACAAATTCTGGCTAATACTAATAAGATTATAGTTCAGTCTATGACCACTAACAAATAAATTAGCAACCTTTTGACTAAATCAATTAAAAACACTAAACTGAATCTACGTGTAGCAACATTATAATGTATTATGTTTTTTAAGTGCTATTATATTAGCATTTTAAAAGAACTGAGAATATCATTTTCTTGCTTTCCGCGCAAGTGTGCACAGAGCAAATGCCTCCATGCAGAGGATTAGTGGCACAGCCGAAAGAATCTGCTGATCCTCAGCGCAGGTGACTTGAGAGAGAGCGGGAGTGCTGGGTTCTGGCTTGTTGCCAGGGTAACTGCAAGCCGGTGCAGCCTGAGCTGAAATCCAGCCATTGGTGGACAGGAATGAGGGGGGAGTTGGGATAGGGTGGACAGTTGGAGGACAGGGAGGGACCAGGGCCAGGCTATCAGCTAGTGAGGAAAGCCTTTAAGGAGGAGTGTCAGCAGAATTGTCAGATAAGGTTAACTGATCGCTAAAGTGAGGTTAAAAACATGAGGAAAAGAGAGCGTGAGGAGTGAGAGACACTGTGACTTTCAGATGTTACACGATTCTCTGTGACAGGCCGCCATTGTGGACCGCGCAGCACTTGACAGGAAGCCAACAGAAAAGAACATGTCTAAACATGCCTCAGCAAGAGCTCTCTGACAAGGGAGGGGAGGCGGGCACTTCCTGGTGCATTTTAACCCTTGGAGTCAAAGCCAGTGATTTTGTCTTCTGAATCTCATTTAAATATATTATGCTAATGATTTCCACAAATGCACATCGCATAAATGCAAATCTCTACTTTACCTGTATTATCCCTGAGTGGATTGTCCTGCTGCGGGACGCTGTCCGAGCTGAAGGCATCTTGTGTGGGGACTTGGGTTAGTGGTGGCAAGACATTGCTGGTTCGGTGCCGGTGGCAGGGCCAGGCGTCCTGACGCAGCACCTCCATTCTGCATCCTCCATTTGGTGCTCCGGGGTTGCGATCACCCGTCCTTCTTTCCATCTCTGGCCGGGCCATACCAGATACTGCCTTGAAATAAGAAAAGCTCATTACATTACATACATCAGTCATATTTGCATGCTTGCATCTGTTTGAGGTAAAAATGCAGCTGGACACAAATGATAACTTATGTTAGCCAAATTAAATTCATTAAAATTATTTTATAATAGCCCAAAATAAAGATAGAAAATTAATTTGCACTAATTTAGACTTAATGGAATAAATAATAGTAATACATTAAATAAATACATTAAATATCCAACTCAAATAATAATGACATAAATTGGAAATAATTTAGACTTATGGAATAATAATAAAAAATAATAAACTCAAAAGATGAAAAATTTGAAATAATCTAGACTTAATAGAATATTTAAAAATGCTATAAAATAAATAAAAACATCATCCTCACGTAAGTATGAAAGTATATTTACAATTATTTAGACCTAGTTTAATAGGCTACATAATAATAATAATGTACTTACATTTCAGAAAGACAAAAATACCAAAACATCCCAGCAATGCATTTTTTTCATGTGACCCAGCAACCTATATTTTGAGCGTCCACAAGATGGCAGAAACTACAGCCTCGTGTTCACGGATGTGTTTGTAAACAAATCCGTGCACGCGATGTTACGCACCGCTTCTCCCGCGCTTTAACACGACCTCACGCGCTACAGCGAGTCTCTCTGACACCCGATGCATTTTAAAAGCTTCATTCCACCGGAATGCATATTACTCTTTCCTAATTACGACACTGACTTTGATTTTATCGATTTTGCTCAATTGGCCGCAAGGGCATGATGTGGAAATTTTGAAGAGTCGGAAAAGTGGCACAGCCGGCGACTTCTTGAGTGATGCAAGGTTAAAGATTTGAAGAGGTGTACGATTTTGGAAACTGACAGTTCTTTGACATACATGCTCGTTTTATTATTATCTTTAAATATCCAGTTGTCATACTACAACGTTGCGCGTTGAACATAAAAAAACTGTTTTTCCAAGAGAAGCTGTTAGTTGCGTTTGCAGTTGTTTTTTAGCTGGTCTAGGTGCTGTTTGTTTGTTGGTTGACCAGTTACCAAGTTCCAAACCCAGCTTGACCGACCACCTGGCTGCTAGTCGAGCAGCTTTTCCACCTGATTAACCGAGCAGCCCAGACCAACCAGGAACCGACTGTACTCCAAAACACAGCTACCATCTTTAACTGGATTTTTCAACAGGAGGAAGGAAAACATCAAACCCTCTTTTTTAACACGAACTGTAAAAAATGGTAACATGCTGTTGACTAAACGACATGTCTCTACTTGATCTAACCCTAAATTACTTGTATCCGTGTAACCTAATGCAGTCTGGCTGATTTTGTCATTTTAAATCATATTTTATATCAAGCAGTAATATGCTATCTTCGGTCTTCAAAATAAGTCGCGTTGAACATCGATGCCTGCAAATAACAAAGAGATGCATGTTCAACTAGAATAAAAACACATTTATGCTTACCTTCAAAATGGGTTGTAAGTCAGTAACGTTTAGATGTTATTCCAGGTTTGTAATGCTCTGACACCAGCTACGTGTCGTGCTTTAAAAACACTTCGTTAGATGTCCGATCATTTTTCTCCACTACCGGAGGTAAGCAAACGGCATCAGTTTAGTCAGATCGGCAGTTACGTGTGCTTGTGAAGATGAAGCTGTAGGTTTCTGATGACAGCAAGTTGCTTTCACTCCCGCGAAGTGCTCGCATAAAAGGCCACGCCTCTTCGCCCGTCTCACAACAAGTCCTGACATGCTAGCGAGAGGCAGAGTGGAGACACACGAGCGCACGCACGCGCGCGCGCGCAGCCAAGACAGCACAGGAACCAACAGCCATTTACGCCCACTGTTGTTTGTCGATTCGCAACTCGAGTGGCTTTAGTGTAGATCCTGTCCATGCGTATCGGTTTTCAAAGTACTTTTTTCGGCATACAATAGCGCAGCCTACTGCTTTAATATTTGAAAATGACAATAAATAAATATAAAATTGTGTGACTTGGCATTAATTATTGATTCAAAACAAAACGAAATCTGCCAGTGGTGTAACCCCAGACGGGCCCCTCTGGGCTGCACCTCGGTTATGAAGCACGTGCAAACACAGTTCACGTCTAGAAAGAGAACCCATATATAAGCAAATGTGTGCCTAACCTACTTATTTTCTACCAAAATAAAACTAGTATCTTATCAGTTTCTTATATTAAATTGACTATAATTCACTGCAACCGCACTCCTCTCCGAGAGGCGCGAGAGCACGACCGTCTCGCGACTCGCACGGTCGGATGTGCTTAAAAGAGACATTTCCATTCGATGATCGTCGGAATGTGTTATGACGAGCGCTCGTTGCCGATGTTATTAGTTCTCTATTGGCGCTCGTGCACAATGCGCGTCTTCACACATCGAGCGCTTCGTTCTGGTAAAAGCACAGAACAAATTGCACACAAACGTGTCCTGGCTCTTGATATACAATCACTTTAGTGAAAACTATGCGAGGTAGGATCAGAACCCGCAGTTCTTGGGTGAAAAGTGGGACTAAATTACCAGGGCCCCAAGTGGGGGGAGAGCCCCTGAGGAGTGAAATTTGATTTTCCTTTAAATATAATTTTAAGATCACAATAAATGTTAACTAATATAAATGCTAATATTTTGGGTAAATGCATCAGTTTATTGATGTATTAAATGGTGTTGTAGTTGTGAACCTCGAGGTTACGGGGGGGCCCACTGCTTGTGCATAGGGCCCAGAATTTGGTGCTACGGCCCTGACTGACGCACACAAGTCAATAGCGCAAATGTATACATTTATTCACCGCTGTGAAAATTCTCGGCATGAATTATATTGTTTTTTTTTTTTTCTTATATATAATAATATAGTAACTTCGTCGGGCCCCCCCATCACACGGGCCCCAGCGCGGCTGCACTGTCTGTAGTTACGCCACAGGAATCTACATTGAATTCAGAAAGGCAACAAGTTTATTTTCACTGTGAAAATACGGTGCACACCTGCTGCTTTATTTTGAAGCAGCGAATATGACTAAATATGATATGATAAATATGAATATGATAAATGTGTGCATATGCATGCACGGGTGTGTGTGTAAAATGGATGTTTAATATGCACTAATAGCCCTCGGAAGCTTGCAAACATCTGCTATAACATTTGACCCGTGCTAGTAATTAGTCATTCCCAGGGACGTAATTCCCCCCCTTCAAAGACTTGTTATCATTTATAAACCTCACCTATATCCGAAATATATATTTCTACCAAAACGAAAGAAAAAAATGCAATAGCATATGTAGAATTAGTTAATTTCTTTGATGGGCTGTTTAGAAAGCGGCATCCAATTGTTTCCTTTTTTTTACAAATACACAACTGATTTTATTGTGATTGTACACAAACAAAAGAAATATTTAAAAGGAATAGTTTTGAACAATGCCTTTTTAACAGAGAGAGTGAGACAGGGACAAGCAGTGGTAGTCCCTTAACTTGTTCGTTCAGTAATGGTGGTTGTGTGTGCATTTTCAGGTACAGTAGTTTGAAATCAATATTTGTTTAACAGTGGAAATGAAGTCTCACATTATTTACATTTTATTCACACACATTTTTGACTTGAAAAAAATGAAATCTTGGTGATATTCTTTTTGGTAGAATTTATCATTATAATGAACTATTTCCTGGATTTTCTATCACCTTAGACCCTAAACATAACAAAATAAATCCCATGTAAATGCAGGGAATAGGATTCAAACTGAGCTATTACGCACATGTAAAAAGTAGCCTATATTTACTCGTTAACATCAAACAGTCGCCGATCATTGATGTGCAGCGCTCATAACAGACTTGGCTAATAGTCGATTTAATTATGCTAATTGAATACGGAATTCCCCATTTCACCCCCTTTGACCTTTGTCCAGCAGCTTCCGACTGCATCCTTTGTTTAAATGCAGACGCCATGCGGATGATGGAGAGCTGTAGAGATACGGGGACCTGTTACCCACAGCAGAGGAGGCTGCGGGACAGAGCAGAGGGGAATCCCCACGCAGGTACATGTCTGGGCATACAGCCCCACGCAGACTGCTCTGAGTGGCATATGTCGAGTCCAGTGTTAAATGCATTAATTTAGAAACAGTTAATACTGTTTATTGTGAGATACCATAGTGAGCACATCAAATTAATATGAATAAAATAGTTTTGTAGTATTACAAATGTATTTTTGTGTTTTATTTTAAATAA
This sequence comes from Enteromius fasciolatus, assembly GCA_032361145.1. Classification (NCBI taxonomy): domain Eukaryota; kingdom Metazoa; phylum Chordata; class Actinopteri; order Cypriniformes; family Cyprinidae; genus Enteromius; species Enteromius fasciolatus. The sequence continues at coordinate 9,146,186 of JAUMHR010000069.1, forward strand.
AAATATAACAATAATATGATATATTATCTACAATAATAGCATAATTACAATGCATGTTATATATATATATATATTACGCACATGTAATATATATATATATACATATAAATATTATAATTAATAGAATTTTATTAATAATAATTAAATGTATTATTATATATTACAAACATATATAAAAAATAAATTAATATACATAAACAAAATTTAGTATAAAAATTGAGTACAGCAAAATTATAATTATTAATAATATTTATATTAATTATAATATGATTATTATTATATAATTACCATTAAAGTGTGTTTGTGTGTGTGTGTGTCTGTGAGAGAGATACATTAAATAATTTTTTTATTTTTTTTAATATTGGTATTATTATTAGTATTAGCCTATTACTAGGAATATGCATAGTATAGCGTTTAGTTCTGTTTTTTTTTTACCCTGAGGTCAGACCAGTACAAAAAGTACATAAACAGTGACATAATCATGTACAACTGATAGAAAGCAATGGTTAAACAATCTTTGTTCCCATCTCATCTGCGGTGACATTTTAGCACAATAACACAAAAGGCAGTATCTGCACTGTAAATAACTTTTTCCTTTGCTCCAGTGTCAGCTGCAAACAATACATTCATCTGCCAAAGTTCACTAGAGATATAGATTGCCTTTATCCATGTGCATGTTTCTGTGCCTGCAACAGCTTCATCCGTAACCAAAACACAAAATCCACGTGTGTGTGAGTGTGATGACATGAGAGCAAGGCTCAAGTATACTGTGTCCCGGTGACATCATCCTTTACTTCACCTCCCCCTCCTTCCATCGTTCTCCGCTGTGTTCATGATATCTGATAAACCTGTCCCGGGCACTGCTCGTCCCTCCCATAACATATTTTTCACATATTAGTTTTCATTGTTGTCACCTTAAGGGTGAATTTTTTTGTAATTGATTACATGAAAGCCATAAATCAGCTGTACTGACCGTGTCAGCAACAATGTAAGCAAAAACGTTTATTTTTTACATAAATATTCTTAATAAAGAAACAGAAGTGAGAGAACATTCAATTGAAACCCAGTTTCAGTCACATTTATGAGTTTACATAAAGGATAGTAAAAAAGAAAAGGAACTAACAGAGAACACCATGTTTTGTTTACCAGAGTGAGAATGTTTCACTTGCAACCACATTAAGCTGTTGTTATTTGTGCTGATTATAGTGTGTCTACTTCACATTTACTACAAGATCATGATTAATTGTGTATTAGAATTATTCATATCACTCATTAAATGATGGCAGTCACACTTTATTTTAAGATCCAATTCTTGCTATATATATATTTTTTTTCTTACATTTGCCTCAATAAACTAAATTGCTGCTAATTAATAGTTAGTAAGGTAGTTGTTAAGATTAGGTATTAGTATTGGATATTAGAATAGGAATATGGTCATGTAGAATATATGCTTTATCAGCACTAATAAAGAGTATATTATGCCATCCCAATATGTTAAAAGCAGTTAGTTAATAGTAAAAATTAAAATAGTAATAATTTTAAAATATAAACACACACATTCAGTTATATTACATATTTATATTATTATATATTATACATCACAATATAATATAATATCACAAGTTCACACTTCCTCATCAATAAACAAATAGAATGAGCATGTTTGGCGTGCTGTCCGGGGGTAGAGGGCCAAGAGCTCACTTTTACCCCTAGGCGGCAAGGATTGGACAGAGCTGGAAGGAATGTGAGGTCTAAAGGCGGAGGGATGCAAAGAACGAGATGCCAGAGAAGGGAAGTTTCCTCTATTTAAAGGAAAACTTCTTAGCTCTAAAAGGGGAATAAGGTAATAGGCTGATTGGGAAACGAGGTGCCAGCTGTGGTTAATCATTCGTACGTGCTCCTCCCGAAATTTGTTTTAATTTAATATATGAACATATTTTTCTTAAATATATACATGCAGGGTTTTTTATATGCATAAGAAAAATACACAGTATATAGTCATAAACTATGTAAACTAATTGTTTTTGGATGTGATTAATCATTTGACAGCGGTTACACACACACACACACACATATATGCACGTGTATATATGTACATATTCGTGTATATATATATATATATATATATCTACACACAGTGGGTACGGAAAGTATTCAGAGTATTTAAATTTTTTACTCTTTGTTATATTGCAGCCATTTGCTCAAAACATTTAAGTTCATTTTTTTCTCATTAATGTACACACAGCACCCCATATTGACGGAAAAACACAGAATTGTTGACATTTTTGCAGATTTATGGTCCGAATACAGCCATGAGTCTTTTTAGGAAAGATGCAACATGTTTTTCACACCTGGATTTGGGGATCCTCTGCCATTCCTCCTTGCAGATCCTCTCTAGGTCTGTCAGGTTGGATGGTAAACGTTGGTGGACAGCCATTTTTAG
>JAUMHR010000069.1:9174869-9200647 GCA_032361145.1 Enteromius fasciolatus
AATTTGCATATTCATTACGTCAGTGCGTCATGTTATCTTGCTTCTCTGGGGTCACATAATGTTATTCAATGCACCCTGATTCTCAATAAAACTGTTTTCACTGATATTTTCAATGCTTTCTGCTAGAGAAGAAAAACTTAATGAATATGAAATAGTGACTGAAATGCACACCATCATAAAGCCTAATCTAGATTAAAATCCTTATTTATTATCGTTTATAATTATATTTATAATTCATAATAATGAAACCAAGTACACATAAGATATTGACAATGGCTATGCTGTAAACATGCTCTATTTGCATGTAAAATAGAGATAGAATCAACATAATATCTATTTTAACTAAAAGCCCAGCTCTGAACAGAACAGACGCAGAGAGAGGTGTGTGCGCCGTGAAAACAAGGGTTCGCGCTAGAGCGGAAGTACCAGAGACTCGATGAGGTTTGTCCAAGAAGTCTCTAGATTTGATATTGCGGTACGACGATATTTACAATACCGTTACATCCCTATTAGGGACTATTTCCCAGGTCACTGATGACTTTTTGAAAGAAGCTAAGAAAACTAAAGAATTGTGAAATTTTCTATTATGAAAGAATACAAAAACGCATTATAAAAGCATTAGCTTAACGGTAGCAATTCAAACCTGCAAACTAATCATCAACATAATGCTTGTGAGCTGCAGATGCTACTGACCAGTCTTGAGCATGGTTGCTGGCTTCCTGTGGGGGCAGAGGGCTGGCCAGTCGGGATACCTGGATCCACACGGCATCATACAGGTCCTTCTTACTCGTGTGTACTGTGCATGGTACAATCAGCGGCATACCGAACAGACTGGGTCTGTTCTTCTGAGAGGACAGGAAGTACAGCTCTGTCCGCATCTGAGGGGACAGACCTTGCAGTTAGGATTTTAACGACCATCAAGTCTAACAGTGAATACAGCAGTAAATCCTCACCATCTTTCTGTGCATGGCAATGATGTAGCCAATAAAGGGGCTGTCTTGCACTGGCACGGCATGGCCATTAGGTATACCGTTGGTGAGGGGCTTCTCTGGGGTGCAGGGGACTACTGTGCTAGGCATGCCATTAGGAATCAGGCTAGACTTTCCAATGTGATTATTCCCTGCAGTCCCATTAGCCACAGGTGGTTTTTCTAAAAGAGACATTTATGGGTCAATGACAAATAGGTCATGTTAAAGCGATAGCTTCTCTTCTAAAGAAATAGCGGACCCAAAAATGGATATTTGCTTAATATTTACACAACCTGAGGCGTTTCAAGATGCTGAGGAGTTTGTTTCTTCATCAAAACAGATTTGGAGAAGTTAAGCAATACATCACTTGCTCACCAATGAATGGGTGCCGTCAGAATTTGAGTCCAAAAAAACCCAACTCCACTCACAAAACCTATCAATTAGTGTCTTGTGAAGTGAAAAGCTGCATATTTGTAATAACCAGATCTATTATATTTTTTCATTAATTTAAACTCATTTGTTACTAAAATACAAATTATCTATCCATAATACTGCTTTCTCCAGTAACAATGTCCAGAAGTGATATGTTTGAAATTAAGACCTAAATGATGGATGTGTTTCTTATAATCATGCAGCTTTTGAATTTAAAAGATATTACCTGATGGACTGAGTCATGAGGATTACTTGCGGATTATTATAACGTTTTGGCTTTATTTCTGACGGCACCCATGTACTGCAGAGGACACACTTCTCACATTTCTCCAAACCTCAAAGAAACAAACTCCTCTATATATGGGTGCCCTTTTGTCGAGTACATTTTCAGCAATTTTGGGTCAACTATTACTCGATACTTGAAGTAATCAATCCTTGTTACCCGTTATCACTGGAGAGGTGACTGAAGTGGGCGAGCCAGGCACAGGGATCTCAAATGCACAGAGAAAGCAGTTCACAGAGTGTCGCACCTTCTGGTTGTCTTGAGGAAAGTTCTAGACCAAATACAAGCATTTGTTTTAAAAGCCAGGCCACAAGGATTGCATCAACAACAGTGTTGTCATGGCGGGTTGAGCTGACCTTGATGTTGGACGTGTGAACCTCAGCCAGTAGAATCTGCTCAGGTTTCAGGAAGCATAGCTCGCTCAGCTGTTTCTTTAGGCCCATGTACTTCTCATCCATGTTGAGACGCAGCCCATACCTCACTGGAGTAGAGCCGTCAAGTTTGATAACTGCAAGTCAAAAAAGCTTTTATGTGAGACTGGCATATCTGTTGATGGATTTTAAAGTGTTTATGTTTTCTCTCTGCTTGGCTTCACCTGTGATTTCTAAGTGCATGGAGCTGTCCATAGGAAGCGGCAGCGACAGGAAGTTAAAGGGGTCGAAGCGGGCACTAATATGGCCACAGGTCTTGCACTTCACCTGAGACCTGAGCTGTCCATGGAATAGGTCGACTACAATAGAACGATTTCTCCGCAAATGGTTTTCCCAGGCCTGTGATGAAAATAGTTTCCATTAGCATATCATCTAGTGTGCCCATTTAGCTTGATTAGGGCCCTATGTAACCAGTTTTATTTTCCCCCAAATTCCAAAATCAGTTCGTTTTTTTCCATTTTAACTTTTTTAAACTCTGTTTTAATGGTTAATATAAATTTTACTGAATAAAACTGAAAACTGAAATTAAAACCTGCAAAATTAAACTGCAATTTATTAAAAGTTTTACAAAAACAAATTTCTTAAGACCCAATGAAATGTTAAATTCCATTATGTATATATATAGAATGTATTATTTTTTCTTTTTTTATTTATTATAATTTTCCTGTTTTCTATCATTTATTTTTATAATAAATCTTTAGAATATTTTTTTTTTCAATGATAAAAATCCAGAAATACATCACTCTAATTATATTAGCAGAAGAAGTAATATAATTACATTACATACTATCTCTGTCAAAATTTCTTCTGTTTCAACCAAACTTTTATTTGAACTCATATATCAAGGCTGCAAAAGCTAAAAAACAAAATTGCGAGCACACACATGCTTTTGTATGTGTGGAAACAAAACCGCGCATCTGCACCATTAATATACACAGGAAAATGGAGCTGAAAACGGTAGTATGACACCGACCTCAGTGGCCACTTCATGATCTGGCCGGCCATCACTGTCTTTGAGCTCCACGTACGGCTTCTCATGCACACGATTCAGGTCCTCGTGAAGCCCATCCAACAGGAAGGCCAAGAGCTCCTGGGAGTCTTGCTGCTGAAAGCCGTTGAATCTTGGAGCATACTTTGCTATCGTCCACTACAAAAATGTTTTTAAAACACAGCATAAGAATCTTAATGGAAACATTTAGGTGTCATACTTGTGATATTAGCGATGTTATTAACTCACTCTGAGTTTCAGGGGTGCAATGTTCTTCTGGGTGCCGCTCCAGAGTTCCTGGACCAAATCGCCATAGCATTTGGCCATGTGACCACGCATTCCTATTGGATTGGTTCTGTCAAGGCAAGACACTGGTCAAGAAGTATGACAGATCACAGAAGTCACAAATTGCCCATGAGCCAAATCTGCATGGGGGCTTCTTAGCATTGCACAAAACTCTTGTGGATTCCAGTTGAAATGACTATGTTTCACAACATAACGAAGTGGTTTTAGTTTAAAAAAAAAAGAAAAAGAAAAAAAAGGCACTGACTATATCTCCATACCTGTTAAGCTCATAAAGGTGTCGTCCTGAGATAAAGTACTCAGTGAGGGGCTTGGTATTGCTTACACACTGAATACTGGAGTTCATGAAGCATGTGTTACCCAGGTTACTCAAACCTGTGGCACCTTTCTCTGTAGGAACTGCAGGAGAAACAGCAAAATTTATACACAGTTATTAGAGACTGAAGGAAAGTTTGATTAAATTTATCCTCTGGCTCAGCCACTTGACAACGACCTCCATGAAGTCTAATTACTCAGTATTTCATAGAGTTCGAAAGCAGCATTGTGTCTTTTAATGTCACAGCTGATGTCTCTCTTGATATGACTTTTAATATTGCTTAACATAACTGCTACTTGGACTCTTGCTGCTTTCGTTCCCGTGTTAATAATCTACTTGATGTGCGCTTTGATACAAGTAACTAGCCTTTAGAATTGTATTACAGTGCCATCTAGACAAGGTCAAACTCAGATAAACATTCTGACATTTGTAGATAACTTGGCCAGCCTCCAGTTTGCATAGATTTTTCCAACACCTCTGACATTACCTTTGTGTCTGTCGATTTTGCTGCTGTTTGCAATGAAAGACATTTCCTCTGGCCAGCTCATATCTTTGTTTCGAACTAGAGAGAGGGAAAGATATCTTAATCATTTTTTCCTTTTCCATCAGTAAAGCCGTGCATGCTTCGCACTTTAATCCACACAGCTCAGCAAATGTGAATTGAGATAAAACTTTAATTAAGACAGATAAATGTCACAGACATACCCTCAATGACTAAGTGCTGTTCGTCTTGAATTTTCAAACTTTCTAAAGTGTGATCTTCATCGTCTAGGAGAGTGAGGTAATTCTGAAAAAAACATAAAAGATGATTAGTATACAATGTAAGGGATGCATTTAAAAACCTATTATTAAAGAATAAAATATATTGAAATAAAAACTTGAAAACACTTTTCACAAAATTATTGTTTTTGTATTTTATTATCCAATAAATACAGCCTCAGTCACTTCTTTTAAGAACATTTTTAAAAACGTAATAAATTAAATGGTAATGTATATATTACCCTTAATCACTGACAAAGTTTTAATGTGTTCACTTTTCACATTTAGAAGTCCAGGAAAATGGATCACAATATTCATCCTGCTCAGATTATTATCAAATCAAGTGCTCTCAATAATCAGACTTCTCTTCCCCCAATACCACCAGTGGCTATTTTTGGGATGCTCCTCTCAAATATTATGGATTAAATTGGAAATACGTGAACACGAATTTTAATTTCGAAGTTCACAGCTGTGAGGTGACATTGGTAACTTCTAATGAGGCCAGATTTGCATATGAATGCCTTTGATCAGAGTTTGATGTTCTTTTATTCAGTATCTGTTAAGGAGGTCCCCACCTCACTGTTGTAGAGCCAGAGGCGCATGTCCTCTTCTTTGATGCGTAACCTCTGGGACAGGTACTCATGAATGTCTTTAATGGTGCCCATCCTGCTGAAACAGCCTGTGTACGCCAGTACCCGCTTCAGAGGGGCGTTCGGAGAAGGAACGTTTCCTGAGTTGGGAACGAAGCAGCCTTTAGCATTCTCTTTGTCATATGCAATAAAATATTTAATATTGTTTCGAATACAACCCTTTAGAGCTTTTCCACCCTACTGCGTTGTTATATATTCAAAAACTAACTTGCATCTAGTGAGAATGTAAACTTAATGGAACATTTTGAGCTAAATCGGTCAAGTAACACTTTCATGGTTTCTGTAATGCAATAATGAAAAATTTTAACTTTCAGCAAATCCATAGATTCTAATAAGCATGCTATTAAATCAACTGGTCACAAGGAGAACACAGATCAATATAAACACACACACACACAGAGTCTCAATACCTGATTGACAGACTGAGGATTAGTTGTAAGGTAGCAGCAAGAAAGGGCAAAGGTCATTTTCAAAGGGAACATTCATCAATTCATTAGTATGATTTAAAAAAAAAATTATGTCATATATTTAAAATGATTTCAGTCTTGTTAAAAAACAAATCAAATAAAGATACATTTAAGATTCGCACAGCAATTATTGATTTCATAGGAGACAAAAAAAAAGAAAAAAAAAAAAAGGTTGACATGATTGCAAAGCAGACGATTACAGGAAATCAGAGAGCGCTCATCTTTACCTACACCAAATAGTCTTCTGAGCCTGGCAAAGCAATGACAACATTATTGTCGCCTGCCCACTTGCAGGGCATAACAATAAGGAGGTCCATTATTAGGCCAGCTCTACAGTTTTTACTACATTTTTCACTTATGTGTGTTTTTAGGTCACATTTTTGTTATGTATTCAACATACATTTCTATTTAGCTGTCATTACAGTTTTTTTTTAACTCAGATGATGACTCTAGGTGTTGGCATCAGGATTTGGCTCTTTAGTAATCCAGACAGATCATTTTGGTAAGACCGAGCTGGGTGTTTTAGAAGATTAGAGGAGGTGGTCAAGGCAGTGGAGGTAGCCTCTCTCTTGCTGCAGGCTTACGTTACCTCGAGGCATATGTGGAGGGAACATTCGCAGGCTGCTCATACCCATATTGACCCAGATGTTAGACTGAGGGCTGCGTGTGGCCGGTTGCTGGCGCAGGAACAGAAGGTAGCGGGGAAAGAGCTCCAGCTCTGGCTGAGTTGTAACTGTAGACATGATGACCTGGAAGTAGTAAGATAAAGAAGATAAAGCAAGAAAAAAGACAGATACAGACAGGGTTAGATATGCAAGACAGGTTACATATAAACAGCTGTTTTTTAAAATACAACTGAAAAGGTTGAATCATACTTTTTATGGGGGAAAGAACCAATAATGAAAAATAATTTCTCAGTTGATGACGTGATGCAACACGTCAGCAGAAGAGTTTAAATCACCTCCAGAATGTAACCTATTTACTGTTTATTTGAAAACATCCCATTACTATTAACAATTTAAGGCAATCTAATATAAATCATGTGCTTGCAAAGTATAGAAAATGAGTCTGATGATGACAGGCAAACATGGTCCAATAGAGCGTTAAGTCAGAATAAAAAAAACTGTTTTTTTTATATATTCACTGTTCATGTGACGCTTCAAATCACATCATCAGGAATATTGCAAAAAGCAAATAACATTCACTGAAGCACAAATGAAGGGCCCAGTGTGGCACCTCTGATGGGAGATGGCATACATACCGGTCTGGGCAGACTGAGGTTGGCCCCATACCAGTGGTAAAGTGCCCTCCATACTGGCTCGGGCACAGTCTCAAATTCCCGACCAGCTATCAGCTGTTGGGATTTCTTCAGCCGGCCTCCCTCCATGGTCAGTGTGGGCGCCTGGATAAAAAAAAACAACAACAGAAAAAAACACTTCATATTGACAGCGATTTGCAATGGCAACTTGTACAGTACTAGTCGAATATAGGGAATAAATCACAGGCGATATAAGCATCCTTTACCCTGCTAGTGAGAGGAGAGGATGGATGAAGAGGCGGAGAGGAGCGAAAAGGTCTCATTTTGACTTAAATACTGTTATGCATTGTGTTGAGTAAAGAAAGCCTTGTGCATTGTGTTGAGTAAATAACATGGGATGCTCGATTAATCCAAGACTGCAAATGTGTTTGTGACAAGGCATTACACAAGCAATAGTTTTACTTAAAAATGCTTTTAACTTCACATAAAAGCATTCATTTTCTACAACACAAATGTTACAGACCGTTCATCACAGGATTCATTTGTTCTAGGTGATTTCGATTTCAAAAATGGAACTTTAAAGTCATTTTGAGCTCTCTAAAGCTATAATTAGAATAGAAGAAAAACAGCTTGAAGGTGTAATTTTCCCTGCAGGTCTATCGAATGCACTTTAGCAGTCATTTTGATGGACAAGAGGATTATCAGTGGCTTCCTGGTTTCGTTGGGTGTTCTGGTCGCATGTACACTCACCTTCATTGGCTCGGTGGTCACCAGAGGCTGGTTGTCTATGGCACCGGGCCTCTGCACGGCCATGCTATTCGGCAAATGACCATTGGCGCTGGAGAAACACTGGTTGTTGTTGTCAGAGATGTTGTGCTGGCGAGCAAAGCAGACGTCTGTGGCAGAGGAAGTGGCGTGTGGCGTCAGGCCTGTGGAATGGAGGCTAAACATTGTATCTGAGACTTTAAGGCATATAAACTATATAACTATAAATTCATTCAAACACCACAACTGATGTGTTGGAATGTTGTTTTTGAAAGAAGGCTGTGCTAAAGCTGCGTTTATTTGATCAAATACAGGGAAAAAAAATTTATATTCCTGGAATTCAAAATAACTTTTATTTTGTAATGCATATTAAGTGTTTATTTATTTGAAATGGAAATTTTGTAACATTATAAATATGCTTACAGTCACAATTTAACATGGCCTTGCTAAATAAAAGTATTCATTTCTTTTAAAAAAATAAACCTTAACTTTACAAAGCTACATGAATACTTTTTGTTCACAAAGAAAACAAAAATAATAACTTTATTCAACAATTTCTTGTATAAGTCTTCAGCAAAAATATCACAAAATCTTAAAATGTGTTCCAAGGATGAACAAAGGTCAAAGTTTGGAACGACTTGAGGGCGAGTAATTAATGGCAGAATTTGTTTTATTTTCGGGTGAACTATCCCTTTAACTCTAGCAACTGAGTTTGTACTTACTATTACCAGTGCTCTCTGAAGCCTCTGATGAGCTGGAGATGTTATCAGGGAATTTTTCTTCAGGGGAACTGGGGGAACGGACCACTATTCCAATTCTGTTCAGGAAAGGGTCTATAGTTGCTGTTGACTGAGAACTTCTCATTCCACTACCTTGCACTGACGGCTGCTCCATGACAATTGACTTATTATCCTGCTTTACACAATAGGAGATATATATATATATATATATTAAAAATAAAAAAAATCAAGAATCAATGATATGGTCAATATTATCAATAAAATAAACTAGGCAAAACTAAAACATCACGGTACTTTTTAGCCAGTTGATGCCTGACAGAAACAAGATCCACTCAGTTTAGTCTTTTCTATTGTCTACTTATAGTTAAAAAAATAAGTCATAATTTAGTAAGCTGCAAAGTGTGTTTACATTAAGCTTATTTCAAAACAAATTAAAAAAAAAGTGATTAATTACATGACCCCTTTTCTTTGTTATGTAGAGGCTGAATAGACAAATTGCTGACTCACATATCTGACATAGTCTTTCCATTGCTGCCACCACTGCATAGAGATCAGGAACCAGTTCTGACCGGGTTGTAGCCCGTGTCTGCTCTCCCTCTCCAGCCAACCCCTGTGCCGTCACATAAAATCAGCATAGATAACAGTCAGTCATATTTATACACAATCACCAAAATAACCCAACAAAAAACTTCTGACACAAGACATCAATGCTAAACGTGCAGTATAGCTAAAGCAATACAGCAGACACAAGGATGTGGTACAGTATTAATGGTTTCTTTTTGAGCCCCGTCATCAGTCCCGCTGGAAAATCTAATTGAAAATGAAATTGTGTTCTCAATCTCTGTCTGGTCTAAAACACTGTTAGAGGCAGAGGAGGTTTGATGGATGCTTATATACAGACAAAGCCTAATCATGAGGCTTATGGGAAAGTGAAATACAATACGGCCCTCATGAAGCTTGTTTTAAAACATTGAGAAAGTGCTCTGTAGGGACGCTTTTGAAATTAAATTAAGACAGTGATAGGCTGAGCAATGCTGTGTCCTACTCTCACCTAATGATCTGCCCTTCTTCTTCAGGGGTAGCAGGACGCAGGCCAAGGACGATATGACACACCTGATGACGAACAGATTAACAAGCAATTTCAGGCCAGACCCAAGATAACAACGTATATACTTTATTGGATTCACTAGTATTTACAGATTATAGAAGCATTTATTTTTTTGGTACTCAACAGGATCCTACCTGAAACAGCAAGTTGAGGAACTCATTGGCGAGGGCACTTTTCACGCTCCATATTTGATAGTCTTCTAGGGTTAAGTGCCCTTGCTGTTAAAAAAACAAGGAAAACAAGGTAAAAGTTAGGTCACAATAATGCCCTTAGAAAATATTAGATCTATTTAATCGAGAATTTAATTTAAATTTAATTTACATACCAATGGTTTAATTTTATTTGCTAATATTTATGTCATATTTATTAAATTAGTGCTGTCAAACAATTAAATCACATCCAAAATTTTTGATTACATAATGTATGTGTGTGTACTGTGTATATTTATTATGTATACTTTAAATATATGTATATACATAAATTATATAAATGTATACATGTAAATACAAGTAAATATTTTCAATACATACTGCATGTGTTTTTTACACATAATACACATAATAAATGTACACAGTACACACAAATATATTATGTAATCAAACATTATTTTGGATGTGGTTAATCGTTTGACAACACTATATTGAATATACAGATTAAACATATTTTACACCGTATTTCGATTCAAACTTTTGACTTTGATTAAAAGGTGGTGTGCTATCTATTGTATTAGTTTTTGCTGTGGTTTTGAAATGTGAAATCAAACTGGTGTTAACTAATGCATTTTTACATCACGATATGCAACATGAAAATAAAAGAATAATTACTTTTGTTGTGTCATGCATTTTCAATATGTCCTCTACAATGTCTGACACGCTGGAATCAAACTCCTGAAACATACAGAAGCATAAATCATTAAAGGCTCAGGATGCACAAATCAATAACGAATTGATTGGAGTCTCATTCTAATATATAATGGCACATTAGTGCATACATGCAACAACATGACTGCATCTCATTTGCATTAATCACCAAATACAAGCATGTACAAATAAACAACAATGAATATTAACACTACGAAAGTAATTAAAGTACGTAACAAAAGGTTAGCCAGATTAGTTCTACTGTCCCATGTTATTATTGCCATTTTTGTGGATGTAAAAAGGTTAGTAGGATTAGACGATCAGCTGGTCTGCACTTACAGGGAGAGTGTCTGTACGGTTATCTTTCCACACCTCCAGCAGCGCCACCACCATCTCATGGATCTCATCCCTGGACAGAACTCCATCCCGATCTACATCGAACACTTTAAAACAAACTGCAATAGACAAGGAGGAGGAAAATAAGTTAGGGAACTTTAACATGTTTTATTTGCGCAGGAATTATGGAACATTACGTAACTGTGTGTATTTGGAATACATAATGTACTAGGCATGAAATAAGCCTCAACAAGCCAAAGAAATTTTATTCTAAAAATGTAAAAAAAAAAAACACCCACAAAAATCCTGCATCTGCTATGGAATGAGATGAACAACTAAGAGAGGATGATAGAAAATAAAATGCTTACACTTCTGCCTCTCCGCTACAGGGCCCCGACAGCACGCTGAGAGCCCGCAAGATATCTCCTTAAAGTCAATATGATTGTCCCGATTCTCATCAAAGGCATGAAACAAGCCTGGAAAATGGGGGAAAATGTCAGTGTTCCGATTAGCCAGAAAGAGTAATTGGATTCTTTGGAGATCTTTTATCACTAATGATCCAATACATTTCAAAAGCAAGGACCCACTTCTACCAAAATAATGCGAACCGTGACTTTCCCGGGTACCGAAAATGTGTTTGAAAGCACGTGAGGCGCAGGTGGATGTATGTGGGAGTGTTTGTGTGGCTCAGTCTATTTGAGAATCTCTAAAAATCTTTATGTCTTACCTTCACTAAGCGATGCGTGAATAGGGGGCGAGACCAGAGGGACAAAGGTTTCCAAATCAAAGCGGCCTGTCCTTGACTGGGCTTTCAGCAGCCAGTAGCGTTTTTCCAAGTCGATAATGTCTGATTCTTCTACTGCAAGAAAAGAAACCCACACACAAATCACATTTTCTGTGAAAATTATTTTGTTTAGTGTGCATCAGTGGAGCATACGCTCCTTGCATAATTGAATATCAGTCTCAACGTATCTGCATAATAATGCCATTAAACAGACAAAAAAGTCATTATTCATTCACGCTCATGTTGTTCACCCTCATGTTTACAACAACTGAAAACCTTTTTTTTTTTTTTTTTTTAATCAAATAAAGTATTAATATTTTATGACAGTCAAATATTAGAAAATGCTGAAATTGCGCAACTAACTGAAATAAAATAAGCTGGAGCTTGAGTAATAATTATTGCTAAAAAATTTTTTTTAAAAAAAGACAAAAAAGCACAAACTAAAACATATTCAAATGATAACATAAAAATTAAAGCCATTTCAAAATGTGTATATATACTATATGAAATATTCTGTAATAACACTGATAATTTCCTCATGCTTAGATATTATATGGTTTCAAAAGTCATATAGACTTAGACTATGGCACTAGTTTGTCCTTTTTTGAGTTTGTTACACAACAAAAACTATGTTATTATTCACCACTTTTACAGAGAACAAGTATCTATCTAAATTAATGTTCCTTGTTTCGATTATATATTCTTAAAATAGACACATCAATCATTTTCATAATAAATTATAAACCAGTAGCAGACTAAGTGGGCTGCGGTGAGCGACTCAGGCTCTTATTAGATGATTAACATTTATGATGATTGATTACATAACAGCTACTAGGTGAAAACATGACTCAAGTTACTCGCTCCGCAAACGCCATATATACCGCTTTTAGTTTGTTGGGGTTAAGAGGCCAACTCTTCTTGCTTGGCCATAATCTCTAGCTTAGGCTAATAGGATTGGTTTAGCCCCTCCCACACTGACCGTCACACATAAGGCAAGTGTCAAAACACAGGAATACAAATCTGATCTTTTGTTTAGCCTGATGTTCACTTAAGCCTCCTCCCCTGTCTATTATTCAAAACACAATACATCTCAGAAAATGCACTCCATAAATAAATAAATAAATAAGCAAACCGATCCATACAAAAAAAAGGGAGAGAGAGAATGTCCTAGGAGTTTCTCGGGACAGGAATAAAAGGCATCTTAATGAACAGCCGTTTGGATTGCACTGAAACTCCCCTGTTATCTCAGACTCCAGCAGCACAGTTAAACCTCTGTGGTTTGATGGGCAATTGTGAGTATGATTGGATTGGGTCAATAGTCATTATTTTCCATAGTGCTCTGGGAGAGCAGGTTTACTGTTTGAGGGCTGAAAACTGTAGAAGCAGAAACACAAGGGAATCTAGAGGGGTACGAAACCACTCGCTACAAATCACAATCAATGATTCGGTGTCATTTCACAAGTGGTTTTAACAGAAACTCTAGTCCTAATACAAACCTCCCATCGGAGATGCATTTAGCATACAGCCAAACATTTAACAACAAATGTCCCTCTGGAATGAAGAGTCATTATAATGCATCACGTAATTAATGCAGTGACGAAGAATTATCATTATTCAAAGCAACGATATTATTATTAAAGAGAACAATAATTTGTTTAGGATAGTTTTTGGGAACTGAATAACTGCTTGAGTGTTATTCACCGATGTGCACTGGATTGTCCTAAATGTTTACAGTCTTGATCGCTGAGGTACATCTTAATATAAGACACCATGTGCGGTTGATTTCAAGCTAGCCACAGTCTGTGATATCCTTTGATCGTGCAATGCATTATGGCAGGAGGACAGGTATTGTTTTTCTGGCTAGCATGACACCGTTGAGCCTTTCAAGCTGTCAAAACCCATTTCAGCCATTACTTTCGCTACGTTTCCAATACCTTTCGTGCTGCCCTGTAAAGGCACAGAACACATAGAGCCCCCGACAGAGGAGAAATTACAGGTCTAGACTAAAATGAGGGTACACTTTTCACTTTTGTATTTAATATCACAAACATTAGAAATAGATTAGATCTAGAAGTGTTTGTCATTTAAACGGCAGTGGGAATATGACAGTTCACTCCACACAGAAAGAAAAAAGGGGCAATGATAGAGAGCTTGTTTAGTTAATTTATTTATGTCAGCATATTAAAGATCTATACAGAATATTTATATGTGAGCTTAAACGATGATTAAATGATATCAGCCAAATATGGTCTTATCCTAACAAACCATAAATCAATGGAAAGATTACTTACTCAGCTTTCAGATGATTTATAAATCTCAATTTTGAAAAATGTACAATTATAAATGGTTTTGTGGTCCAGGGTCACACATGTGTGTATACTGTATAAATTTATGATGTATACACTTGCATGTATATATTTATTTATAAAATTTCTCTCTCTCTATTATATATATATATATATACACACACACACACACACACAAAATAAATAAATATGTACAGTACACACACATTTATTATGTAAAGAAAAACGTATAATTTCTGATGCGATTAATCGTTTGAAAGGACTATCGGGTTTTTTTCTTCTCAGCAAGAACACATAAATCTGATAAAATCTTAAAGTGACAGATAATGTTTGATAATAATTTGATCATTTTTATTTAAAATAAATTTTGTTCTTTTAAACTTTCTATTGATAAAAAAATATTATTCATAGATTCCACAAAAATAGTAACCAACTGTTTTCAGCATTAATAATAAGAAATATTACTATGTACGTAGCCTAGGTGAGAACAGGTGAGAACACAAAGAAGACAAAACCATTTAAAAAACAACAACAAAAAAAACATGAATGTGTACATTAATGATAAAGCTATTATATATATACACCATACAGCTACATAAACATGTTGTCTGTCATCTACACAATGCCAGTACTCACCTATAGGAGCGACTCTATCAGAGTTGCAACAGAAGAACCATACCATATTCCACAGCACATGTCACGGCTCTGGATGTCAGATATGGCATGTACCATAGCAAACGTTATGTTGGCAAAATACAGTTACTCTCCATTTCTGTTTGCAATCCAACTCTCTTTCTATCTCACAGATTACTGTCACGCAGCCTTCACTTTCTTCTTTCTGATAGGCCTCTTGCCTGTTCGCACTTGGCCCGATGGGAGGCATATTCTGGAAGGCGCATGAACGCATAAACCCACATGCGCTCACACGGATCACACAGATCATGACTACTTCACACCAACAGCACACATACAGCCCTCTCACTGAGCTCAGAGGATAATCTGGAGCGGGCCGCAGATTACTGTGGGTTGCCCAGGTAGCTTCTCTGATTGGCTAGAGATGGAGAGCCAAAGCTGTCCTTGATTGACAAAGCAAACTTCTAATTCTAATTTCACTGAGCCATTTGCATAATCACTTGCTTTTGTGGTTTTTAAACTTACTTTCGTGTGTCTAACAATAAAAATATCTTGTCTCGGTGACAAAGCCCAGCCTTGTGGATTCATTCTGTAATGGAGAAATATGCTACAGACAGAATCGACCATGGTCTTACTAATACACAGAAAGGCACATACATTGACGTTCCAATAATGACTGTATACAGTCAATTGATTAATGGCAAAGGCAAACAACTGCTGTGTATGCTGTTTGAAGCAACCTTTAGGCAACTGCTTTAAATCACAAACAGAACTCGCTTGTCGATATTGGTTTCCTCCTGCTCTGTATTAATGGTTGTGTTTCAAAGCCTACTGAGCTGCCTACCTGCACAGCATTATCAATTCTAACATCTGTACACACTGAATGAGTTCTCTGTCAAATCAATATCCCTCATTCCCAGTAAAAATATCCCAAACTTTTTTAATGCAGTCCAACACGTTTATCCAGATCTTTATACAGTAAAACAAAGCTACCTTAATGCGAAAATAATATTTAGGTAGATTCTTAAAAATGGCTAGAAAAGCTAAGGATAAATAGAATAACTAGAACAATAGATATCCAGGATGAAAGCCAGCTAGAACGACAGACAGACAATTTAATTTAAATAAACCTAAATACTCACTAAACTGCTAATTAGAATTGATGTCATTATTTATTTAAAATACATTTATTTAATAGTATTCTTAATATTATGCCTAAAATGCGTTTTAATATCTGTTATTAAGGATTGTATGATCTCTGTAGAATAGTATAGTTTTTAAATGCTATATATTTAAAGTGTACCTGAAGCATACTTGAAATTTAAGTAGTTTCACATAGTATTTGTAGTATAGAAAAAAAGAAATAAAATGTATTTTATATATTTAAAAATATATAATTAATAAATAAATAACTAATAATAATATTGTTGTATTAGAATTATTGTTATAAAAAACGCCAATCTAAAATGAAATAAAGGCTATCATTGCATCATTTGTGAATGTGGGTCAGTTAGGCCATGCAGCACACTCATAACTGAAAATGTTACAGGGTTCCCACATTACGATTTCATGACAGCAAATGCACAGAGTGACGAAGCGGGTGAGAGATCTTCAGCCCCTAAATAAATCATCCATGAGAAGAACTAGCGCTCAGATTCTGTCACCGTACGGACTTGGGGTCTCGGAGTGAACGCAGCCATTTCCATCACCGTGTCAGTCTGGTTTTAATAACTAGGTGGCAGTGACAGCTGCAGCAGGGCCGTGTGTGTGCGAATGCTGTGTGTGTGTTTACTGAGTGGGAAGTGTTGTCTGTCACTCGCCATTATCTCACACACAGATGCCTCTCTCCCGGTGGAGGGCAGGCCGGCTCCTGTGTGTCAGGGAGGAGAAGGAAGTGGACAAGACGAGACTTACGACTCAAAGAGCAGCTTACCGTCAGCGACAGTACATTATCGTGTCTTGTACACTATTAGTCATTTCTTATTAAAACACATATTTGTGTAAGCACCCGGTCCAAAGAGCATTGAGAGTATATTCAGAAAGTACTAATGGAATAGTGGGTAAGTATAGACAGTCAAAGCCGGGTCCTAAATGTAAAAAGACCATTAATTCCTACATAGTGAAATCAAATGAAAATGTACAAATCTTTCAGGGCAGACTAATCATGAGCTCTTACACCGTGTCCTAACTACACGCCACATGACAAGCAATTTAGGTGCCCACACTAGACGCGACAGAATCAATCAAGTATCACAGCCAATCAGATGCATGTGTGCGCTCTCTCAGCAAAATAGATACGTTTATAATTTCATTCATATAAATATTAAAGCTTTTTAACATCATTAATGTACATACTGAGAGACTGAGAACATCTTGTTATTAACACTCATTGTTCACAGCTTTCAGTATGGCTGTAAGGTCTCGCAATTTGATATTTTGAATGAAGCACATAATTACCTGAGATTATCTACTGACATAGTTTGTATGTTTTTATACAAGCCACGACGTTGCGGAAAATATAAACCATTTTTAAATAAAATATTTTGTTAGGACTAAAACCCTGATTAACATGGAAAAGATACCTTCTATCGCAAGTCGCAGCATCACACCACATGTGATTAGGACACGGTGAGATACTGATGGTATACGCTTCTCTCAAAAGCCGTAAGTTAGTGTGATTTCCAACAGCTGATTTCTAACACTTTAAGCACTACAAACTACCCATAAAAGTATGCAAGTATGTGACTGTACCCTTTTTTTCTCAAGCTTTTCAAAACTCAGAGATGGCCGCTTTAGTACAAAGCTTAGAATTCTTTTGAAAATAATTTTAATAGCCATGTGCAAAATGAAGGAGAACTGGAACCAGAGTGAAAGACTATTCAAAGAACACAGACAGAGAGTTTTGAGAGCGTATTGAGAGGAAGTATTTAGAGAGTAGAGCACTGAGTGGGCATTAAAATAATAATCAAAGAAAATAATGACACTTACAGTGTGTGACACCTGCCAGGGTTTGATAGAAAGTGGGTGTGTCGCTATCGTCGGTCAACGTGACGCACACGCCACCTGACAGCAGCCAGCGGGAGAACGTGAAAGCGTCTTTATTCTGTAGAAGCCAGCTCTTAAACTTCTCATAATTCACCTTCTCTCCCTGGACAGAAACAGACAGAAACGCTGCAAATAAACAATTCAGTACAATTCTCCAATGAGCCAATGAACTTTAAGAGTGCAGAATTGAGAAGTCAGACGTCATGTTAGCTGCTTCCCCTTGTGCAGTGAAAGGGAAGCTTTCTCATTATTAATATGAACTGAATCCTGCCACTCAATGTGTGAGTGGTTTAAGCAAAGAGATAAGAGAGTTTTCGAGCTGCTGCCAAGGGATAACCAACAAAATTGCTGCACTGGGTGGCTTTTTCCTAAATCAAGAAAGTGATGCTGCAGCAGGAAGCGTGAAGGCTGGGAACAGAGTGCAACTTAAAGAAGAGCTAATCGAGAAATAGCAGGGAAAGTATGTCAAAGCGAATTATGTGACCTTATTGGCTGCAACATTTGCACTGTCAACCTTTTAAACTACTTTGTACGCTTATTAGAGCGGGGCTATAACACAGAGGAAGCTCTCTCTTTAAACACAAGCTGAAATAGGGCAAGGTACTGTATATATAGATTTTGGCAATCAATGAAGTAAGTGTCAGAGGTCTGACAGATTGGATTAAAAAGGCAAGTAATCCATTTATCAGCCAGTAAATACCAAATTGGGTTCAGTCTAGGGCTAGAAGTAAAATTATCCCAATAAAATCAGTAGATATCGAGAATTATCATGATAAATTTCAAATCTTTATTTGTTGTACATTTTTTGCTCCTAAGTGAAAGTGAAAACCAGACCATTAAATGTGGTTTTAAACGACTCTTTATGGTCAGAACACGACAAACAATTCATGTTTTTGAATTCTTTACACTTTCCCAGTCATTTTTCCTTAACGACATAAATATGTAGTTAAATATTAATTTGTTTCTGCAAGTTCAAAGGAGTATATTATTATAATTGAAACCGATTTGTGTTGCTTAAATTGGATAATATGTATATTCAGCACAGTTGGCAGTGCAGGCTACAATATTAATATTTATTTATTTTCTTCTTAGAATGCACATTTGACAGTAGCTTGAGCTAGGATACAGACGTACATGTCTGCTCATTATCAAAACATAACATCTATAAAAATTGTAGCAACCTTATTTTTGTATGGTGAAGTGTAATTATTCTGACTGTTTGAGTTTTATTAACATTAACCACTGGTCTTTCATAGCAGCATACATTTAGATCATAACCACAGTTAAAACCACAAATATAGCACCTCAATACCATGGTGAAAATATTAAACAGGGAACGCTGATCCTGGAGGGCCGATGTCCCTGTAGAGTTTAGCTCAAACCCTAATCAAACACACCTAAAGCAGCTAATCAAAGTCTTCAGGATGCAGGTAGGCATTTTTTTTCCTCAGGGTTGGAGCTAAACTCCAGGATCAACATTCCCCACCCCCAGATCTAAAACTACAGTCTAAATACATTTAGTGTAAATGCATTAATGTTATAGCTTAATCACCAAAATCCTGCAATTACATTCAATTACTCCTTTAATACATTAATGAAATTCCATATGAATTTCCCACATACCATAGTGAATTTAGTGTTACTGCAGTAATCCATGGTAAATGATGGTGATTTGTAGACTGAAAGGTCTTTTAACTGTATTACTGAGCACAGTGTGCCTTTGTCAGCACTGTTTCATCAAGCTTTAAGTTTAAATCATTTGTGTCATGTGTGTTCTTTGCTGAATTCAAGAGCTTCACACTAAAGCTCACAGCAAATGGTCCGTGTGGTGCGATTGTCTACTGTTTCATTCCCTCTTTGCCGCATAAACATTATATCAAACATTTATCAAATGGTTATCATTTTATTGACAAAATTATGGTGTATTAATTATTCCAAGACCACATAACTGACTTTGTTTCAGTCCAAACAGTCTAATTTATGAAACCTAATTTGTGAAATATCGGATTGTGACATATATATATATATATATATATATATAGGTTAAAATATGCAAAAGATGCTGGAAAGGGACAACCAAGGGACTCATGAACAAATATGTAAACATCTGTTATGTGAAATAGCTTATATAAATAAATAAATATATATACACACACACACACACACACACATATACATATATATATATATATATATAATTTTAATATATATTGTGAGAAGTCACAAGCCTGGTAAGACTGAGGTATCTAGCACAGGTTAGTTTTCTTGCACTGACCTCAGTGAAGCACCTCCTAATAGAGGGTGGGACTTCCCCATCCACTGAACGCACCATGTTCTCCACATCCTCCCGGACCACATAGGTCCCCGAATCACTAGCGAACAAGCTGAAGATGTCTGTGGATACAGAGAACAAGCTGGTTAATACACAGACACCTTATCAGAGTCTAGCAGGCAATGTGTCTTGCACCCTCACATCAATCACAGCTGTCAGTGTGACACATGAGACAGTACCTCTATGGGGAATAGACTGAGAAGTGGAGTGTGTATGCGGCTACCAGTTTGACTAAAGAAAAACAGATTAAAACAGGGCTAAATAACATTTGGATAATTAAATATGCTGAGCCGGAAGTTTGCTTGTTAGGTTAACAAAATATTAGGGCTGCACGATTTGAGAAAAATGTCACATTGCGATTATTAAGGTCAAAATTGCGATTTGCGATACGATAAAGAAGTGGTTTGACTCAACTCAAGAAAAATGCACACACAGATACTAATAATGCTGAAATCTGTATTTCTAAATTACAAAATTAAATAATAGTAACATCTTTACATTACTGAATTAAATTACATTAAATTAACTTTAAAATAAAATAAAAAAGTCAAAAGTACAGATAAATAAAACAAATACCCATTTTTATATTTTTACATGTTGTCCCAAAACATTTTAGCAGGATGTAACATATACTTAGTGTATTTCTTTTGGTATCTCTTGTCCAGTGTGCCAATCATTTTCTCAAATTCCTCTCTGATAGAAGTGCGTTCACACCTGAGGAGACTTGGGCGAATATATCTCGCTATTCTGGTGTAGTTGGACGCTTGAACATGTTTCACACTGCGTGCGTCAGCAGGGCGTATATTTTCTGGCACCCATGTTATCGGATGAGAGCTTTCACACAGCGCGTAGCAGGTGCAGAGAAATGACATTAATCAAAGCACATGGCACACAGAAAATATGACAGAAAATATGACAGAAAGATGCTCGTCTATAGCCTACTGCAGTACAAGCAAGCTGCGAGCGACAAATGCTGCCCGTATGAAAGCACAATCGGCATGCTGCTCCTGCTCTGCCTACATGCTGCTTATGTGTGCAGTAAATTGCGCCGCCTAATCCGCGTGAATCGTGCTGCTGGATGTCTAATTGAGTCTTTGCATTGACTTAACATGCAAATCACTCGCGCTTAATGCTTCATTCATTTTGTTCATTTAATATAATCGCAACATTTGCTGTAATGTAATCACATAGGCTGACATTGCGATTGCGATATGACTAATCGTGCAGCACTACAAAATATACAAGTATACATTTGTAAAGCTAAATAAGGCTATTTTGAAGTTATGCTTTAAATCCTGACAATTAAACTATTACACAGCAATTAATCTGTAATGCATCATGCACAGAGATTTACTTATGAAAAACTGAATAATGAATATTGGTGGACAGCAATATGCCTCTCTTTAAACCTACATTTGGCTTTCTCTTCATCTCGTCCTCTTGTTAATAGAACCAGCCCAACGATCAGGTAGTTGAAGTGCAGCCCTTTAGACGTGCCACCAAAAGAGTTGTAGATCACCTACAACAAATGAGAAAAAGATGCGAATTAAACATAGCCTGGTGTTGTTTGAAAAACATTGTTTTCAGGTACATTCGCACACTTCAATTGGAGTTCTGCAACTATATGAGTAACAGCATTCATTGGCATGGAGCAAGATTTTGCTACTGAACTCAACTTTTTGCAAAATGAGCAGCAAAGCATCAACAACCAATGGGAGTAAAGCTGGTATTCCACTAGGGCTGGGCAATATATATCGTACGATATATTATGCGCATCTCGTCAGTAAAGATGGTTCTTTGATTAGCGGGAAAACTCTGTCAGCTGTTTTTAAAAGGAGCAGCTTATAAACAGAGCCGTAGATCACCGAGAAGCTGCGCGTTAAGTTTCGCGGGTGATTCAACGTGCAGCTTGATCTACAGCTCTGTTTATAAGTTTTAAAAACAGCTGATGGAGTTTTCCCGCTAATCAAAGAACCGTCTTTAATGACGAGATGCGCATAATATATCGTATGATGTATATCGCCCTGCCCTATTTTCCACTACTTGATGCACTCAAGTAGAATTCTAGAAACCAAGAGCTCAGATGAATGATTTATCCATTGTCAGTGTGAATGCCCCATTCTAAAGAACACAGGAAATGATGCAAAAGTACACTCTGAATTGTGCATGATGATTATGCAAATATCATACAATGAGATCTACATAGATTACAAGGACAACAACAAACAATAAAAATTACATTTATTATTAGCAAGCATAGCAGAAAATGGTTTTACAGGTATTTAGAGGACAAAGTCATGCAACCAAAACGAAACAAATGTGCATCTTTTCAATTTCACCATAGTTACACAACAAAGAAAGTTCATTTCTTCCCATCAGTACGCTATTACTAAATCTACTGGTGTTCAGTGCTTAAGACAGACAGCCTGGTGTTAGCCGTTATCTCACGCCTTTGATTTCCGCTGAGATTCAAAGATACATTAGACTTTTAATGATAATGCTCCCTAGATACATATCTCCCCATAAATCAGCTGACAATGTTTAGTTTAATACAGAGGAGACATTACACCATCTCTACCCGCACTGCAGCGCCACATTTAATGTGTTTTAGTATAAAAAATATCCCTGCAAAATGTGGCCCAGCAGGAGGCTTATCAGTAAAATACTTTTCTTCCTGTTTTTGATCATTTCTATTCCACAGAGACATCTCACGCAGACATAATTCACTTTTATGCCTGGTATGACACCATGTCTTACCCTTAACGCCACATATAACTAAAATTTTCACGCCCCCAGATGCCTACTGCGCAGTCTACCGCTCTGCAGCATACAAGACAAACATTTACTAGGAAAAAAGCATAAGAACATTGTAACGTTTCCTGCAATTCTTAGCAAGTTGGTGGTGTTCAAGCTGGGATTTCGACACACTGACAGCTACCTTCCCTGTGGTATCAATCGCGTGTCAAAATGTACATGACCAAGTCCAAATGAGTCTTGACTGACAAGTTAGACTGCAGGTTCACTGGTGAGCAGGGTCCAAAATTCACTTCTTTTTCCCCTTAGTTACTTGTCAAGGAACTTCTGACAATAAAACATTTCCATAAATTCCAACTAAATAAAAGTAGCAAATATGTATTTAATTAAGCAGCTATAATTCTAAAATAAAACATCAATATAAAATAAAGAAAAAATAAAATAAAAATGTCTAATTAAAAAAATAAATAAATAAATAAAAAAATTAAGAAAAACAGTAACTAGAAAACCAATAAAATTATCTTTTCTAGCCATGGTAGTACATTTATTGGCCAAGTGACCAGTTATTCAGTTTTTTTAAATCACTACAATTAAAAAAGTAAATAAATATTTATCAAAGAAAATGTTAAAAAAATAATAATAATAATAACACAAAATATGTCTCTGACCATTAGTTTCCTAGCTAAACGTATAGTATATTTACTGACCAGTTCATCCTGACCAAATCCAGTATTATAGTTGACCCCGGGGCGAGTGTTAATTGTGGACCCTGCTGGCAAGTCTAATTAAGTTAAGGTCTGGTTAATCAACACTGTGTTGTCATCCATCTCTACAGCTCTGGCCTCAGTTTGGCTGGCTGCAGGTCTTGGCCAGAGGGGTAAGGATGTCAGCGCTCAGGTTTGGAGGAGCTGTCAGCACTCGACTGGAATGCACAGTTTACCATTATGTTGAAATCAGTACACAAAGCCTCCAGCTTAACATATGGCATTTAGTTGAGTGTTTTAATTGCTTTAGCTTTGAGTCCTTTTGCTGGGCGGATATTGGTATGTGTACAGACATTCACGTCTTATGGGCTGTTTACACACAAAAGTAACTGCATCGCTGTGATTTTGAAGGTGGTATGTATTCTGCTCTGACCACGTGTCACATTTTCTAGATGAATTGAAAATTTCTGCAACAGAACGGCTCTGGTTCATTTAATTTCTTTGGGGAACGACATCGTACAGATACACAATATACATAAACACAGAAGCCATTCTTATCGAAAGCTGCTCTCATAATGAATAATGGAGCACACTTCCGTAACATGTAATCCTTGCCCTTTGATGTAACGCAAACACTGAGTGACTGAAGGTAGAGGTAATGATCAACTAGCGCATTCCAGAAGCTGACACGCGCGCTGACAGGAAGTTGAAGGAATAAAGTGTGCGGTGCTGCAAGGGATTTAACGAGGCTGGGTGCTAAAGATCAGTGTGAGGTGTTGGCTGCAAGATGAGCTCAGGAGAACCGACCCACTTATCACAGCGATGAAATGAGCAGCTGGATGCCCGGGGTTCCCTCTGCCCGTGCCTGCCGATGATGGACACATCATGAGATGTCACCTGCAGCCTATAGATTAATCACCCGTAGTACGCAGACACTGCCTAGCTGTCATTCATACGCATGTGGGTGCATGTAGGTTAAGTGAATAATATTGATTTTGAAGCATAGTTAGTCAGGGTGGAGTTACAGATTCACGATTAACTGGTGAAAGATTGTGACATTGATTCCAACACCATAGGATCTTATTGCTAAATGACCAGAATAACATCTATGACAATAAGTAGGAATATTAGACTGCGGTCACATTCAATATACTGTTCTACATATGTATTTTCTTTCTCAGCTGTTTGCTTTCACTTATGACTTCAATTACTGTGTTTATAGGTATACTTACATTCTGACACACACAAATGTATGTATTTAACTGTTCAAGACCTATGAAGCACCAAAATAACAGTGTTCAATATTCCTGAGCTCTATAAGCACTGTCTTCATGTGCCTGCGCCTCTCTGACAACGCTCAGAAACTTTCTCTCAGACAGCATGTCCATTTAGTAAAATGAGTTCTCCTTTACTGCTAATTGTGTTTAAAATCACTGTTTTTAAACTACAATACTTAAAATCATGTGCAAAGGATTTTGTGACCACATAGCACACCAACATCACGCGTGAATGTAACCGCAATAGAGGCGATAGTCTAAAATTCCTATCACTCATACTGGTTAATCATGTCTATCAGTATATCACCAGCCCCTTAAAATGACAGTTTATTAAATCTATTGAACCCCTGACATGTAAGATCACACCAGAACATTAATGTTTTCTTATTGGCTGACCTTAGTGTATATTTGAGGTTTCCCTTTCAGTCGCAAAATTTATGGGAGAGTATTCAGATGGATCATACAATGTTTATTGTAGTCAATTCACAGGAATTTGCGCCATTTTTTAACACCTCAAAAAAGCAAGTCTTCACCCACTTTGCGCCTTTGTTATTAGTAGATTACCTGTGCCTGATTATTATTGCCTCTGCTTGTTTGCAACCCTAATGCTAATTTGTATAATACTGCGTGAACTCAACAAATCAGCATGTTCAGTGCCTATGTCCTGCCCACTGAAAATTCCAGACCTTTAAAAAAAAAAAAGTACTACCTCACAGGCAGGGCCTTTTTGAAGGTCAATATTTTTACCTGAAACATTATTTAGATCCTGGTTTCTGAATAAGAAAAACATCAAGTACTGGAACAAAGCGCCGAGTTCCTGGGAAAAGTTTTGTGGTCTCATGCAAAGTACATCTAGCCTTAATCATCACAAAAATACTGAGATAAAATTGTTTATTTTGAATAGAAACAGTAATATACAATAGATAATACAGGAGAGTAATCAAAATAGTGCAAATCACCTTTTGAAATTAACTGGATGCTTTAAATTAAGATGGTATCATTATCCCAGTAGGTGGAGACAAGTGACTGTTAAAATGTGTATGGCATTGAATCACTTCATCAAGAGATTCATTCAGATTCGTGCTTATTGATCTAGCATGAAAACAATGAAGTATTTATGAGTAAGTCAGTGATTAATTCATTCAAAACGATTTTACAAATTATTAAGCCTCGTTCACACTAGCAGCGACTTCTGTCGCTGCATGTCGCTAGAGGCTGGCGATGAGGTCGCTAGTGGGCGTTCTTATTAATGGTTTCTTAGTAACGTCATCGTTGACAG
>JAUMHR010000069.1:9214611-9233026 GCA_032361145.1 Enteromius fasciolatus
AAAAAAAAACACCACCACACGCAACTGGCAACGTTTCGTTTTTACCGAATAAACAGCAAAAGCTGCGAAAAGACGTGGCATCTTCCCCGGAAATGGCATCGCGAGCTGCCACTGCCAGTAGCGACTACTGGCAACTGCCAGGAACGCTGGCAGCTGCCAATAGCGACTACTGGCAGCTGCCTGAAACTCTGGCAGCTGCCAGAAATTCTGGCAGCTGCCATTGGAAATCTCTGGCAGCTGAGGATGCCACCGGAACTGGCAGCGCGAGCTGCCACTGCCAGAGAGTGCGCCTGCTCTCTCTCCAATATCAAGGTCAAGAGTCTCAGGAAATGCATGAACTGATAAAATGTGCCTAGAAATGCAATGTAAGCATCTGGCAAATGCAGAAATGTGAAAATAATCAACAGCTGTGCTAATAAAAGCTATCGATTTGAAATATAATTATTTTGTAAGACCATAAATGTCTTTACAGTGACTGTTGATCGATTTAATGCATCCTTCGTAATTCTTAAAAAAAATGAAGAGTGTATAATTATATTAATAATATTTCAAGGACAGATACAGTAACGTGGAAAATATTCTAAGAAATAAATGACTACAGTAAAAAAGTGAGTAAACATCTTCCAGACGTACACATGCTGAGTACAGTCTTTTATTCAGTCACCAATCCACCCAAAAGAGTGGTTTTTGCAGGATCCCGTCGCATTCATTCAACTCATGGACATATCACACTGACTTCAGGAACAGGTGGAGAATAATCATGTAAAGGCAAAAAATAAAGCAACTTTAATACTTCAGAAGCAATATTGCTCGTTGTAGTCTATTAGACAGCTCTATATTGTTTTTTTGTGTGTTAGAAGTGGTTACAGATTTTCACAATAGTGGATACAAATGAGTTTAATAATGATTTGGTGGTTACAGATGTACAATGTACAGCAGACTCTACTGAGAGTGAGTTACATAAAGCCAATGACTGAAGAGTATCCAAGCAGAGGCTCACTGTGGCACAGGTTACTGACATTTCCAGGGTAACAGTCAGTATCAATGTAAATAACACATTTCTCCTCTTCTTTGTCATCGGATTGGATCAGAAACTCTTCTAGAGTGTCTCCAATGAATATAGACGCTAAAAGAAAGCCGTAAGAGATCACGTCCACTCATAAGTTGTTACTTCAAGGATCGCCATCGTCCATCTGAAACGGCACTTTGGCTAAATCACAATCTACACGTGGCAGCGTGTCTGAGGGCTTCACGAAGATAATTAACATTTAAAAGGCCCCACTGTATCACCTGTCAACCCTTAATTACGTTCTCCAACTCTCTGAGGGCAGGAAAAGTAGAAGTGACAGGATTGCTTTTATTGTCAGAGCTTGTCATGTATTCTTTTCTGTGATCTGTTTAACACTTTCTTCTCTTATTTCACGGAACATCGATTAACTTCTCAGTGTAAAATTGTTTTTTTTTTCTGTCACTATGAAGCTCACTGGGACAATAATCACTTGTAGCTATGCATCTACACCTATATACATTTACTTAAACATGCAAAAATGGAGAACGTTTGACCCAGAAGCACCTTTGATTTTTGGGGGCTATTCGGATGGAGAAGCAGTTTGGGTTTGATCAACAGCGATCTTTCTAACCATGAAATACCACTTGAGGTTGACAAATAAGCCCTTGAACCGACATTCAGAAGGAAGCAATCAAAGCTACGTTATAAATTCATTCAGCATCCACCAAGCTTGCTTGTTTCCGTTTGCTGTTCGCATTCCTACACTCGGCGTCTGATGTTAAGATAATTCAGTCAATTTGCAGCACATAGTCAATGGAAATGCACTTACAAAGTTTGCAAGATCACAGTTTATTTGTTAAAATATTCCATCTCTCCAACCAAGGCAAATTCCTGTCCTTACCTTCCTGCCTCAAATATGGTATTTGAAGAACAGTCCACCAAAAGAAAACAAGAAAAAAAGATTATTCTACCGTTTACTTAAGTGCATGTTTTTCCAAAACTGTATGACATAAAACAAAAGATATTTTCAGTTCCCATTGACTTCCATTGTACTTTTTGTCCATACAGTGGAAGTAAACAGAAATCAACATTCTTTAAAATATCTTTACGATGTCCCACAGAAGAACGAAATGCATACAGGTTTGGAATTACGCGAGTGTGAGCAAATTCCGACAGAATTTCATTTTAGGTGGACTTTCCTTTTTAAGACCACTTCAATTCCTTCCAATAAAACCTCGAACATAACAATAAAGGGATTCTTAAGGAGTCAAAATGTGCGAAATATAGTCCCTCACCTGTCCTGAGCCATCTCCTGCTCTGTTTACGGGGCTAAAAGTGTTGGAAAAGCTGCAAGTGGAGGTTTCGTACAAAGCGAGCTATTCAAAAAAAGAAAAAGGAAAAAAGCAGATCCCAGCCAGCTGAGAGTCCTTTAAGACTAAGGCTGGGACTTCAGCTTGATCTGGGGTCCCGGTGCTGCCGGCTAGGAGCTAAAAGCACATTCTACATGACTGGCCCGCAGCAAGGCTTCGTTTCAGCAGAGAGTTCTCTATGAAGGTGTTGATGCCAATTTAATCTGAATGGTTCTCATTTAAACTTGGTACTTTGAGTCCGTGTGGCTTTTAGATATAAATTCGAGAAAGAAGCGGCAGTGAAATGAATCACACTGATTGGTTTTGGAGTGGTACAGGTGCTTTCTGCAAATATTGCACTGTGGATTCACACCCCTGTATATTATAACGCAGGTTTCCCAGCAGGGGAGCCTCTTCACAATGACAGGTGCTGCGCTCAGCTCTTTTCTCTGTGTGTCCAGTCAGCTGGCAGTGGGCCAGGGGTGTTAATCTACGCCGCCCGGGACCGAGCTCTGAAAGGAAAACAACGACCTGGGAAACCTGGTCTCACTACGATCACCGCTTCAGCTTATATCGTGTGTGTGTGTGTGTGTGTGAATAAGGCTTAGCTACGACAGAAAGCCAGCTTTGTCAACTCATCCTCACACTCGGTTTAGTTCATATTATGGCATTTAGCTGTGGTTGCGCATGTATTATTATTATTATGAACAGAAGTCATTTTGGCTCATCCGTTTCACCTACAAGTTGTAGCATACCTTGCATATAAATTATTGGCAGTTTAAAATAAGCTATGTCAGTACTATGGGAATACAAAACCAGAAGAGAACTTAAAACAAGGTATCTAGAGCAATCGTAAACTCGCTGGTCCACACGTGACATGAATTATTAATAAAAAAAAGAAGCAAAAATAAACATAATGGTCCATAATGTAACATGGCTGGTCTCATTTTCCAGAGAGCACACAAGGTAATCCTCAAATGCAAAGCTTTGCATTACATGAAGTCAAGCTCTAATCCTCGTGTTAATGGGGACACGGATGTTCCTTCACTCGCTATGCGAACAATGTCGAATCTCGTTCTGTGGAAGCAATTTCCTCCACAAATAGACAATGCGGTGAAAAACAAAGTATTCCTGTAGTGTGGAGCGACTCCCCTTCAAATACAAAATAAAATTAAAAACAAATGAGGGTGCGGAAGTTTTCCGTCTTTGTCGGACTGCACTGTTTCTTTTGTGTGTTTTTTTTCCCCAACTTCTTGTTTGTTCTTCAAAGAAGAGTGAATGAATTGGATTAATGGTCGCTTATCCATCATGAGTGTTAGCATGGTCGCAAAGATGTCATGGTTTTGGGGAGTTGCTGGTACAAGTGAAGTGATAATATCCACACTCCCCGCCCGTCTGGACTACGTGAATAAATGGATGTGAGGGGGTGAAATGGGGGTGGGTGTGCACATCTAGGTTTCAGGTGGGCTTCCCGGCCATTAGCCCAAGCAGGGACGCCCGGCTCCATGGCTCTGGGAAAGCAGGAAAGACTGCACCACCTGCTCTGTGGCCTGGGGGCTTGTGTTGACGTCCTCCAGCGCATCGGCTACCGCAAACTGCCTGTCCCTTAAACGGTTCCAGTTGGACAGAATATTGTGGTACTCAAAGACCTTCTCGTAGTTTCCAACTGAGTTGTACAGTTTTATCAGGCCTCTGTAGTCGTATTCCAGTCCACTGTAACCCTCCCCAAACAGTTTCTTGCCTGAAGGAAAGACAACGGACATATGGTTTGTGTTTGGATTTGGAACACGATTCTACATTTGCAGATAAAACACAAGCATTGCTCCTAAAACGTTTAGGGCCAGTAAAAATATATTAGTATATCAGTAAAAATATTAAGCAGCACAACGCTGAGAATAATTAGAAATGTTTGTTGAGCAGATCAAATCAGCATATTAGAATGAGTTCTGAAAGTTAATGATGCTCTGATGGCTTTGTCATCACAGGGGGAAAAAAATTACATTTTAAAATATATAAACATTAAAATTGTAATACATTATCTCAATATTACTGTTTTTACTGTATCTTTGAACAAATAAATGTAGCCTTTGTAAGCATAAAATAATTTTTAACAGTACTATTAATTACCCACAATTACGAATGCAGGATTCTAAAATTGTGGATATTTATTAATCATTTTATTTCATGAAAAAGCAAAAACAAACAAAAGATTAATAATTATTTTCATTAAAAAGGCAGATATTAAAAATTCACTTATTTTTTCTAAACAGACTAAGAATAAAACACTAAAAAGTCAAATTTATTAAACTATTAGATTTTAAAAATGAACTGATTTGTTTTGAACTAAAACTTATTTTTTTTTAAACTAAAATATTTTCATTAAAAGTTACAAATGAATTGAAATCTTTAATTAAAAATGAAAAAAAAAAAAACAATTTTCAGATGGGAAAACCCCCCAGAAATGAGCATTACATTTAAATATCCAATTTTGTCTAAATTATATATTCAATATTAATTTCTGTTAATTTACTTAAAGTAAAAGGTCGGTAACTGATGGTACCCATATATACATAACTCACCAATAGCGATGGAACGCAAGTACAGACGCTCTGCATCATCATACTGATTCATGTCGTAGTTGTAAAGCGAGGCCAAGTGTCCCACCGACAGAGCCACCTCATAGTCCTCTTGTCCCAACAGCTGCTCCTTGATCTGAATGGCCTTGATGTGCATCTCCTCTGCCTCCTGCATTACAAATCATGAAAATGTCAGTCAGCCCAAGAGCGACCTCTAAAGCACTCTATGTGGAGTTTAGCTTAAACAACAGAAAACAAAAACACACAGCTTGCGATGATTTAGTTATACTACGGGTATAAATAAGGAATAATTAGTACCTTGAATTTGCGCATTGATTGGTAGAGGCGGCCCAGGTTCCCGTAGTGTTTTGCCGTCTGAACGTTGAACTCTCCGAAAGCTTTTTTGGCCAACTGCAAGGAGGAGAGGTGCAGATCATGGGCCTCCTGCAGTAGGCGTTCCTCTGTTTCTTTGTTATGGCAATCAATGGCGATCTCCTCCAGGATTAGGGCTTGAGATGAAAAACAGAAATACAAATTAGCTTGATGTAATGTGATTTTAAAACAAGTAAAAAAAAAATGATGAGTGAAAAAAAAAAATACTACTTTGAACGGTCAAGGGCCGTCTTAATGTTGTCATTCCAGTTATGCAGCTGTGAATGGGGAGAGTTATGAAAGCTTCTCAAAGTGCTAGTCTCACCTTTCACCCTCTTGGACGAGGCCAGCAGCAGATGGTCTTCAGGGAGAATGTGAGTTATGATGTCTATGGCACGTTCTGC
The DNA here is from genome assembly GCA_032361145.1 of Enteromius fasciolatus. Lineage (NCBI taxonomy): Eukaryota > Metazoa > Chordata > Actinopteri > Cypriniformes > Cyprinidae > Enteromius > Enteromius fasciolatus. Next base: position 9,220,322 of record JAUMHR010000069.1, read on the forward strand.
GTGGAATCTAAAGGCAAAATTCAAAGAATGAAATAGGTACGTGTTATTTGATAAACACTTCCACGAAAAAAAAGCAGAGGAGAACAGCTTCATTGTGTTAAAGTTTAGGGCAACTACTGGTCCTCTGTGTCATGGAGTTCTTAATACTCAAGGGACCAAAAAAATGGTATAAAAGTTCAAATGGGATTAGCTGCAACCAAAATACTGTGCTGTCCTGGTATGAATAAAGCAATGTGGCAGCTTGCTTTTGAAGAACTGACTCACAACACCAATTAAATTATTCATATTTGCATGGTGATCTAATAAAAAGGATGTTTGTCTTCCTTCATAAAAACAGCAATGCTATTTTTGCCTCTGACCCATTACGTATAGTTCAGTGTTGCCTAACAAATTGTGTTTTTGCTGAAAAGTAAAACAAAAATCAAGATTTTAGTTAATGATACTGTTGATATCTGTCTGACATACAAAACTGTTCTAGCTTCATTTAAGAAAAAAAACTTGAATTATGGAACTGTGGTCAAATTGAAGTGCTTGACTAAAGTGCCCCTATTATGTCTTTTCAAGCTGTATGTGAACATAATTTATCGTGCACTGTCGGCGTCACAACTTTGCAGATAGTTTAAGCTTTTATTTATTAAAAAAAAAAAAAAATGTAAAAAAAAAAAAAAATGACGGCCACACGTCCTTAAGTAACATATTTGCATAATGTCCGCCCACGTTCTACGTTGCGAACAACTTGCCCCGCCCACAAACATTACAATTTCCACGTGGATTACATCATGTCAAGACGACGCTGTATCCTGCGCTGGCAATGGGCGTTTCGTTTTCCGACACACGCTGTAGCGGTAGACCAATCAAAAAGGACTGCTCCATCTGACCAATCACAGCAGTGAGGGCTCATGGAAAGGAAGGGTTTAGACAGACCGATTCTTCGAACTGCTTCACACGAGTCGTTTATGAATCATTTGGAAATGGGGTAAAATTAAATCTATTTTTTTTTTTACCTTGCATACATGTAAACCTGTTTTAAGAGACTCATAAAGCAATATTAGCCACCTTTAAAATGGCATAATATGGGCACTTTAAGAGGAAAAATGCATTCCAATCGATTATGTTCATTCAGTGAAGGATTCATTTTAAATCATTCAACGTTCTTTCTCTGAACATGTAACTAATGGGCCCAGTACTGGATTGAGATACTCACAGTGCATTGTCGAATTTACCAGAGCTGTACTGATGGACGTAGGACGAATACGCCAGGTCCTCATGAGCAGTTGCAACATGAATATTCTTTCCTCCAAACACCGACTGCCGAATATCTAGTGCAGTCTAAAGATAAAACGCATCCAAATAAATCACAAAGAGTCTTTCAAAAACTGACAAAATCTTTTATTTAAATTCTTGGCTCACCTGGTAAATAGCCACTGATTGACAGATATTATCCACGTTTAATAGATAAAATCCATAATCTAGTAGTGTATCCGAGTATTTTGGGTGTTTGTGCCCGAAATGTTCCCTGAAAACAACATGTGGAAATATATAGGCATTTCATTGATGCAAAACAGAACGAAATTTCAACACCACCCATGCTTAAAAAAGAAATAGGCTTTATAGTGCTTACCGTGCCAAGAAAACTGCATGTTTTATCAGTTGTTCCGCTTTCCTAAACTCCCGCTTAACAACACATGCCTGCAGGGATCAATATTCACCATTTAATGGAAAAGCAGCTCACGTATATTTAGAAAAACTTAAATATCTAACAATCACTGACCTTAGAGGCTTGTCTGAGAACATCAACTACCACTTTCACAGGTAAGCCAACTGTGATCTCCTTCATAGCCTCTATACACCACCTATAAGCCTGAAACACATTAGGAACACATTAAGCTGTAGTTCAAACAACTTCGGGGACATTTGCAATGGGACTTACCTCATCGTAGTGGCTTTTGGCAAAGAGGAGGGCGCACAGTTCTCCATACAGGGCAGCCTTATTAGCCTGATGGCCATGTTTGGCTAGTTTGTCCATGTAAGACTGGGCCAGTTTGAAAGTTTCTTCTCCCAAGTGGTATTTGCAGTTGCCATTACGGACATGAAGCAACCTGGCACACAAATAGCATTTACTTATCGTTAATGTGACCATTTAGAGCTAGAAGAGACTCGAGCTGACCGGTCCCTCACCTCACACAACACTCCACAGCACGATACCAGTGAAGAACCTCATCGTGTAATGTGCACAGCTGGAGACAAGACAGGAAGACTTTCTCTGCATCTCCATACCAGCCGGCATCTGATAAAAAGCCACCTGATATCCAAGCAAAGTATTATTGCAACAGCTTGTTATTACAAGCCGATAAAGCAGAAAAGTGAGCCATACCTAAAACAAAGCCAAATTGTATAGCTTTCTCTTTCACATGCGCATCGGACTCTGCGATGTAAGAACATCGGCGGCTGAAAGAGTTGGCTAGGACTGAAGCGACCTTTACACCGTGGTCCATCAGAGCCTGGAAGCAGTGGTGTAGGAGGTGCCTGTGAGAGGAAAATATGTACTCAGTCTATTATATAAGTATAGAGCCTTAAAAAAAACATTTACCACTATTTCCATAAAAATAAAATTATTAGAAAGCACAATTGTCAACTTGGATTATAAGAAATGTGTCTTGAGCAGCAAATCAGCATATTAAAATGATTTCCGAAGGATCGTGTGGCACTGAAGACTAAAGCTTTGCCATCACATTGATAAATTACATTTATATATTTAAATACGGCTACATTTGTACTATTTTACAATATTACATTTTACTGTATCTTTGGTGCAATACATGCACACTTGGTGAGCTTTACAATCTTCTTAAAAAATATTTTTTACTAAGCCCAAGAAACCTACAAGCATGTCTTGCGAAGACACCAATAAAAGCCTGCACCATACATCATGTGAGATTTGAATCATCAGCCCAAAATACACACACACTCAATATCATTCAGCATGGCCATAAACACATCATTAAGATATGGATTTGAGCTGTATTACTTTGACAGACACTTAGAGTAAGAATGGACTCAAATACCTTTTGTCAGAGGCCCTGAGGACTTTAGCGAAGACCTCCAGCTCGCAGAACTCCCCTCCCAGCTGGCAGAGCCGGCCTTGCTGGTAGAGCTGGAACACATGAAGAAATGTGAGATTGCTGACCCTATTGTACATGTGACACAAAGACAACTCAAGCCTTCCCCTGGGGGTGCCAAGAGCCAGAAATCCAGGAAAAGTAGCCATTATGAAAACAGAATGTACAACCAGGAAGAGTTTGTGCAAGACCGATACACGTGCCAATAACATTTTGTTGTGATCTGGCACGTCTGGTATCCGACACCAAAAAGCCTGACTGACAGCATGTGAAATTGATTGTCAATCAGTGTTGCTTCCTAAGTGGGTAGTTTGACTTCACAGAAGCGCGATTGGCTTGGAGTTTAAGTGTGCCCTTTATTTTTTGAGCCTAAGTTAGGCTTTTTTTACTCCAATTGCTTTTCAAGGGGGCACCCATTTAAAAATCGCGATACAGAGGTTAAAATGCACTTTTTGGCGAGGTTGTCCTGATAATTATTTACACTGCATTTAATAAATTGTTGTGGTCGATTCAAACTGAAAAACAACCCGCGGCAACAGTGTTAGCCCAGTTCCGCGGGAAAACCGATGACTTGGCAACACTGCAGCGGCCGTTATTTTGAACTGTCTTCAAACTGTCCACAACATTCAAAAGCCTCATAAGTATTCCAGTATATCTTGATTAGGAATAGGATTTTGTGCAAAAAGTAAATAACTTGTTCAATATATTTCAAGTCATCCAAATTCCACTTGGTGGAGAACTCAAAGTAGGCCTTTTTTTAAGGCTGTTAGACAAGACAGGTCCTCTGAAGTCTCCAAACTATCTAATAAAAGACTGATTACAGCAATTAACATTCTCTGTTATTGTGGGTTTCAGTTAAACTTCATTCCAACTGATGAGCTACAGTAATAAACGCACTGCAGGCTTACGTGCTGAATATTTACAAAATCTTTATCATTCCTCAATCATTAGTCATTTGTGGACAACAAACTGTGATAGCCTTTGTATAAAAAAACAAAACAAAACAGTGGGATGAGTCGAATCATCACATATTTTCACACCTAAATATCCAAAAGGGCAAAAAAAACAAAAAAAGAGTGAAACAGGTTGCACTAAGTTGCCTCAAAGCACATGAAAAATACATTATTTTATACAATTTCTAACAAATGATCAGATTAATGAGATAAAATAAGTAATTTGACAGTTTTCGGAAATGTAGGCAGTCGCAGTTAACAATAAAGTCCCATTAGTTGACATTAGTTAAACCAGTAGCTAACATTAACTAATAAAAATATTTATTATTCTTTGCTAATGTTAGTTAATAAACAATTACTTTTAATTTTTAGTTAATGTTATCTCGCCTCATGGTACATTAAAAAACATTAAGGTCCAACTACATGTGAATAATGTAGACTAAATGTTGAATTTATCATTAAATACAATAAATATACGTTTTAGAAACATATTTCATTTTTAGTTCATGCTAACAAAAGAGACCTTATTATGTGATATTGTTCTGTCTAATAAGTGTCTATTATACTGTATGGTGTTTATTAATACTTTCCACAGTGGTTGGTGACAAACCATTCAAACCACATGTCAGTTGTCTTATCTTATTATGTCGTTAGAAACACAGTTACAATTTGAATACTCACATAACATTAAACTAAACATATTACACTAGGCTCGAACCCATAAATAAGTTTGACAGGGTAAAAAGTGAGATGTCACTAGTCTTGACCCAGAGAGATGTAACTCATACAGCTGTAGAGAAGTAACATGCTAAGATAACTGGAACATAGTGTCCACATCAACCAGCCTTCACGCGATCTGCCACACAGAAAACGATTGGACTCTTTAAACAGAAAACCTGAACGGTTAAATCGCTGGGTAGCTCGAGTCTCTCCTAACCAACGCTCCACTGAGAAGTCGCCTCAGTTTTTGTTAGCCGAGCTGCTAGTAAAAAAGTGTCAGATGCTTTTGACGTTCGTTCCGCACTGAACTCACTCGCGTTGCTTCTTACCTTGTAGTACACATCAAACTGTATATTTTCCGGCAGAGAGCGGATGTCCCGTCGCGATCGGCCGTAGTTGTCGACCACAGCTGAGATAGCGGTGTTGTACAGGGTCTCAGGGATCCATTCCAGCTCCACCGCGGCCATATTGTTTTCTTTCACTAAATCCAACCACAGCCCCCCCTCTTCCACTCCTACTTTCACCTCCTTCGCTACCTGATCGAGGTAAAACTCTTTACTCTGATGCTCCACATACACCCCTGCAGCTGGAAGCGCCTTTTGAGATCGAAACGTACTGTTATGAAAAAGAACACAACCCTGAGGTTATGCTATCATGTTTAAAGCTCATCCCCGATCGAGATGCCCCGCCCACTCTATGACACTTTGGACGATGACGTAGAGCTAAAGCTCAGCTCGCACTCAGTGAACGCTTATTTTACTGTAGTTCAGTGTTGCCAAGTCCTTGCTTTTCCCGCGGGGACCCTTAAAGCGCGATTGGGATAGTTTTGAATAGCAATTGGTAGAATTTTGTTGGGAATACCTGGCCACCCCTCTGTAGTTCAAAATAACGGCCGCTGCAGTGTTGCCAAGTCATCGGTTTTCCCGCGGAACTGGGCTAACACTGTTGTTGCGGGTTGTTTTTCAGTTTGAATCGACCACAACAATTTATTAAATGCAGTGTAAATACTTATCAGGACAACCTCGCCAAAAAGTGCATTTTAACCTCTGTATCGCGATTTTTACATGGGTGCCCTCTTGAAAAGCAATTGGGCTAGTTTTGAGTAGCAATTTGGCGTGTATTGGGGACGGGGTGTTATCTGGCAACCCTGGGCAACTAGGACTATTGTAATCAAATTTTGTGGCACAATTTAGTATCGAAATTATGTGGCAATTTATGCTAATATTAAGCAGTGGACACAATCACCCACCATATTACACATATACAATACCTATCCTTTTTAAGAAAATTTATTAAAATGATAAATAACTCCTGCACTGTTGGCCAAACCATCAATTAAAATGCATACATCGTTTAAACATTCAACAATAAAAATGACATATTTTAAATAATACAAAATATCGTACTTGTACCTGCTCGTCATGTGACCATCAACAAGCTATCAGAAAACAGTGGACACTAAATGTGTCACATTAATATTAATTTACAATCTCTGGGGATCTCAGGGTACTTCAAGAATATTTTAGGTCAAAGTTGCTCGGCAAAGACAAAAAAAGTTTTAAAACCCTTCACAAAAATATACTCACTTTCTCTACTATTTAGTACACAGAAAGCAAGCCAACAAAAATAGTTTTCTGATGAATCGTAGACTGTCTTGTTTATATCTTTGGCGTCATTCTACAGGTTAGAAAACATATATAACACAATTGACAATGGCAAAAATATTATTTTTCACTGATACAAATATAATTTAGAGTACAACAGAGATGCAAATAGAAAGTTCCTTGTGAGAGATGCTCGTGGGTATCACCTAGTGGGCATCGTCTAAAATCCATTTCACAGCAGCTAAAAATGATTTGAAATCTCAGTTTTCTCAGGCGACAAACTAGCATTTTAGACTAGTAAAATTAAATGAACAGATACCATTAGTCTAAGTTTTATTTCTCTGACTAGATCTCAAACCGTCTCCCTTATACAATTTTGTGCAGCTGGTATCGTGAATCTAATCTTTAATCTCATGTATATCTGTAACTATTGTTTCTCATTATTTTTGATTAAATGAACAATTGCTTATAATTTACAATATTAAATGTTAAAATGGTTAACCAGTTAAGAAAAAAAAAAATCACAAATTACCACCTGAATAATTGTGTTAGACCATAAATTACATAACTATGATTAATAACTTAATAAGCTCAAAAGCAATTACAAGCACACAACTAAATATAATTTGGCTGATTTGAGAGCATTTTAAACGTTGATAATCACTTCAAATTGCAAACTTATTTTTCAAATATGTCATATAATTGTCAGGTCATTTTATAAAGAAAAAGGTCCTCACAAGTGCTGTCAAACTTGTGTACAACACACAGTGTTAAATATGAAACTAAACAAAAAAAAAGGCTGGCAAAAGGGCAAAGGATTATAATGTAAAAAGAATCCCACAAGACCATGTTATTTTATTATTAACGTTAATATAATTTTTTTTATCAATACAAATTAGCATTTTGCTAAAAAATATTTTTTTCTGTTATTATTTTACTTTTATTTTAATTATTAAGTATTGAGTAGTTTTTTAATTAGTTTTCTAATATTGCTTTTTTAAGTTAAAGTTATTTTTTTATTTGATTGATATTATAAATTGGCTTTTATTTAATTTAATTTATTGTTTAATTTAATTTAAGTATTGTGTAATTGTATTTATTTGTATTTTGTATTTATATTTGTTTATTTTGTCTTTTTATTATGTGCTTTTTTATCTACAACTATTTTTATTCCAGTCACAGTTTTTATTTAGCTGTTTATTACCAATTTATTACATAAATTCTTCAGATTAAACTTAATTTGTTTGCAAGGCAACATATCTAGTTTTCATCTAGTTTAAGTCTAATATTTATATTTAATGTCTGATTTATTTCAGGTAGCAATAGCAATTTTAGTTAACGACAATAACCCATGACCCATACCTATCTAATCAAGACCCATTTATACATCCCTATTCTGAGATGATTTTACAGCTGACGACCACCAAAAGCAAAACGAGACAATGGGTTGTTATTATCACAATCGATTCCTATGGCATTGACTTCTGCATCTGTAGTTCCTAACGCAGGCAGCAGGTGTCGCCGTTTCTTCTTACTAAACAATAAGCAGCATGAGGCCAACCTACCGCCTTTCTCGCTATATATTTACAACAGTGCTCGCCTGCTCACGTTCAGCTGCGCCCATCTAGAGGATAGAGCGAACTGAAACAATACCGTTCCCAGCCAAAAAACTGGATATCTCACAACGGTGAGTGCAGCCGACTTTTATGTACTTAGACATTTGTGTTTAAATTCCGTAAACGAGATAATATCCAGTTATTTCCAGGAGGTAAAATCTCATGTCAGGGATGTGAGCCTGGGATCAACAGCAGTCCGCTGCTGGATAGAGAGAGAGGCGAAGAAAGGACCCTTATCAGCCACTTACTCATGCTAACTGACCTGCTAGCGGTAGCCGGAGGATTGTTACACTCACTCTTCAATAGCGACCTCACGGGTTTATAGGTTCGGTCGTTTCTCGCTAAAATCTGTGTACTCTGGCGGTCTGCGTTGAACAGTCTCCAGCTAATTTAAAGGCTTAGCGGCTGATCTTGAGCGTTAGCGTTGGGCTTTCCTGCCGCGGATGATTGACGAGTCTCTCGCCGCTCCGGTTGACTGACCGGGCACATTTATATACGAGGGGTTTTTGTCTTAACGTGCTTCTCTGCAAAGTGACTCTCGACTGGCTTTTATCTGTTTGGCCTTTAATGCGTCAATGATACATTGTAAGCAAACCGCAGGCTGCTATATTGTAGCAGAATTCTTCATTATATTGTAACATAGTCGCTCTCACTTTCCTTTCATGTCAACGGTCAAGTGCAAGTCCATATGTTTATAAATAACAGCATTGAAATGAATCAGTGAATTAATTGACAATGGTAACAACCAAAATTACATAGTTAATACAATGTTTGATTACTGTACTTTCAGCATTCAGCAACCTTTCAGTCATTGTCATAACTGTATAACTCTATCTATTTATCTATCTATACATGGGATCAATAGGATTTTTTTTAAATGAACAATTTTACTCAGCAAGATGCATTAAATTATGTAAAACTGATGTCAAAGACATTTGTATTTTAATGAAAAGCTGTTGAATTTTACCATAGTAATAGGATACTTTATTTTTAAAGCTAGTTCAAACATGCTGAGCGTGTTGAAAACTCCACGTCAGGGAAAACAATGAAGCTGATATTCTGCGATCTAAAGAAACTGATGAAAATCAGAATAACTGGGCTAATGCACATTAGTACCATTATTATCAGAATTAATATTGATGCCTTCACTGTTTAGGTGTCACTGGTGATTTTTTCATTTGTATTTTAATGTTGAACTCAAATGATGTAGAGTAGAAATGATGAACTAGTAGAGTAGGTAGTATCACGTTGCATTAAGCGTGCATTGCATAAAGGGTTTTATGGGGAAGAATTGCCTGAATTGCCTTCCTGTATTATGGGGAAGAATTTGGCCCCTTGTTAATGGAAATTGTTTGAATGATGAAGTCTCCCGCTGGTGGGAAAATAGGAATGTCAGAGGCCCGTGGCTTACATAGCACCTCCCTAATGCCTTAAACCCTGTTTGTTTCACATCCTTATAGTAAAATAATGATAACAGCAAATAATGTTTGCTGTTCTAAGGTTGCGTTTCCCAAAAGCATCGTAAGGTAACTATGGTTGCAAGTTCTATTGAACTCAACTTGAGCTTGCAACTCCACGTTGCTTTTGGGAAATGCGGGTAAATATTGTCATGCTACTTTATGATACAGAAATCTTGTGTGAAGGCCAGTCATTGATTTAAATAATTTGGATTTACTTCTTCACAAAATGATTGTGTATTGTAAGGCGTTTGCAGCTTAGTAGGAAATTATGACTTGACTGGCATCTCAAAGAGTCTAATTGTGCAGAGGAACATGAAAAATGATATAATTATTGATGCTATGTTGTTTTTCTCTTTCCAGGGAGCCGTAATTAATCCATTCTGGATGTACAGAAGCCACTCTGTCTCTGTATGGAAAAATCGCTTACTTGTGAAAACATTGGTGCTTCTGTAGTGGAACGTAGACTACTTTTGGGGACAGTATGTTCAACTTGATGAAAAAAGACAAGGAGAAGGATGGCGTCAGGAAGGAGAAAAAAGACAAGAGAGACCGGAGGGAACGGATGTCAGCAGCTGAGCTCCGAAGCCTGGATGAGATGAGCATGAGACGGGGTTTCTTCAACCTCAACAGGAGCTCCAAACGGGACTCCAAGAGCAAGTTGGAGATCTCAAACCCGATACCTATCAAAGTCGCTAGCAGCACTGAGCTCAACCTGACTGACATAGAGTCGGATGGCCTCAGTAATCGCAGCAGTATGGTTCTAGATGCAGATCAGCTCAGTGCGGCCAGTTCCAGCGACGATCTGAAGGCAGATTATGGCCAAGATGGCCACCGGAGCTCTGTTAAGGAGCGGGCAGCCAGGTTTGGCTCCCTTGCCATGCAGAACTCTCAAATGGGTTCTATCATGAAGCGCTTCTCCTTCTCTCAAAGGAATAAAGAAGAAAGTCCATCCGAAGGTTCCACACCTTCTGGGCAGAACTCGGCTGCCCCGTCTCCACAGGTAGAAACCAAGATCTTTGACCCCCAACGTAAGCCAAGTCTCCAGCCTCATCAGCAACAGCCTTCTACTGGGAAAAAGGTGCAGATCCCTGAGATTGTGGATAAGACGTTTCCAGCTGACCTCCGCTTGCCTGCTGTCGTGCCACCGCAGACGCCTGAAGTTCGGGAGCTGGTTCTTCAGAGACGGAACACTGGGGATTTTGGGTTCTCCTTGCGGCGCACCACCATGTTGGACCGTGGCACGGATGGAGGTGTATATCGCCGAGTGGTCCACTTTGCAGAACCAGGTGCTGGTACCAAGGACCTGGCTCTTGGTTTGGTTCCCGGAGACCGACTAGTGGAGATCAACGGGCGAAATGTGGAGAACAAGAACAGGGATGAGATCGTGGAGATGATTCGACAATCAGGCGACACGGTTCGGCTGAAAGTTCAGCCCATCCTGGAGCTAAGCGAGCTGAGCCGGTGCTGGCTGAGGAACACCGAAGGGCTGCGGCGGGAAGCATTTGACGTAAGTCCACACTTTCTCTCTCTTTTCTCGTTCATGATCACAGTCATTCCAGGCAACTCCCCACAAGCCTGCCCAGCTCTTACACATGTGGAGCCAACTGGCTCTCTTCGAGAGTACAAGCACATCATTTAAGATGAACATGTTCTTGTGCAACAGGAAGCGGATTCCTTTCCAGGGTGAACATCTGTCACGATGTGTCTAACAGAATCTTTTCTTCCTCCAGCTTTCCACAAGTGATGACTTTAATGACAGGCTTTGAAACTGTTTAGTTTTTTTTCCTTTGCAGTTTGTTGTGTAATAGTTGGACGCAGCGTGACAGTAAATTTAGAATTTTCCCCATGGCAATTTCACATGCAACAGCACACAGTCCACAGTTTAGTTTTGGTATGTAACTATAAATTGCACTTGCTGTTGATGATGTTTCGGACGCATTTTCTTGTGAAGATGAATGTGATGAATGGGCGGCACTGCTCTTTCGTTTTTCCTTGACAGAGGGAAACGATTGAAACTTATCTGTGGTGTTATGCCCTGCTTCCTTGTTGGATAACAGATAAGAACGACACTTTAGCGTAAATGCTTTATTTCTGGATGGAGGTTGTGACTTTATTAACTAGCATGTGTGCCACCGCTTGGCTGGATCCAGTCTGGCCTGCTGTCGTGCCAAGTTGCACATGTTGATGCTGAGGCGACTCACAAAACCTCCTCTTTTAGTAACCACTGAGGGCATTACGTTAGACTCTTTGATAACTATACTCATTGGGTTCCTAGCATTTAGGAATGTTGTTTGCTTGCTTGGAAAATTGTTCATTCAATTAACACACTCTTTTGCTGAGTACCATGCAGTTAGGAGACCTCGATAATCTGTTAAAAAGGTATTCTCTAGCCCTCTGTGAAACATGAGAATGCACAACAGAGAGGTGTGACACACAAGTGAGCTTTCGAAACTGTGAATCAGAACGCATCTGAATCATTCAATGTGCTTGCGAAGGGAAGAAAGGTGTTGGTTGTTTGCTGTTTGCTGACAATTATGAATTTAAATGGTCCCTTTGCAGCTACTGTATTTTTCTGCAGGTGGTTTACAGGCCTCTAAGGGTTCATGAGAACATTGCTGTTGGTTTACAAGATTCTGATAGAAGTGCAATGACAAATAAATGTAAATATTAAATAGCAATTCAATTATCGAGTAATAATTTAATAATTAAATAAGATACATTGAAATAACCGATTATTTATTTTTTAAAACCAATGCAGATATTAAAAAATATCGGCCGATATATCGGCATCCACAATAATCGGTCAACCTCTAAAACTAATTAGTAAATAATTAAATAACCAAATTAATTAATAATATTGCTTAAATGCAAAATTCATATTTATTGAAAAGTTTGTTACATTTTTAGAGAGTACGTAATGTAAATAATTTAGGTGATATTAGCCATTTTCTGAAATCTGAACTTTTAGAGTAAACGGATCTGGTATTTACACATGTAACGGCTTTGCTTCTGTTATCTGCATTGCTACAATTCTGTTGTCAACACAAAATGCTGTTAACACCGTGTGAAGTAATTTTTTTGCGACTGTCCAATTTGGTAAACTTCTTTCTACACTTCAGATAATCACAGTATTTAATGTAGAACTAAACTGTGAGTAATTATGTCAGCTACTTTAGAGAGACCTTAGCTGCAGACTAGAGCTGCACGATTCTGGATAAAATGAGAATCAATTT
>JAUMHR010000069.1:9258275-9275415 GCA_032361145.1 Enteromius fasciolatus
ATTTGGTTCTTTCTCATTATTTGACTTAGTGGAAGCATATACAGGCTAAACAAGAGCGGCGCAAGGATTGAGCCTTGAGGGACTCCGCATGTCATGGATGTCCACTTGGACAATACAAAAAATGATGCCGATTTGTCTTGCGGATAAGAGGAATACCTCAACTTGCATGTGCTCAGTGAGTGCTAGTGATGAGATCATGTCAACAGTGTGACTCATTCTTCAAGCAAAGTTTTGTCTGAATGACACATAAAACATTTAGACATTTAGACCCCTTCAGCTGCACTTTTACACCTACACCTACGTCTTTATTAATAAATCCACCCTCCAGGGTTTGAGTTGAGCTCTCCTTGTTGTGTGTTCCTTTCACCCACTGACTATATATCTATATATCTATCTATCTATCTATATATATATATATAATAGAGAGAGAGAGAGAGAGTTCATTTATAGCTCTTTTCAAAGCTTCAATGTACTGTCAAAAAACTTCATTACTGTAACAAGTTAAGAAAATAAAAAATATTTATCTTACAATATCTGCACAGGATATGCATTGCTGTTTCCAAATAAAATGGAATGTATCGGTATCGGGCAAAAAATAATCCAAAAAATATTGGTATATCGGCAAAAATTCAATATTGTGTATCCCTAATTTAATTGCTATGCCCAAACTTCTGGAGTTCGACAGCCTTTGTCTTCATTCACTGTCGTTATATGTAAAATAGTGGAAGATATTCTTCAAAAATCCACCTTTTTTGGTTTCCACAGAAGAGAGGAAATCACTTGGTCCTTAGTAGAGTCGTTCTTTAGTGCTGAGCTCTTGCACTGATATACGTGTTCATTAGGTGTGAGCCACGGCAACTTTTATTTCCACTGTGCTCTGCTCTTTTGAATGCATTCTGTGTAGGAAGTGCCAAGGCCTTGCGTCATTTCCTCAACCTTCTCTCTCAGCGCTTCTGGTTTTCTCCTCTATTTCCCCTCTCCACCCTACACCTCTGTATCTCGCCGAGCAGAGAGAAACACTTATCCAGCAGCGCTCCACATCCCCCGACAACAAAGTTTGCACCGTCGTTTGAGAGCTTCGTACCGTTCGTTGCAGCCGGCAGTCACCCTCACTTGTCCGCACTGGACCAACGTTTGCTCCGGAGCAGCTGAGCAAGAGAAGCAACTGTGGATCTGTCCATCGCCTGGCCTACATTTTTGGGGGTGGGGAGAAAGCTGGAGAGTGTTGCAGCGGTGGTACTTGGGGTTTTAATTTTAGCCTCTTCGAGACCCTCTACCACGACAGCTGTCTCCCTCCTCCTCTTGTGACAGAGCAGAGTCAGGAATAGCCTATCGCTTTGCACCTCTCAGAACTAAGGCTGTCGGTTAGTGTGACGCGGGTCTTCTGGTTCTCAGGACTGTCTGTGTATCTCGGACACACACATACTCGCCTCACCGCTTTGGTTGGCGCTCATCTGCACTCTGACCTTGCTTGGGAACGAACTTTCAGTGTTTGGAGCTGCTGCAAAAGATCACAGGTGAGGTGGCGGATGTTAGATATGTTGATCTAGACCTGTGGAGGAGTTTGTGGGCTTGAAGTACTGCTGCAGTCTGGACTCAGGCCTGCTCTGTCACCTATTTTTAGGCTTGTATGTGATGGCATGCCGGGAGCAATGAACGAGGCCAACCAGTGCTAATGATAAATGTAGTTAGTTAGTTAGTTAGTTAGTTAGTTTAACAGTTTCATTTGAAAATGTAAATTAAATTAAGGTTTTTCTCTTTTTATTTTGAGACCGGAATGGGCCACCGGATTGGCATTTTTGAGGTTAAGTGCTGACGGCTATCAGGCTCAATAGAAGCGTTTGTCTGAGTTGGTTTGCTCTTGTGGAAAAAGGTTCCGATTTTGGACTTTTGTCTGTTTCTCTATTCAGCGAGCGTCGAGTGTTTGATAGATGAAGTCAGGGGGTTATTTTGTGTATACAGTCACTGGATCGAATGCTTCACAGTCTGTCTGCTGAAGCTTTTATTGATGTGGCCATAAACTTTCAGCTGTTCATTTGTCTCTTTTGTTAAGCTAAATTGGATTTGTTTTGGTATGGCTCTTCAATTCTCAGGTGAACTATAATTTGGTTCAAGAAATGAATTTAATTTTGGTTAAATAGCATTTAACCTCCATAATTGGCTACTGTATAAAGCTGTTCAATTCTATTATGTTCTATTATGTAGCCTTGTTATACATGAACAAATAATAAGCTTTATACTATTAACAATATTAATGACACATGCTACAAAAACATGTCCAGTTGCATTTGCTTTTCATTGGAGGAAAAGGAGGGTCTTTTAGGTTCTAATTTTCACAGTAATATGGAACATACTGTATTAACATCAAAAATGTAATTATTTTTAGTGCCGTCAATCGATTAATCGTGATTTTTACATAATGCAAACTGTTTGTTTGTACTGTTTATTTATTGTGTATAATATACGAATACACACACATACAGTATATATTTAGAAAATATAAATGTGGATATGTTATATCTATATGTTTTGTTGTATGAAACATAACCTATTTTTTAAATATATACATGCGTGTGTTTGTATTTATATATACTTAATAGATATACACCGTACACACAATCATTTGACAGCAGTAATATTTTTATGTTTTTAACCTGTTTTGTTAACTAGTTACCATGTTACATGTGAGCTGCCCATGTGGTAGCTCTTATAAAAATGACAGAGCTCTGTTAACAGATAAGCATGCCATGGGTAACTTTATATAGCTACAGTGTGTCTGTTGGCTGGAAGGGTTGGTGAAGGGTCAGTCGTGGAGCGAGGGTCTTTAGGGGAGTTAGGGTGGGGATCTAGATAAAGAGTTAAAGGAGAGGACGACAGCTACACAAGATGGGTCTATTCTTTTTATAGGAAGATTTTAGTCATGAAGTTTCAGTTTGTGGAACACAAAAGTATCTAACTTAATTAAAATAAATAAATGTTATATATATATATATATTTTTTTTTTAAGTATTTATTTATCTATCTTGGATGTAATGTCCTTCAGTGAAACTCAAAAGCCTTCAGTGACTGCAGCTGTACGATGAGCCCTCTTTTTATTCTCCATACGTCTGTCATGTGACTCTAATATAGAGTATTTCAGCAATTGGCCTGAGATTTGGATCCTTTTTAATGTCTTGATGAAATAATTTCCCTTAATGTGCAGCTTGGAGCAAATCTCGATGTTTAATAATTTCTTTCTACCCAACAGAGCCAAGAGCCTCCTCTTCTTTCCAGCATTGTGGGTCTTATTTTCCTGAAGTTTGTGACCTCACATAACATAACTGTGGAGACCAGCATCCATTGTGCCAGCCTCTTGTCTGCTGGTCCCTTCATCTGTCACTCATCTTTTCATCCCGCCCTCCCTTCCTCATCAAACCCTTACCCGGCCCAGCCCATGACAGCAGCGTTGCCAGCATGGCATTCTCATCACGCTTTTCCTTCTGGGAGCAAAAGGAAAGTGATGTTCCATTCTCCATTTTCATCTTTCTGCACTGTGTGACATCAGCTAGGTGGTGTGCATGAAAATGCATCAATGCTTTCGCTTTTATATCTATCTGTAGCAATGCACCGGGGTGTGTTTGCACGGTTCATGAACGCACAGCTGCTAACAGCCTCTGGTTAGGGCATGTGTGTATGTGTTCCGGACAGATGGAAAACACAAACCATTGTGTGAATATGACCATTGTGGGTCGCCAGCTTTCTGCCATGGCTTTTTTGATTACATTTTGAAAAGCTGCCACTGGCTTGAACCCAGACGTAAACTGATGCTACTGCTTAAAATGTATAATTAGAAGTGGCACTGTAAATTGGTGCCCTATTAGGTTTCAAAATTGTACGTTTTAATTGTAACTTTACAAAATGTCCTGCATGAAATGTGTTGGATACATCTGCATAATAACCTCAGGATAGATTTATTGTCCCAAATCGAATGCTAATGACCTTTTTACATGGACCTTTATAGATCAAAGAAGAGAACAAGCCAATCCCCAAGAGTTCAAAAGACAATGTAAGTGCTCAGATATTCTGAATACTAACAAATGAAGTATTACTGCTCACAGAGAAGAGAGAATTTGCAAATTGAAAAGCACTCTGTCTATTTGTCCCTAGTTACATGTATTTAATAAATATTTTCAGTTATTATTCGCAGAATAATATGCTGTTAGCTCCAAGTTCACGTGTTTTGACACAGGATGCAGAATTGTTGTCACAGTCAGAATGAGTATTTAAGAGGAGCCAATTTTGTACTAGTAGATCTTTTATTTAACGCATATGGACCATTGATTTCTCACTTTTACACCTGCTCCATGGTAATTTGCCTCTAAATGGTGTTATCTTGGCGGAGACAGTTTGTTCGATTCTTTGTTGTTTTGTTGACTGACGTGCAGCTGTTGCACACCCCCAGCTGTGCTTTGTCTGAGCGGGAGGTTGCTGGTTAAATCAAGGGTCTGAATAAACAGACTTACTAAAAACACCCTAATCAAAGTTGTGACTCAGTATCCCAGCATGATTTAAAGTGTTAGAGTGGATATTTTTTTGAAGAACAGTCTGAATCTATAATTTGCATTCTGTTTTAATAATAGACAATTCTTACAATTTAAAGAGACAAGATTTCGGTAAAAAACAGGTAGTTTATATTGAGTTTAAACATTAAGCATAAAAAAACTTCAGCATCAGTGAGCTGTGTGCAAAACCTTCTGACAGATAAACGCTGTTTATACGGTATATCTCATAATCTACTGACAGAATCTGCTGGATATGTGTGTAGGAGTGAAGAGACAGCGTGGTAGGGAGCAAGACGGGGTGTACTTTCAGTCTGAGTGTACAAATGTATGCTTGGAGAAGTGCTCCTTGCAGAAATATTAAGTGCTGAAGTCACTGAAGTGTATTTATGCAATAGTTCACCTCCTCTGCCATCTCTCTTCTCTCATGCATACAAACTTCTGCATAATGTCAACAGAAACCAGTATTCTAATCTACTTCCCTTTCACCTAGTTTATTGTGTTTATTGGCCAAATGGTTTTGTTTTGATTAGTCTTTTAGTGAGAAGGAACAATACTGTATGTACTACAGCGTTTACTATTGAAAGGCAGCCCAGGTTTCATTTCCTAGAAAAAGTTCTGAGATGTTTTTACGAAGTGCCCCAAATCATAGAAGAGCAAGTGAAGCAGGAATATGTGCATAGGAACTGACTAAAGACAGTATTGCATGAGGAAATAGTTGGAAACAACAGTGTTTTGAGATGTGTAATTTAAAGTTCTTTTCAATGATCTTTCCTCACTGAATTTTCTGCATCTACCGTACCTGTTGGTTGAGTAGTCTGACAGCGATGGCAGCCTGAGTAGCCGTTCCCAGTCAGTCCCCAGCCTGGAGCCTGGCAGAGGCCTACTGAGTCCTCAGCCCGTTCAGGAGACCCAACCTCAGTTCAGGCGAGTCAAAAGCCCTTCACCCAACAGAGACAAGATGGCAACCAGAAAGTTCTCTGAAGTACCCAAGATGCCGGAGCGCTTCAAAAGCCCTGAGCCTCTCCGAGGTCCCTTGAGCCCTGAACCTTTCCAGAATGGAGAAAGCAAAATGAATGTTACCCACAATGGCAGTGTTAAGACCACTGCTAGTGCTAGCCATCCAGAGCTTACAGAGGACTTGCAGGGTGCGACCCATAAGAAGGTGGTACGCAGAGTGGTTAGGAGGGTAGTTCCTGCTGAAGAAGACACCGCAAAAAGCCCTGTAGCCATGTCTCCAGAACCATCTAAACCTGAACCAGCATCTGTTCCGAAAGTTGTAAAGATGCCTGTGTTCTCCTTCAAACATGATTCCATAAAGAAGGAAGAACGAGATGATATCTCTGCTGGACTGACAAGTTTAATGACACGAGGCAGGACCAGGGAACCTCGTCCACGCATACGTAAGGATGAGCCTCCTGAAAAAGAGGCTGTGAAACCTGTAGAGAAATCTCAAGAGAAGGACATTTCTGGACCAGCACAAGATAAAACTGTGCCAAAAGTAGAAGCCTTCCAGACTCCAAAACCAGAGCCACAGATTTCAGCATCTCCTGCTGCTACCTTGATGACTCCCAAGTCTCCTGTTTCACCACCAGCAGGATTTATCCCAATTCCAAAACCTAACCCACTTACTCCCCCATCTGGATTTGTTCCTACACCAAAACCCTTAGGATCTGGATTTGTTCCTACACCAAAACCCTTAGGAATTGTCCCCACCTCACAACCATCAGCTCTTTCCCCTCCACCAGGCTTTATTCCTGCTCCAAAACCTTCTCCCGTGACTCCTGCTGGATATTTTCCAACAGCTCCTATTGTTTCTCCACCTTCAGCTCCTGTCTCAGATCCCAAAACATTGAATGTTATCCCGAGTCCTACTGTTCCTAAAGCAGCTGCTACTTCTGCTCCAGCTGCTCCTGGTAAACCCAGCACCCTTAACCCCGTGGCCCCCAAAACAGATCCATTTGCCCCTCCATCAGGGTTCATTCCCACCAATAAACAGATGCCTATGAAGAAAACAGAGGTATTGACCACCCTGATTACTTCGATGCATGGATTACTGTATTCACTTAACTGTGTGAGGAGTGCACTAATATGTGAATGGTGTGTACCACTAGGACTAAGATGGTCCACTTTGTAGTTTGTATGTAGTCTTTAGTGTGTATCATGTAGTGTTTTGTAGCTCTCTGAAGTGTTGATGAAGTGGGCTTTTGGTTGTTTGACAGCACCCTTTCCCTAGGCTTCTAACTCTGTCCTGAGTTGCAGGCTGTTTCCCAAAAGCATCGTAAGCTTAAGTACTGTACATGGTACACTAATTTTGGAGCAATGGAGCTACTATCAACTTAAGCTTATGAAAACAGCCCAGATCAACACTGGAATATTGCTCCTGGAAAACCACAGAGCCATAGTTATGATTTGACAAGACTAGGAGCAACATGCATCTGTGTGGACACTTTTGTAAGATCATGGACCATAGGTTTTATGTATTGGAGACTGGTTTTGTGTTGCAACAAACATAGTGTAGTGAATGGTGGATGGTCGATTTAAAGTGGTTTGGCTGTAGTATTTTAAAACAAATTTTTAATTGGTTGCACGGTTATTAACTTCAGTCCTTAAACAATATGTTTGTGACGTTGTGTGTGGTTTGGACATAATATTTAAAGGTGAAGACGGCCGTACGTATGCCACCAGCTCAAGCAGGGAGACCTTCTCCTGGGAGCATTTCTAAACCCTCTCTACCAACCTTGTCCAAAAAGGTGTGTGTTTGTGTGTGTCTCACGCTCTAACAGTTAGATGTTATGCCTGCTCAGCTCCGCAGGAAGGGAATGTAGCATGGCTAACATACACGTCCGTGACTTTGCTTTCAGGCAAGTTCTGTGTAGAGCTTTTGCAATTTATTCTTTTGAATAAATTTTTATTGGCTACTACATAATGTTACTTTATAACAAAGCTATGTGCAATGTCTGAGTTAGACTCACCTCTTTTTGGTGGTCTGACCTATAGGAGAGTGCGCCACTGAGTCCCACAGAAGAAGCACAGAGACGGCTGGAGAGGATCTTTGCTGCACCTGTAATGCCTGTCTATTTCTCCTCTTCATTCTGCTTCCTCATCTGACTCACTCACTGTCTCTGTGATGCTAACATGTGCTTTATCCAGACTGCTTTACATGGCTCTGACTGCTGTGGCTGTAGACCTATAAAGAAGTCACTTATGCTAACTGAATACTCACGAGGAAATGGTTTAATACACTACATTGTTAATGAGGACAAGGGATTTTAAGGACATTAATGTGAGCTGAATGGCTACATATTACTTTCATATTTAATGGTAATGAACTAGTGAACCTGCCTACATAGACACCGTGATTCCAGAAATTTCTCTTAAAAATAGCTTTAGGAAAGGTTTTAAACAAGTTAGCTTAAGACGCGTAATATACTAAAATGACTTATTGGTGACTAATGACTTAAATCCCTTTTAAACCCAACAAAGGGGGAAAGATTCAAAGTGGCACCCAGTTTGAGAGAAACTCTAATTATTATTACCTAATATTACTCTTGGAAAACATTCAGAAATGTTTTATATCATGTAAAAAATCTTATTTAAAACTATTTTACCCAGGGTTTTATTTATTCTATAATTAAGTTACAGTACTGTTTTTTTTTTTGCTGTTATTTGTATTTTGTTTAAAAGACCATTGTTGCCCCCAAAACCCCAGAGGGTTTCATATTTTTAGGATGCTGCCTATGTAGAGAGTATACAACAAGACAACTTGGAATAGGGCTAATGGGCTGCTCTTCTAAGAGACCAACAATTAGGTGTTTTTCCCTTTTTGAAATGGCTCTGATGTATACGCTGTTGAAAAAAACAGCTTATGCTATGTTTTGAAGCATGGTAGCTGGTTATAAGCAGGTTGCTTCTGGACCTGGAGCTC
The DNA here is from genome assembly GCA_032361145.1 of Enteromius fasciolatus. Lineage (NCBI taxonomy): Eukaryota > Metazoa > Chordata > Actinopteri > Cypriniformes > Cyprinidae > Enteromius > Enteromius fasciolatus. Next base: position 9,266,742 of record JAUMHR010000069.1, read on the forward strand.
ATAATGAGGACCAGCTTATAACCAGCTCATGGCCAACATAGGGCCTGCTAAAACCAGCTACCATGCTACAAAACATACCTAACCAGCATATGTTGTATAAGTCACTTAAACTGTCATTTTTATTCTTCCTATATCACCATCTCAACTTTTGCTATGTGCTGCAGTACAACTGTATTATCTAGCAAACAGGTTTACATTGGTTCAGGCATGCCCATCTCACCTCCATGTGTCTGCTGTCCTTTCATCTGTGGATACATGTCTCATCTCTACCTCTCTCTTTCATCCACCGCTGTCTCTGTGATTGTTTGGCTGGCTGGTCTAGCTGGAACCTGTGGCCAGTGCCTCTGCGTCGTCTCAGGTACAGGGCCCCTCTGGGCATGGCTCTTCCCTCACAGCGCCCCTCCATGGCTTGGCCGGAGTGTGCGCTCGCGTGGCCTGTTGGAGTGTAAGATCTCTGTTCCTCTTTCTAACCCACCCCCACCCTCATACATGGCTCTGTATGCTTTTGTGCTCGTGTTATCAACCTAAATAAATGTTTACATTTTTATTAAGACAAAAATGTTGTCGGTTTAGCTAACCGAGCTTGATTTGTTTATATATCATATCTTTGAAAAGTAGGATGGCCTGCTTGTTTATTGTGCGTGTGCTGAGTGTTGATGCAGTGCATGGTTATTTAAGGTTAGATGCAACTGCATGAATCCTTCAGCAAAAATGAATTTGCTTCCGCCGCCCCACTGATCAGCTTATAAGTGAGTAGCAGTGGATATGCTCTGTAATTGATGAAGACTTTGATTTATGAATATCCCTGTTGTCTCCTCATGCCTCAGGCTCTGAACATTACCTCATTTATGCATTACCTCACATCACCAACATAGTGTCTTCTTTATATATCCTTGTATCACCTTTCTGTGTTATTTATTGTGCTATTGTTAGCATAAATCGTGATCTGCTCAGATATGTTTATTCTTTCATTTAAAACGGTCCATGTCGAATTTGAACGAAAATGTAGCTATTGACAGTTATCTTGAAAATGTGCATTACATGTATATGTATGTACAATATACATAATCGTAAAAAGTAATATTCAAATATTATTTGGCTTTTTACAATTTTTTTTATTTAATACAACCTTTACTAAAGCTCTTGACAGGTTTCATGAGATTCTACTTGCTAAATGTTTATTTCCTGAAGGTTGAGCATAGGGCCTTACGCTGATATATGATGAATAACCATTTTTATTCACAGGGAGCTTTAGATGCTGTGTGTGTGGAGCTGAGGTTATTAAAATGATGAATGTATTTGAGAGATGCACGTTATAAAGTGTTATGATGTCTAACGCTGCTCTTGCTCCCTCATGCCGACCTGCCGTCTCACAGGGACAGGTGGAGGAGGACCCCGTGGCACTCCTAAAGGCAGACCATGCTGCTGCCGCCCATCCTAAGGTCTGCTTTCTGCTTTGTGTGTGCCGTAGTTCACCTGCATTATCCCACCCTTGACCTGTCGTGTCAGACTTGCCCTTGTGTTGTGGAGTGTTGTGCTCGCACCCATCCCATTTCATCGACAGCACCCCTGCCATAGAGCCGTGATTGAGAGAGAAGCTCTCAAAACAGACAATCTGGGTTCATCTAACATTTAATTAGCATTGAATTGTTATTAACAGTGCTGTAGTGTTTTCTACCCTTCCTTCACGTGTGCCGCTGTACTTGTAGAGTGTACTGGTTTATCTACAATAATAACATGGTATACTAACCAAACACCAGAGGAGAGAAGCTTGTGAACTGGAACACAATCAACGGATTACTGATACACAATCTCTCACTGTCAGCCCTTCACAGCGGTAGAGTTCATGTTCAGACTAGTGTGTGTGTAGGTCAAGCATGAGTGCAGAGAAATCAGACATGCCCAGACAACCAGAACATCGGGCTTGTAATCTGACCCCGACCATCATTTGATGCCCGAGTTGGCTTCATCTACACCTAACGTTAAACTCTTCCCATCTTGCATGACAGGCCACAGCATTTTAAGCTCGTTTCCCACTGTAGACAATTGGGAAGCTATGCTTTTTTTTTTTTTTTGTGGACTGATCTGGGACCTCTTTGTATTCTGCTTGTTATTCTGTCAGCGGAGGTCTCAGATCAGGGTAAAAAGACCATTTTTGTATCATTAAATGATAACAGGCTTTCTTTGGTAAGCGTGGACAAATGCATGGAGTGTATTTGAAGCGTATCAGTGATGTTCTTGTTCAGTAGGCCTGCGCAAAGCTATAAATAATGAGTTTGACTGATGTTTCTCCGTCCTTCACAGGTGAAAACAGAGGAGCAGATTGCTGCAGAGCAAGCATGGTACGGGTCGGAGAAAGTGTGGCTGGTCCACAAGGATGGATTCTCTCTGGGTTAGTATGAAAGCCATGCAAAATGAACTCCTAGGGTATGATTTTAAATTGAAGACAACGGGAAACTGCATTTTCTACTCCTTTAACTTCCATAATTTGACACATTCCTATGTGAAAATAGAATATTGAGCTAGAGTGGAAGAGAAAGTCATTTTTGAGGTGGAGAACATTTATTGCATTTTGATGAAAGATTATGGAAACATTTTCTCCTGTAGAATATTGTGCATTTTATGCCATTTGTAATATTATGGGTTTCATTACTATTACAGTAAGCGGTGCTTTAATGGCACTAGAAGTCTGTTTTAATTTTGTTTCCGGAATGATGTTGTGTGCAAATCAGAAATAAAAATATTCACTGTGTTCTCTGGTGTTTTTTACAGCCACTGTTGTGAAGACCGAGGCTGGCAGTCTACCAGAGGGGAAAGTGAAAATCAAACTGGAGCATGATGGGACAGTACTGGACGTGGACGAGGATGACGTAGAGAAGGTCAGTTGTCAAGGCTGATTATGTTCGTTTCAGTACGCACAAATAAGAGATTTTATTCATAGTCAAAGAAAAATTTATATTTTCGACAAATGGTTAATTTTAATGTAAGTTTTTTATCCATATTTAATGTGACTAATGCTTTATTTGAACAACCGTTTGATTATGACTAGTTTTGCAAACCTTAAATTACTCACCCTCAAGTCGTTCCAAACCTGTAAGGCCTTCATACACAAATTAAGATATTTTTGATGAAATCTGTGATTTTTCTGACCCTGCATAGAAAGCAACACAACTATGACTATGACAACTATGAAAAGGCCCAGAATAACACTGTTAAATATTCCATGTGACATCAGTTCAACCATAATTTCAACCGACAAAAACGAGTTTTTGTTTTTCTTTGTGCACAAAAAGTATTCCTGTAGCTTCGTAAAACTAAGGTTGAACCACTGATGTCACAAATGGATTATTTTAACAATGTCCTAGCTACCTTTTTGAGTCTAAGTTTATAGTTGCATTGCTTTCTATGCAGGGTCAGAAAGCTTTCGGATTTCATGAAAAATATCGTAATTTGTTTTCCAAAGATCGACAAAGGGTCATTTTGTTCATGATGAGGTTTACGCTAGTCGTGCTGTGCTGGTTTTTGAGTGCAACCAGAAAATAAAAATGCGGTACACAATCCAATCTCGTCTCATTTCATCACATTCAGTTCAGGTTGCACAACGGAAAACAATGATTCCTTTCACGGCGGTGTTGTGGAATCAACAGTCTTCAGGTTTGCAGGGCTCATGCAGAAGGTTATTTGCAGAACTGTTCTACAATCTGGCCTGAATCCAGAGCCAAGTGAGGGTTAGACAGGCACAGGTGGGCCCTGGGTAATTTGCACAGGGTAGGAGAAAATGATGCCAAGATATTATGGGTCACACAGAAACAGGTGGGATTTGGCCTAATTTTTAAAACAGACAGATCGACTTATATAGACACACTGAGACGTCTAATATCATAGTATCTAATAGAATTTCAGAGTTTGCACTATTAGGCCTTGATGACGCATATGCTAGGCAATATTATCAACTCACTTCCTGCCTGGCACAGTCAGTGATGGGCAACATTAAGCTGATGATTTCCATAATGTCAAGGCTGACCTCAAATTAAGTTTTTTTTTTTAACCATCTGTTCACTGAGGGAATTGCTAAACCGTATCCAGAGTTGAGCTTGACAAGTTTTAAATTGCATTAAAGGCATGAAGTCTTAAGGCTATTATGGCTAAATCACATCAATTTTGAAACCTCATGCTATATTTCTTTGTTTTTCAACTTTCTATTAATCACTAGTCAGATATCTTGCATTTTTTGACCTTTAACATTTTAAATCTGTCAATCCAGGCGAACCCGCCGTCATTTGACCGCTGTGAGGACTTGGCAGCTCTGCTCTACCTGAATGAGTCCAGTGTCATGCATTCCTTGCGCCAGCGCTATGGGGGAAATCTCATCCACACATACGCAGGGCCCAACATGGTGATCATCAACCCTACCAGCGCCCCCTCCATGTACTCAGAGAAGGTGAGAGCCTTTGTTCATAGTTCATAATGCTCTTGTGTGTACGATTTATAAATGGAGCTACTCACTGTGGCAGCAATGCAACGTGTCATTAGTACCATATTTTCTGCAACTGTCGCATCGTCAGCTGAGCGCAATAGGAAATGGCCAACTGAAAGCCGTAAATGAGCTTTATTGGTTTTCATGCAAGATAAATTACTACCCATAAAATGTAATTACAATCCAAAAGAGAATTTCTTTCGGTCATTGGTCCTAATTAAGTGATTTTGCATTATGGATCAAGCTGATTATGTTGCACTTGTGCTGAAAAGATGGTTTATGCCTACTTTCTTTTCAAATTAACAGCTATTGATTTTCCCTTCATTGGAAAATTAATGTTTATGGGTTACATTTGAAGCTTTAAGGTTTCCATTATTGACTTTTCTGTTGTACAGAAAATAAACTCTCTGTAATACGTTAAGATTATTAGATTATTAATTTGGCCTGTAAACTCTTCATTAAGCTTGTCCACAGACTTTTGTTTTCTTGGGCAAGAGGCATAAATAAAATGAATATGTTTGTCAGAGTGTTAGAAGTTTATTTTATCTCTCTGTTATTTCAGGTGATGCACATGTTCAAAGGCTGTCGGCGGGAAGACACAGCCCCACATATATATGCAGTGGCCCAATCCGCCTACCGAAACCTTTTGACAACACGACAGGACCAGTCTATAGTGCTGCTGGGAAAGAGCGGCAGTGGCAAGACCACAAACTGCCAGCATTTAGTCCAGTACCTGGTGTCCATCGCCGGCAGCACTGGAAAGATCTTTACTGGTACAGAAACAAGAGCCGTAATAATCTCCTAGCATTTCTAAAAGGGATTCTAGTGATGCACCAAAATTTTGGAGAATGGTGTTTGCTTAGATTATTTTTAATCAGTAATTGCAAATTTTTATAACATGAAGAAAATGTGTTATCTTACATTTAACTCAACTTAATATGACATAACTTAACGTGACATACTGTAACGTAGCGTAACATACTGACAGTTGGAGGAGTGTGGTTAATGATGTCATGCCCAAGCTATCATCAGAGAAGGCCGTTACTTTAGAGGGGAAGAGCATTTTCAGATTTGGATTTAAGAATACGAAGGGGAAAAAATTTCTGTGGCTTAACTTGCATGGAAAAAAAAAAGCATTGTTAGCTAACAAAGTAAATATCCTTAACCTCCAATCTGAAATTTGCATACATTTGTAAAAGTGCAATGCAGTGTAAAAACATTAGAATTAATTGTATTATTATTTTTTTGGGAAGTATAATACGGTCATTATGCATTTCCATTTTTAGCTGCATAGCGTCTCACCATGTGCTTGAACAGCCTGTGATAAAGGGTGAGTGGAAGGGTGTCATGCGGTCACTGGAAATGGGCTTGTATAGCGTGGAGAGAGTGTGAGCGTTGGGAAGAGGGTGACAGATGAGGGCTGTGCTAATGATGCTCACTAAAGCACTCTGATAATTAGCCGTCATCAAAGCCTGCTCAACCCCTGCTTGGTCAATAATGACCTAATGAAGACTACAGTGCTCATCAACTATACCATTATAGAGGCCTCGATGTTATCTCCGTATGTCGGACTCTGTATGCAGGATAATGTTTTCTAGTGCGGTCAGTGTTACAGAGGGACTTCTTTAGTTAAATATTAATGTGTGTCTCCTCCAGCTGAGAAATGGCAAGCTGTCTACACAATCCTAGAGGCCTTTGGAAACAGTGCCACCTCCATGAACAATAATGCAAGCCGCTTTTCCCAAATCGTCTCGCTGGATTTTGACCAGACTGGTCAGGTGGCCTCTGCCTCCATCCAGGTTTGTTTGAGTCATAGAATTAGTACAAATTGTACTAATTTTATGATTTATAGTTAAAATCATAAAATTGCTACCTTTAATACCGTTTTAATAAAATATTTAATTCAGTAAATAATAATAATGAATAATTAAAATGTTATCTTAATATTTGTAATAGTTCTATAGTGCCTTTTAAAATGGGCAAAGAATATAATTCCCTTTATGTAGCTGCATAAACATTTGTTAGTTCTGTTTGTAATGTTTTGTTAATTTTACTAAGACTCGTTAATCTCTTTCCTTTATGTGCAGACCATGCTGCTGGAGAAGCTGAGAGTGGTAAAACGACCAGAGACGGAGTCCACTTTTAATGTTTTTTATTACATGATGGCTGGAGCAGATAGCACACTTAGGTAAACTCACAATAACTGTATGCATGGGAATTTTTCAGTTATTTAGTTTGACGCCTGTTCTCAGAAAACTTGCACTGTCTTGATTGCATTAAAATTTTCCTGCAGAACGGAGTTGCATTTTAACCACTTTGCAGAGAACAGTGCTTTTGGCATTGTGCCTCAAACTAAGGTGAGTTTTAAATGGAAAGAGTTTGCCAGCAGACAAAATAATTGTATTTCATTTTTAAAATTTTAATTTAATTTAGTAATAAAATTTTTAATTAAATTATTATTTTATTTCCCCATCTAATATGCTTTTGTGTGTGTATACACAGTCTGAGGACAAGCAAAAGGCATCACAACAGTTCACTAAACTGCAGGCAGCTATGAAGGTGCTGGGCATCTCTTCTGATGAACAGAAAGCTCTGTGGCTCATTCTTGGAGCCGTATACCACCTTGGAGCTGCAGGGGCCACGAAAGGTAATGCGACGCTCATTTAGTAAAACAGCGTGGCGTGTTATGGATTTACTTTCAGGCAAACCCAAGTCACTGATAACCCTAGCAAAAAACCCTTAGCAAAGCGTATTTAAAAAGTTTAATAGCTTCCTTTGATTCCAAGCCTTCCCCTTTAAGCCCCGCACTGCTGAATCCGTGCTAATTTAGCTCACAAATACATTCGACAGCTTTCTCTTTACAGATCAGAACTGGAGAGCTTTTAAAAAAAAGCCGTAATGAGATAAAACGCTCAAAACGCCTAACAAGCACTGAAACAGACTTTATTAATTAAGGCCGACTTATTGTCTGCTTACTGAGCTCAAACAGAGGACAGACAAGCAGCTCAGGAAACGGTTTGATGTTGAGGAGGTTAGAGATATGTGTGTTTCTTTAGCTCTAATGAGGATGGATGGCTCAGTATTCACAGACTGTGATATCACTTCCCCCTCATGCAGTCAGAAGATGATGTATTAATGAACCTTTTAATCACCAGACTCGGAACTGCACTGTCTACATGCTGTCTCCAGGGTTCACAGTCATGGGAAACTCAGAAATAGCTGGGAATATTCAAATTGCGTGTTTGTTTTGTCTTATAACAGCATAGAAAATTGATACATTTTTGTAAAATGATTTCCAAATCATCCAGTAATGAAAGGTTTGGCTTGGATTTGAATACATGGACAGCGGTCTGTTTTAACTGTGTGTAATGTGTAATAGTTTTTTGCTGATATATCGTCACTGCAGTAACTGAATTGCTCCGTATCTGCAGTGGTTCGTTTGAGTCTGGTACTCATTTCTGTACCTGCATGCCTCCCCTGAGTCTCTCTCAAATAAATGCAGTAACGCCTTATTTCTGACAGGAGGTACTAATACTGCTTCAGTGTTCGGTACTAAAAACTACCATTACCTTACTAGCTTTTTTAGCAACGCATTACACCTTCAGGACAGTATATTGTGTGTTCATGAAGATGTGTAGTCTCCTGTCACCAGTCGTGTGTGATTGTCTGTACAGCAGGGGGCAGTATTGATCTGTCTTTTTGGGTTTTGTCTGGGTATTTACTTTGGTCAAGTCTGTTGTTCTTCTTAGTACAGGCAAGTACCTGTAAGGTGTCAAATAGTTGTTCTAAACCAACAGCTTGATAAACACTACCGATTAGCTTTGGAGTCAGTAAGAATTTTTAAAAAATACTTTAGTTTAGCAAGAATGCATTGAAATGAAAGAAAAGACTTAAAAAAAAAAAATTTAAAAAAAAGATTTCAATTTCCGTTTTGATCAACGTTAGCATAAGAGACTATGTTTTTTGATTTGATATAAAATACAGTAAGAACATTAGTTAAAACTTCTTTCAAAAAATACTGATAAATCTTACTCGCAACGTGCAGGCTTACAAAATTTGCATTTATTAATTTAGCAGTCCAAAGCAACTGAAATAAACTACAATAAATAAATTACAATGTAACCTGGGGCCTGTTCCATAAAACAAGTTTACCAAATAAGCCAGGCTTATGGCAGTTAGTCTGACTTATTGCCAGTT
>JAUMHR010000069.1:9277349-9290904 GCA_032361145.1 Enteromius fasciolatus
TTGTATTAAAATAAGTCAGACTATCTGCCATAAGCCTGGCTTATTTGGTAAACTTGTTTTATGGAACAGGCCCCTGTGCATGGGTAGTTGATGTACGAATGTGTCCTATGACATTTTTGCTGTCACACCGTAGGACACAGTCCCAACTGTTATTGCCATGTTATTTCAAGAAAATACACTTCAAAACATTTTAGTTGTTTTAAACTATTATTGCTATTATTATAATTTTTTTTTTAACATTTAAAGATTTTTTTTGACAATAATAAACAAATTATACCAATAAATAAATAATAATAAATATACAAAAAAAAAAGATTTAGTGCATTATTATTCCTGATATATGCTATTATATCCATTATTTGGCCAGCTATTGAAAACGCGTGCATTTTACTAATTGACAACTAATATGCAATGGATATGCCTACTGAAAATGCATGGAAGAGCCAGTTAATATGTGTATATGTGAGAGTTTGTGTGCTAACGATTACATTTTTGGTTCCTTGTTTGTACAATACTGAAAACCGTCTGTCATGTTCTAACCTCTTCTTCTTTACTTGCATGTTGCATGCTGTTACAAAGCAGAAGCTGATGAAGGTAAAGAGCATGAATATTATATATCAGCACAACAAGCAAACACCTCATTTGTGTATGTGTGTGTGTGGATTTATGCTGTTATCGTAGTTGCCAGACATTTCCATTTGCATTCTTATTGTCTTCTTTTCTTTCTTCTTTCATTTCTCTGCTGGGCTTCTTTTCTTTCAGAGGTTTATAACCATGTCTTAGTCTTGAAGCTTAGATAAAACTTTGGTGGGAATATGTGCGGGTGAGGGAGGGGAGCATCGTAACTTTGTTGTCTTATAAGGCTCAGGCTCTCTGATGTTTCTCCATGTTGTAGACTTTTCATTTCTGCAGTGCTTTTCTGTTGTTAAGACGCAAACACAAATAAAAAGCCTGTTCGCTCTCAGTTCTTGTTTATTTTTGGCGTTCATCTATTCCACCAGAGGCCTACGTTGTTTTTCCTCTCTCTCTCGGCGACCTCTTCTGGTTGCAGCAACCTCACTGCAGCTTGCGTGGCACTCTTCTTGTGATTTGCTCGGAGGTCAGTCGGAGCAATATCCGCTGGAAACTATTGAAAACCATCAAAAGATTTTAAATAGCTGACACGTTTTCTGTGATGTCTGAACATTAAAACTTACAGACTTCATCAGAACAATTTTGACAGTTCTGAAAGTGAGTTTTAGGAAGAGGCGGTGGTTCTCAACAGTGATTGTGCAAATTTACATAGAATATCAACAATATGGTACAAAAATAGCTTGTTTTACAAAAACACCTCCTAATTTTTAATACAATCAAATATATATTCAGATATTTGATATTTGTTTAAAAATCATGAGATTTATATGCTTAGACATACACAAAATTAATAACTTGCTGTGATTAGTTAATTAACAGTTTAATTCAAATGAATTACATCCAAAATAAGTTTCTTTTTATATAATATATGTATGTGTACTGTGTGTATTTATTATATATGTATAAAGACACATACATACAGTATACATTTTGAATGTATATATTTATATTCATACAGTTTGTTATATGTATATATATTTAATATATGAACATAGCATACCTTTCTTAAAATTATATATACATATATATATATTTTGAATGTCTATATTTATATTCATATAATTTATATTATATGTAGATATATTTAATCTATAAACATACTTTTCTTCAGACACAGACAAATTATATGCACAAAAACTTTAATATTTAGAATTTTGAAATTAATCATTGCTAATATGAATGTTGCTAATTAATCATAACTAATGTTTATGCTGTTTGTTTATTTTTTTATTATTATTATTTCTTTTTTTTTTTTTTCCCTCATCTGTTTCAACAGAATCTACATTTAGTCTCTTGTGGGATGTATTTCCTTTTATCTTTTGTAGTTTTCTTCATGATTTTTTTGAGGATGAGGACCTGTCACACAGCTTTTCCATGGCATCTGCTTAATTTGGCAAGTCTTTACCAAGTAACAGATGGATTTGCATGAAAATAGCAGTGATTGACTGGATGACAAATTTAAATAACGAAATATGTGGAAAGAATTTCTCCTCGCTTCAAAATTGATATTCTACATAAGCATAATCCTAGTTAGGTACATTTCATCGTTCATGACCTGCAGCCTACTTTATTTTGCAATCGACCAGATGAAAACCACTCCTCTTCTTAATAAAAACTTTTAGTATCTTTACTAAAAATCTGTATTCTAAAGCTAACATGGCAGTACACAAATGATGAAATCAGCGGAATTGCATAAGACTTCCCTCAGATACCATAAGAGCCCCACAGTCATTAGTGTTGCTTCATTCGACATGGTATTTATGCTGTCCCTGTGCATCTCACAGCGGGCCGGAAGCAATTTGCACGTCACGAGTGGGCCCAGAAGGCGGCTTACCTCTTGGGTTGCACCCTAGAAGAGCTCTCATCTTCTATCTTCAAACACCAGCCCAAAGGAACCTTACAGAGATCCACCTCATTCCGCCAGGGACCAGATGATACTGGGACAGGAGAAAACTCAGGTAAGATCTTGAATAATACAAGACCTCTGATACAAAGGAATTGTTTTTGCTGGCTTTGGCGGTATTAAAATTTATGTTTTGCCTCACAGCTCCAAAGATCACAGCTCTGGAGTGTCTGGAGGCCATGGCTGCTGGACTGTACTCTGAACTCTTTACTCTGGTCATCTCACTTGTTAACCGGTAAAGTTTGTTACCTCTCACGGTCAGGATATAGGCTTATAAATTGCCTAGCTCACATCCCAGTTTCATTTGTGAACAAGAAAAACGCTTTTTTGTTTGATGATTTTACATGCATTAAATATATATCTATTGTTTGTGCTGATTTAGAGCACTGAAGTCGAGTCAGCATTCCCTGTGCTCTCTGCTTATTGTGGACACACCGGGATTCCAGAACCCAAAGTTTGCCAAGCGGGACCGCGGAGCCACCTTTGAGGAGCTGTGCCACAACTACACACAAGAACGGCTCCAAACGCTTTTCCACGAACGCACTTTTGTACAGGAGCTAGAGCGCTACAAGGAGGTGCAGCAGTACACCCCGTTACTACTATCAAATTATTCTTTTTTTTTTTTTTTAAATAAATTCATTTGGGCTGTGTCTAGCTGAGCTAAATCGATTGAGTTGATTTTATTACAACCTCAAATTTAATTATGCAGAATTAACATGTTTGTCTAAGCTGTCATAATCAAATGTGCTTGCTTGCCTTGTTAACAAAATCAATAATCAGGCTAAGTACATGAGCCAATCAGAGATCAGTCAGAGATAATGTGCTGTAAGCAATGTTCTGGAAATCCCTACAGACTTTAATTTGACATGAAATGGAAATTCTGTTCTAAAAATAGATCTGTTATATGCTTATAATAAATACAGCTTATTGTGACCAGTTTATATTTGCATATGTTTAATGTTTTTTAAAAAAACATTTTTAATCTTTACAAAATTCTAATTAACAAGCGATGATTAGAAAAAAGTTATTTTTTTGGGATAATATTTATCACGTGGGTATACATACTGTAACAAAACAGAAGAATAAAATATGTTGCTATTTCCATTTCATGATATTAATATTTTTCACACTATACAAATCTTTTTAAAACTCCCTCACATAAACAAATGGTAAATATGACCTCACCTTCAGTAACAAAACTGGAGACACCTCCATTTCCAAAGACATTCTTGTCCCATTGTGACCGTTAAATTGTGACAAAAGAAATACTTCTCAATGTTGTTTAACTTGGATGCTTCAACTTCAATTACCGCGCCTTGCTGCAGATCGTGTAAGATGATTGACAGCCAGAAAATGCCCCGAAGTGAACTGATTGGTCAGCACTCACATATATTTTTGGCTGTGCACAGAACCTAGGCCTGCCATAGAGGACACCGAATCCATTGTGATGTTTGAGTGCCATTCCATACAAATCGCTTACAGCACCTTTAATCAAAGGTCTTGAAAAGATCAATTTTCATGCTTGAGTTTTGATCGATTCTGATTCTAAGCCTCTTACTTGATTTTTGTTACTTGGCCACAAGGCTGAAAATCATAGAACAAGAGAAAATATGGTGTTAGACACATAAAAAAACCTTTAACCCAAAAATCAGTTTGAAATTGTAGCTGACTAATACTCTATCCCTGTTTAGGAAAACATAGAGCTTGCATTAGATGACATAGAGTCCAGTACATCACTCTCTGTATCGGCTATAGACCAAGCCTCCACTCAAGCATTGGTAAGCAACTCTTTTCTCCCCTCATCTTTTCTTTCCTCCTCAGGTTTTTGTAGTGCATCCCAGCCTGTCCCCAAAGGGGCCTTATCTAGAGAATGTGTGCTTTTCAGTTTCAGCAGTGACTTGAATCACTGAGTTTTCCCTCGCCTCTCACAACGCTGGGGAAAATTCAGTTTGACTGCTTGAAAGTTCTAGTCGATGACTTTTGTGTCCTTTTAGTTTGTCGTTTGAGCGCGAACTCCACCTCAAAGTTGTTATCTGTTGTGGTAAGTTATTATACTGTCGTATCTAGCCAGTCGTTGCTGGAGCAGCGTGTCAGGAACGTGGCTTTCTGGGATGTTAATGAGACCGGAGAGGCTGTTCTTTTTCTTTGTGTGTGTGTGTGGGCAATGAGTGGGAAGCGGCCTCCCTCTTCCTGAGGCACAGCGTTCAGCATCTTTGTTATTGAAAGCACTTTTGATGACATTGTCTCTCTCACAAAATGTGTCGGATCATGCTTAATAGTCTGTTAAATCTGAAGCATATTGGAACCAATAGCCATGTATGCTGTTTTTAGCTTCGATGTTATTACATTTTACAATTGATCTATTGCTTTGACGACATTTCATCTCGTATAAATCTATATGTGTACATGTGTGCACCATCTTAATGAATGAATGAATAGATTTAAGCAGCCATCCTTGACTTAAAAAAGGAATTTCGATTAGAATGGGTCAGTGATACTTGACCGATTAAAAAGACAAATTGTGTGATTTTTATTTCTGACGAGCCACCGGTGGTCACGATCACCAATTACGGTTTTGCGACTTGAAATACACAGGCCTGGGTTGTCGTGTAATCCTTTCTCTGCTCTTCAGTTTGCTGAAGTTTTGAAAGAAATTCATAAATTGTCAAATGAGCACTTTAAAAAATTAAGTAATTGAAAGCATTTGTTAAAACAACCCTGACGAGTTAATTAGCCAATCTGCAGCTGATGGAAATAGGACAGAGGTAGAGTGAAGACGGTCTCATCAGTGAGAAAAGTGATATTTAAAGACACATTCTGAGCACATTCATAAGCCATCGTAATTGCCGTAAGTTCTTTTCCGCACCAGTCTCATCCGCAGTTACTCGGCTGCCTGCAAAGTGTCAGTGCGGTAATGCAGAACAAGGGAGAAGCCATTACTGGTATTAATTGCTTAAGTAGACAGCCAGAGTGTAAGGTTTAAAAACGCCTGCCTGACTGCCCCGGAGCTCTTACTTAATACAGGCCTTTAATGAGGAGCCCAAGACTAATAGCTCATCTTTTTTCCCCCTCGTTTTCTCCTCCTCTCTCTTATTCTATAAAGGATAGTAATTGCTTTCATGTAATGACTAATGTTGTGTTTGAGGTCATTATCGAAATATGAAATGAAAAGTAAATTAAACAATGCACAGTCTTGACGAATGAATGTGGCTTGAATTGCAAGTAAACAGAGTTCTTGAGAGAGATTGAGTTGTTACAGCCACAGTGCGGCATACGCCCCTGGGTCTGACGTCTTATTTGCACTGATGATTCATGGGGAGAATTTTGGTGGAATAGAATTTCAAAAAGAAATTGCGGAGAGTGATGAGTCGGTAGTGCTTTCATAAGGTCCTTTTGTAATGGTTCAGTACCGTATGCATGTTGTGTGGTTGCATTGACGTTCTTTATTCTGTGTTTAGTCTAACAAAGCGCTCTTGCATGTTCGTATGATTCAGGTACGGACTTTGGCCAGGACAGATGAGGCGAGGGGCCTGCTGTGGCTAATGGAGGAAGAAGCTCTGCAGCCCGGGGGTTCGGAGGCAACTCTGCTGGAGAGACTCTTCAGTTATTACAGCCCTGTGGATGGAGAGGGCAAAGGTCAGAACACCGTACAACTCCCACATGCCCACCCACGCACATACTATAAGACATAGACGTTTGTGTATGGAAAACGTCGTGCAACCTCATGTGCTCAATGCATCCCTCAGGCCCTGCCCTGCTGCTGAAGAGTGAGAAGGCACAACACTTCCTGTTGGGTCACAGCCATGGGACTGACTGGGTGGAATATGATGCTAGCGGCTGGTTGAGCCATGCCAAACAGAATCCTGCCTCCCAGAACGCTGCCATTTTACTGCAGGACTCTCAGAAGTAAGACCCTAATGTCTGCCTGCTGGTATAAACATTTAGCTCCCTCCCTCTCTGTTTGGGTTGCTGAAAACACAACGAGAATATATTTTAATATTTATTGATTTATATTCATACTTATTATATAGAGACTGTTTTTTATTATACAGTACAATATAATTGTTGCAATATTAATAGTTTTTTTTATTAAATAATAAAAAATAAATGTATTTTATGATTTTATTTAATTTTAATTTTTTGCAGTTACTTGAATTGTTTAGGTTTTTTGAATGGTTTTACTATATGTTTAATGTTTGAGAAGCTAATGTTGCTTGTCACTGAGAAAGCAACTGCCGAGATATGATTGTGTACAATGACAATAGTTCTGCTTATTTCAAATGTTGCATAATTTACTTGTGGAGGCGTTAAATGATCCATCTCATTCTGTGTGTACTCTGGTCCTTCTCTCTGCAGGAAGAATATCAGCGGCTTGTTTATGGGGCGTTCAGGGGGAGCCACAGTTTTGTCAGGCTCTATTGCTGGGCTTGAGGGCGGATCACAGTTGGCCCTGCGCAGGGCCACAAGCATGAGAAAGACTTTCACCACTGGTGTGGCCGCTGTTAAAAAGAAGTCCCTCTGCATCCAGATTAAACTGCAAGTGGTAAGTACTTCAAATGTGAAAACTACATACACACACTAATGCATTTAAGACACGGAGCAACGGAATGGAACCTTATTAGGAACCTCCTTGACTGGAACAGAAAACGCTAGATGCGTTTTTAAGATGCTAGAGCTAAAACTCTTTAGAGCACTGCCTCCAAAATATACAGTAGAAAGCCTAGATATACTAGTTACCCTTATTAATAAGTTAGTCAACCATTGTGACTAGAAGTTGAAGATACAGTTTTGTGATGGCCAGTGCGTATCTTAGAGCAGGATAGCCGATGTCTTATTTAATTTTAAAATGCTGCAATTCATTCATTTATTTTTTCACTTTATTTTTCAAAGTGTGATGGAAAGACCTTAAAGTTGTCTTCCATCACTAGTTTTCTTATCGTTTCCAACACATTGTTATAATTACATTTGATTTATTGTATTTATTTATTCATTTAATTTCTTTATTTATTTGTATTTATTTACTTTACTTATGTTATCTATTTTCACGTATACATCATATTGTGGGGAAAAAAGTGGTATGCTCCAATTAGTGCGGGAAAATGTGTATTTAAGATGGTCGTCACTAGTAGTAAGGAGAGGTGGATGAAATATGAGATTATGATGCTGTGTTTTAAGCTCTTAAACAGATTTATTTGCACATCGTCAAATTTACTTCTATTATTTTCATCTTTCTTGTGACTGCTCAGGTTGTCATCACACATAGTAAATAATTTTTTAAATGAGACATTATGAAAAAATACATTTTTATCAAAATAGAGGTCACAGCAATATCATTTACATTTTTCAGCCGAACGGAGAAAACCGTAGCAGCCAATATTTGAAAATGGCTTGAACTTAATGTGACTGTGTATTTGTTTCCCGTAGGATGCGCTGATAGACACAGTGCGGCGGTCCAGGGTACACTTTGTACACTGTCTGCTGCCTAAAGCGGAGACTTCGGCTGGGGATTTGAAGGTGCTGGGACCCTCATCTCGCTCTGGGGAGATAGATGCACACGGAGAAAGCTGTGACAACGGCCTCATGCAGCTGGATGTGTGTTTGCTCCGAGCACAGCTGCGCGGCTCCAAACTGCTCGACGCCCTGCGTATCTACCGCCAAGGTTAGACTGCAGCAAGGCATTTAAAACATTAGATAAAGACTGCGAATGACCCTGCTTATCGATCTGTGACCTTTATTTTAAAGAGAATGTGGAAAAGCGTATGCGGAGAGGAAAGTTCAAATTTCCATGCAGGTTTGACTTTTTTGAATATGGCGTTTTTCTCGAAGGGTTTGTTGACCTTTGTAAGACTTATGTGGCCAGAAGCTATGTAGTATTCTAGATGTCATTTTTTTATTCTTGGAGACGTGTTCATGGGCTTATTTTGTTGAGTAGTGTTTTTGAAAACATTGCGGTGAAATCAGCAGAATGTCACAGGAAAATGTTTTGGCACATTTCTGCCTAAAGCCCTGAGTAAGCAGAACATTCTCAAGATAAGCGACTGACCAATGCCCTCATCACTGCTCTCTGCTGAACCTCCACAGACCTTGTAGCTTTCTAGAATCACTTGTGTCCTTCTCCTGTAACGCTCCTGTCATTCGGCTCTCCTCTTCCTCAAGGTTATCCCGATCATTTGGTCTTTTCGGAGTTCCGTCGCCGCTTTGATGTGCTGACTCCCCATCTGACAAAGAAACATGGGCGGAACTACGTTGTGACAGATGAGAGAAGGGTGAGTGTCCTTTTAATGTGTGTGTTTGTGAGTGTGGTGTGTGTGCCATTTGGCTCCTCCTTCATGAGCTGCTCTTCCATGTAATTGATTATGACAGTGCTCAGGGCAGAGAGCTGTGTTGTTGATTAATGGGGCTGTAGTACACATCTTTTCCCTCTTTATCTCCGCTCTTCTCTGGTGACAGGGCAATAAAGGCTTTAATCAGGGCCCAGAGTGACGACTCTATCAGTTGCATCCTGTCCTAGCATTGACCCCGCTTCTGTTATTGAGACTACAAAGAACTGGAATGTCTTAATGTGAACTTTGTGTATGCAATGGATGTATGTTGTGTATACATGTACATTATATGTATGATAGTATATACAGTTTCAGTTCAACGTTTTAACATTTTTAAATGAACACACGTTTCTCGTGATTTTAAAGATAGTTTGATCCAAAGGTGTATACTTAATTGCTTTATTTGTTTGACAAATATAAATGGAAATGTATCAAATGGTAAAAAATAATTTAACTAAACTAAAACAATATATTTTGTTTAATTTTTTTTGGTTTAGTTTAATTTTTTTATTACCATGAATGGACCAGTGAACTTTCTTCTATTCTATTCTCTTTTCTTTCTTATTGTCTTCTTTCTCTTTTTCTTTTTTTCTTTTTATTCCTTTCCTTTTCTTTTCTTTTCTTTTCTTTTCTAATGGAACAGAAAGCGAACTAAATTGTAGTTTAATTAATTTTTAGTTTTATTTTTACTTACAGTATTTATTTATTTTGTGACTGTAGTTTAAAAGAATTTGAGTTTTTTTTTATTTTTATTTTTTTTATTGACGAGAGTGAAAAAAAAAAAGTAAAACATAGTGTAGAATTTAATGATTTAGTTTTAAATAAAATGGCTAGTTAAAGTATACAAGAAATCCAATTTTATTTATTTTATAATAGAAATGGACAAGAGAATAAAGGAGAATAATATAAAACAATATACATATTTTGGTCCCGGTTTCAATAGTTCTATTTGTTGTTTGATTTTTTTATTTTTTTTTTAAAGCACACAGTATTTGAACAGTATTAGAACATGGTATAGGTTCAAATAGGCCTATATGTGTGTTTAGAGGTCTCTCTTTGGTAACAAATTCTCAGCAGATTCCCCAGTAGACCTGTGATCTATCTACTGCTGCTCAGTCTGAGACGTGGCTTTTGGCCTGTCTCTCACCACTAAACCTGTTCACCAGTCGGCCCCTGTTCCCCTGCAGAGAGCACTCAATACCTCCCTGTGCTTTTAGCTCAAACTCTAGCCATTAGTCATCAGTCCACCGAGATTTTTTTTAATCCCCTGCCATGTTGTTATTTGCCTGACATCTTGTCAGGAAGAAAGCACTCATGGGTGAGTGGAAAAGAGGGGTCAGACATTAAGACAGTTGTTTGTGACCTGGTTTCCCCAAGGTGGCTTAGCTTTTGGAAAGAAAGAGCACCCCAGTCAGCACTCTGTCCACTTGGTGCCCCGCTGAGGTAGATGACAGACTACATCTTTATGTCTGTGTCTGTGTTTTATACATGCGTGTCTGTGTGTTTCAGGCTGTCGAAGAGCTGCTGGACTCCCTTGAGCTGGAAAAAAGCAGTTATCATATGGGCTTGAGCAGGGTAAGTCATTCCTCACAATACATGTACTAAACATTGATGTATGTAGTCAATGATTTTAGACCTAAGTGGCTCATTACCTGCAGTAATTAAGCCGTTCACTCTAGCCAGCAGAGAGAGTGTCTGGCTTGTTTCAACACGCTAACTAGCACTTCTCAATGAATTAAACGGTCAAGATTGCGATTACAGAAAAGTGTCAATGCAGATATCATATCGTTTACTCCTGTTGCATCTATTTACAGTGTGTTTTGTAGCAGCTGAGCATTTTAACCAATCACAGACATGTCTGTTGATTTTAAGATTGGGGGATTTAAACTCTTGACATCTGGCAACCGCAACCATGAAAGCCTGTGAAGGCTTCTTACCAGTGCAAGATAACACAAATGAGATTAAAATGTTTCCAGGATAACAGGAAGGAAAATATTGCATCAACTGATTTGAGCTAAATAATGACACTATTGTTTTTTTTTTTATTTTTTTTTATCATAACCATGAAGCTCTAAATTCATCCAATAAAAGAAAGACTTCACATATTCAGTCGCTCTATGTTATGGATCAGTGCATTGAGTCAGTTTGTGGCATACAGATTCGGCCTGAGTCACAAGGATCAGTTCCAAACAGATGGCATGATTTCCATTTAGATTGCCGAAACGTTCGCTTCTTCTACACCTCTTAGACACAGACAGACTTTAATCCGCTCTGCTGCTGTGCTCACATCTGGATGGAAAGTTCGAAAGGGAGGGCTTCGGCCAAAAAGACTCGTCTCCTCCACTCTAGCCGTGAAGCACTTTCTGCTCTGGGCCGACGCTTTACCCAGAATGCTAAGCTGCAGATGGGACATGGCTGGCATCGTTGGCAGGCCTCATTGGTGGGCGTGTTGGAGCGAGAAAGACAATTATTCTAAGGTTTTTTGAGAAAACATGAGCCAGGCTGGAAGGTTGTGCCATTGCACACTGGGTCTCCCCGTAAACTTCGAATGATTAAAGCAGAATTCCTTTTGTTCATCTTCTGTAGACGATAGATTGTTTCTGGCGAGGCATCGGCTTGCTTTGTTTGGTTTACTCTGGCTTGGCGCACAATGATAACTCACTACAAACACCAATCAGCCTAGCAAGATATTGTGCTTCCAGACAAACAACAGAAGCCTGGAGAGGGAGCCAGAATAATGACATTCTGATAAATAGCTGATTACATAAATGGGAATAGATAAAAACATGTCCAGGAAATACACAAATGATTAGTTGGCAACCATCCTTTTATAATTCTGCTTCACAACATTTATGTTTAACTTTATTTTTGTATTATTTTATTTTGTTTAAAATAGTAGGGCTATTATTTATTTTTTTATAATTTTTTTTTTAAACCTTTATGTTTTAAAACATAAAATTTAATTTATGTTAAAGTAAAGCTCTAGACTGGACCAGTTTTACTAACAGCTTAATATGCATTTATAAGAGTTTCCCTATCAGCCACAAAATGTCTGGGAGGAGATTATTAAAATGAATCATGCTACACAACATTTGTGCCATTTATTTAATAGCCAAACAAAGCATGTCTTAAAGCAGGCGGCAGTTTGTGTTGTTCTTGGTAGATTGCACTGGTCGTTATAGAATCGACCTGGCTGTGTCTGTTCTTAATTGTTCACATTCAGTAAATCATCCGCAGAATGTTTCCCTGCTATCGTTGCATTTATGGAATTGCGCTCTAACACTAGTAAATTTAGCCCTTGATTTCTAGCGCACAGATGCCACTTAGTTTAAAGTCTACTGTAGTAACATTTAAGCCCTTTTTTTTGCCGGTGTTGATGTGAACAGGATCTTAAGTCATCATGAACTCCATTAGCTGCTTATTGAAAACTGTCATTGTACAGTTGCCACCTTAGTACAATACATCCATCTAAATCACAGACTCCCCCACAGACTTACACACAAGCTCCCCTCTTTGCACTCCTCCATCTCCCTTTATTTTCATTAGGAATGTCATTCTCTTGGTTTCCATGGAAAACGCTGCCATTTGACCCCTGTGAAAAGACCTTTCCACCACATTGACCTTTGGTGCTCTTGTAAGGGAAAAGCCTGGCGAATCACAGACCTGCTGGGTGAATGTCACGGGGCGACTTGGCTAACAAGCAGCCGCATGCAACAGGGACATTTCTGAACCAGGGTATTTCCTGGGTCAAAAACGGTCTTTGGTGGTGGCTGACGGTCATTCACACACAGTAAAAAGTACAATCCCCCTCCAAACTTGATCTGCCAGCCCAATTAAATGTGGCTTTCAGATTTTTAAAAGATCTGCCAGATCTGACAATTATTTTGGTATAATATTGAAAAGCATTTAAAAATTGCATCAAAGTTTATTTTAACAAATAGTCAATTTTCTGCTATACTTCTGAATAAAATGAACAGCTAGCTAACAAATTGCTTTGTTCTGGTTTGACAATTTATAGGTAATTTACTACGAATTGTCATTTAACGTGAAATTACTGTGCATTAAGGTTAAATCTTTTATTATTAAGGTTAAGTCAAGGCTGAATCAGACTTATGGTCTCTCATCTGAGGTGTTTTGAGAAAATTCAGGCCTATTTATAACTGATATGCACCAATTCAGACAGTGACGTCTTGTGAGTTGAGCGTTGGCCTGATGAGTTGTTTTAACCATTCATTAAAATGAATCGGTTCAAGTCGTTAAATTGCGAGGCGATCACTAGCGGACATGGACGATTGTGTGCTGATCTCGGTTGATCTCATCGAAAAAATGTCAATAACAACAATGAAATCACTGCATGTGTTTTTTTTTTCTTTTATTGAAAGTGTTCATGTTAGTTGCATCATGCGGATCGCTTCATGCCAGTTGATTTTGAGGGATGGAGAGTAAAGACAGAGAGAGATCCTGTTTACACATGGTCACTTCATGCGTCCTTTCTTTTTAGATATTAGTCTGATTTGTTTAAACGTTTTCTTTTACATTTAATTTTTAAATGCGTCTCCGCAAAATATGTCTAAGACACCAGTCTTGATTTCTCGTGCTATATACGAAATGAACTCAGGTCACATCAATGAAATCAACAGATACGTGCTGCCATTTATTAATCATCAGCTAATTGCAAAATCGAAGTTCACAACAG
>JAUMHR010000069.1:9301728-9313501 GCA_032361145.1 Enteromius fasciolatus
TCCCCACCCCTAATATATATATATATATATATATATATATATATATTATATATTGTTATAGTTCATAGTTAAAAACATATCAAACAAAAACATATTTTAAAAAAAGAAAAAGAAAAACATGAATTACAAAAACAAAATGAATTTAAAGGTTACTACAATATCAAGTATTCAAATAAACATTCCGCAATAGAAACAAAAGGAAATTTTATGTAAAAAAAACTTTACACAAATGTACATTAATGCCTGTAAAAGCTGCTAAAGGTATTCAACTAACAGTTTTTTTTTTCTTTTCTATATGGTTGTTTAATTAATACAACCAGCATAATAAACAGAGATGGGTCTATTAGCATAACATCACACATCAAGCATAATGTAAAACATATTTTGACAAATATATATATATATATATATATATTTTTTGCCAGTTAGATATCAAAGTGTAATTTCCCCACATCCCCACATTTACATTTCCAATATGAGGCTTCCATAATAAGATTCCTATATCAGGTTATTTCTCTACATAAATCTGTAGTACATATGTGTACAAAATCACACCTTCACACACTCTCTCTCTCACACACACACCAGACCTCACGCCGTCACGCTCTCTCCACATTACACCAAAAATCTATCATCTGTGTGTGAAATATGCGAGCGATGATACAGATGTGAAGTGCTGCATATGTGCGTGAAGTGAGCTCATACACTACTCTAAAGTTTGTATGGAGCATATGTGACGCACCTAGTGGATGCACGCTTCACGTTTGCTCATTAAGTGTGTGTTTCAGATCACAGAACTCTCATCAGAACTCGCCGATGAGCGCAACACGGGCGAATCCGCCTCGCAGCTGCTGGAGTCCGAGACCTCGGAGAGACTGAGGCTAGAGAAAGACATGAAGGATCTACAGGTACCGCACACACTCGTCTCAACAGAAACAGAGTTGTGACTTGATGGTTTTCTGTGAGGAAATCTCCTCATGCCTGAAATAGATATTTTCTGCCAATGCACAGACAATGCAGTTCATGCAGCAGAGCGTGAGCCGTATACAAATTGTGTCGTCTCATATTAAATATCAATGTGAAAGACGTAGTGTGTGTGAGCGCGAGACTGCAGGTGTTTGCCTCTCTATGCCTGGAGTGTGTGTGTGTGTGTGTTTATGTGTCTCTTAGGCTCAAGGTTGCCTGTGTGAGCAGATGGTTTGAGTATTTCCCTGCAGAACAGAGAGCTGATGTGCTCTGCGACTGTGTGTGTGTGTGTGCATGTCAGGCCAAGTTTGACGCTATGAAGAAGCAGATGGAGTCTATGGAGATGGAGGTGATGGAGGCACGACTCATACGGGCATCGGAGCTCAACGGGGAAATGGACGACGATGACACTGGTGAGTTTGTGTTGTCATTTCCTGGACAGAGGAAGTTTGGAATCAAACGGGTATCATGAGGAATTCCCTCATGATGGCTGAGCTTTGAGCAAAAACTATCACAACCTTCCTGAATGGTTTTGGCAGAATTGAAGGGTTATCTGGGAGGATTTCCATGAGCGTGGCGGCCCATGACTCTCTGGTGAAGAGGAGAGCTTCAGGTGTGCTGAGCGTTTCAGCGTGGCACCTCTAGACAAATGAGAAAATAATCTGTAGCATCAAAGCTGCTGCTCCTCATTAAGCTGTTTATATGGAAATGCCAGGGGGCACTGAAAACACCAAACATACGCACGCTCTCTCTCCATGCCTCTCTTACTCTTTTTCATTTCTTTATACGTGTGCGTCTGGAACTTTCCATGAAGAGGGAAAATTTGGTTGCTCATTATTTTTTTGAAGTAGAAACAGAAATCCAAGTCTTTCGCTTTGAGAACTGTAAAATACAAAAACTCTATATAACATAAAATTAACCTAGCGTGAAAAGATACTTTTAAACCCATCAGATCAATTTTTTGGGCCCACTTCAGATTTTTAGCTTCTTGACTGTATCCAACAATTCAATAGATTTACCATCAAACTATTGCTCCAGTGTATATTCAGTTTGTAAAGTAATACTGTGTTGCACAATGCAGCCTCCTTGTTCATGTCTGACTTTGTGAGTTGTAATACCGAATAGACTAGACCCATACTGCATCTAGATGTGAAGACAAGTAAATGATTTATTAGATTTTTCCATTTTTACCAATATTACGGCGCTTGCTGCATTCATCAAGGTTAACTATTCAGCTTGTTTACCACTTATTTTTCAAACAAATATTTTTCTCAAATTGTAGGAAATACTGCAACCCAACATTTAACATCAAACTAGCTAGAGCTTGCTAAGTGATGATATAAATTTGAAACCCTGTTTTGGATGCAACTATTTTATATAAAACAGTGGTTTTCAACCCAGTTCTTGGAGCGCAAAAGTGTCAGTAATAAGAAATATTTAGATTTTTAAATGCGTTTCCTGAATTCTGGATTTACACAATAAGAAATGTTGCAGAAAATCATATTAGAATGATATCAGAAGAATCATGCAACACTAAAGACTGGAGTGATGGTTTTTAAAAATTACAGGAAAATATATTCAAATAAAAAAAGGTTATTTTAAATTGTTGGTAATTGGAGACTAAAAGTCCTTGCACACAGAGTCTGATTTGTCATCCTTTCCTATCAAAATACTTGCTGAGGATTCGAAAATGCGAAACTTTTTCGGAGGCAGTAAACACATCGTGAAAAGTTCAAACGAGAATTTCACACTAGTATTTAAAGACCTTAATGCTCACTAAAAAGACTTGTCAACAGTAGATATTTGAATGCTAGTGTATTTTGTATATTAGCGATGGCAGTGTTGGGGATAACGCGTTACAAGTAACGTGAGTTACGTAAAAATATTACTTTTTCCAAGTAACTAGTAAAGTAATGCATCCTTTTTAATTTTTTACAGTTACTTTGTTTTCTTATTTATTGACTGACACCATGATGGGAGAGGAATTGTGTGTGAATACAGTGTAGTTCTAGATTAAATGTGAATGTGCATTGATTCATCTTACTCTCAAAAAACTGTTTTAGTCTTCATCAAAATTAATTAAAATAAACTCAGAATATGACGCAAACCTGCAACAATTAAATTTTAAATTGCACAAATATATCTAATCCCATTTTATTGATCAATGTCT
Source organism: Enteromius fasciolatus (assembly GCA_032361145.1). NCBI lineage: Eukaryota > Metazoa > Chordata > Actinopteri > Cypriniformes > Cyprinidae > Enteromius > Enteromius fasciolatus. The sequence goes on from JAUMHR010000069.1 coordinate 9,304,865, forward strand.
TTGCTGCCGACCTCTGAAGATCCAGATTAACCATACTCATAAGCAAAAATTACTTTTTTTTTTTTTAAAGCAAACATTGTGCTTTATTGTTTTGTTTTTTTTAAACTGAATTGAACTTTTTTTCTCCTGTGTTCTACTTTACAGATGTGAATTTACTTTTTCTTCAGCCTGAAGTTGACACTTCACTCTTTTTGGTGTGAAAGGGCTTTTACATTTGCTATAAATAGAACTTATATTAAAACGTTTAAATTAAAAAAAATATTTAAAAAGTAACGTAATGCATTACTTTCCATAAAAAGTAAGATAATTAGTTACTTTTTTAGGGAGTAACAGAATATTGTAATGCATTACTTTTTAAAAGTAACTTTCCCCAACACTGAGTGTTGGAGTTTACTATTAGATGTATTAGGGTATTAATTATTAATGTATTTAGTTTCAAATGCTAGTGTTTGGAAAACTGCACAATTTGCAAATATTATATAAAGTTAGACAATTTAGCACTCTGGCTTCATTGTTAATTTACCTTAATTATCTGAGGTTGAGGATCAATATTTTCTGAAGGTTAAGCACTTCCTTTTATTATACATTTGATGAAAAGGGAAATAATTACTTTAGGCCATATTTTACACCCTAATCCTGGAAAAGTGGCTTTTGTTATTTTTTATATTTTTAAACATAAACACACTTAATCTTACATCTTCTTCCTCAGTCCTTCCTATTTCTTCAAATATTGTTGTCTACGGAAGCCTGGCCGCTATCATACTCAATAGTCCTGTTCTTAGAATCACAGCTGTTATGAACTGAGCTCATTTTAATGCATGTGTCAGACCGGTGACGGCTTGTTCTCACCTCTGTGTCACACAGCTGATCTCTAAGGCTTAAAGCTAATCCACGAACATTTGATTTATTCCCTTTCCAGCTATTTCATTTTCTATTGGTGACGTGGATTGGCCACCTTTCATATCTAGGTTTCAGAGCTTTGATTTTTTATGTGTATATTTGCATTTGTTCCCAGTTTGTTACATATCTATTAAATTCACAGAACGGGATTTTGTATGAGCCATGATCGATAGGATAGGAGTGAAAAATTCTCTGGCAGAGGTCCATAGTTTAAACCTTGGCTCTCTTTAGGGGATGACCGTGGACAATCTGGCTCACAGCGTTTCATCTCGAAAAATCATATTGCAATTATGTTTCCAAATAATACGATTTAACTGCTTTATGACAGACATCTGACATCTCAAATTGCACCACAAACTACAAGTGCACTGAATCCATTGAGAGGGAGTACTTGGACTATGTGCAGCAGACAAAAGAGTGCCGCCACTTTGCTTTGAAGCACCGGCATATATATTTAATTAAATAACAGCCTTTTGCATTTGAGTAATCACACAAGGCCATCTCTCTATGAATTGTGAGGGCATAATCATCACTGACTTTGATTTTAGGAGGAGAATGGAGGCTCAAATATGAGAGAGCCATCAGAGAGATTGAGTTTACCAAGAAGAGACTCCAGCAAGAGTTTGATGACAAACTAGAGGTGGAGCAGCAAAACAAGAGGCAGCTGGAGAGGAAGGTAAGGACGACAAATAACACTTTCTTACGCTCAGACGCTGAGAGCTCTGGTCTGGTACACAATATAGATTTCATATGTGATCCTGGACCACAAAAAACAGGTCAAAGTTAATCAGCACAGGTATATTTTTTTGTAGCAATAGCCTACAAGGCAAATTTAGATTTTTTTGCACCTTCAGATTTCCGATATCCTAATAGTTATATCTCAGCCAAAATGGTGTCCTATCCTAACAAACCATACATCAGTGTTAAGCTTATTTATTGAGCTTTGAGATGATGTTTAAATCTCAGTATAGTTTTTTTGTGGTCCAGGGTCACACATGATATCAGATATTAGTTTTTTTGTATCATTATGTTCAGTTAGTTGTGGAAATCCGTATCCCTTCCCAGCAATCCCTTCTGACTTTATTCTACCAAACATTTCGTAAAGACTCAGACTCATATTATCAGTGTGGTCCAACACAACAACGTGTAATGTCTCAAGCTTGAATGTAGTAGCTGAAACACATACATCTAGACAAGACACACACTGGATAGACAGATCCACCTGTACAGACTCACTGAGAAACTGTGTGTTTAGCTGACAGACCTGCAGGCGGACAATGAAGAGGTGCAGCGCATGGCGCAGCAGCTGAAGAAGAAGTGCCAGAGACTGACAGCTGAGCTGCAGGACACCAAACTGCACCTGGAGGGGCAGCAGAGCCGCAACCACGACCTGGAGAAGAAACAGCGCAAGTGAGTCAGACTAGATAAAGATTTACTAACAAGAGTGAAGAAATGGATAATTCATGATGCAGCCAGCTATTTTGATGCGCGAATGTTCCCACCCAAAGACAAATCCTATTGGCCCAAAAAACTGTTCTTCAAGACTGTGCTATAATGCTTGGTATCGATTCTGATTCACAAGCTCTCAGTTTAGTTTGATTCCTCTGGGTACATTTATGTTATGAATTTTACAGAAACCACATTTCCAGACTGATTCAAACTGCTAATCTCTCTCTTATTTTTATTAAAGTTTCTTATTGGCTTTCAATGTATGGAAAAAATGTGCTGAGAAAAATCCAGCGACATTATTTTTCTGTGCAATTATTGTGGAAATCTCTATTCTCATAGAATTAGTATGATTATAAAACGTTATAGTTTCCATCTTTGTGTGAAGAGTAGTCCACCAGTGCTTCAGTAACTAGCATCTCAAAATGAAATCTGTAAGTCCGTCATTACTCAGAGCAGAAGTGATGGCGGTGTGTGAAGGTGCTGCAGCTAAGCCTCTTTAGGCTCTTGAGTAAACAGGAGGCTGTGCCTGTCGCTGTGGAGGGCATGTGTGAAAGTCCACTCTAAATGAAATGATCGGCCCGAGGCTCAGGGTAACGGCAGATTTAGCCAGTAGGAGAGATGGGGGAGGGCAAGCAGAGCGGTCCTTCATCTCTCTGTGGGGCTTGGATTAACACAAAGAGTTGCGTAAGGCTCATTTACGGGATCATAACAGGGCCTCGGAGAGAAGGGTGAACAAGAGTGAACTAGGAAAAGAGAAAAAGATTGGACAGATTTGCCCCAAAGCGTCACAGCCCCCCCTCCTTGCTCATTGTTGCCCACTTACAAGTTAACCCAATCAGAGTGCTTTTTCCTAATACCCCTCCTGACACACACGTCACACACAATACTGTAAAGCTTAGATGAGTTTTAGTTTCTCAACACTCTGCTATGCTTGGCTATTTAAGGAAAAGCAGGTATGCTATTTTTTTATTGTTTTGTATCATGTTTTTGTCAAATCTTTTTGTGTATTTCAGGCACATTAAACTTGTGCTTTGATTATAGTAAATAGAGAGATAAGTTATTCCAGATTTTTAGTTTTGTTGTATATATTTCGACTAGTGGTCATCTAATACAGGTTTTCGAGGACAAATACTGAACTAATAAAGACTAGGGAGGAATGATATACAGTAAGTACAATTTAATGGCAGCCATTGAAATTAATTTTTATTAATGGTGGAAATAGATAAACTATTCTATACTGTCATACCTAACAAAACTTTCTAAAATAACACTTTTTTTCTATTAAGTTTCATTTTTAGAGTGGGTTGTGTTTTTGTTTTCTTACTTTGATAACCAATATTTGCTTTGTTCCATGAAAAAAAAGACATTAGAATAGTGTAAAGCACAAAAGTGAAAATTTTGCTTACCAAAATTCCTCAAATATCATCATTTTGTTCCACAGAACAAATAAACGAGTAAAGGATAAGTTCTCTGTGATTTTATGCGAATGGCCGTTTGCCAGGAGTTTGATTGACAGGTGATCTGACCAATCATAACAGCAAGTTTGCCATTTTGTCTGATAAACCAGACAGGAAAGTAGATTTAAGTCAGTGGACTTGAACACAAAAGCTTTTGTGTATTGACGTCTTTCCAAGATACACGAAACAAGATACCTTGTGATGTTCATTTCATGCTATAACTAGTAAAAACTAAGATACTGTATTAACAGTTCTCGTCTAGTTTCTTCAATGAGACACAAAATGGGATTTCTTAAAATGTTAAATTTCTTAAAAAAAGACAAAACTAAATACAAAATGTGAAAGCTGAGACTTTGTTTGATTTGAAAAGTAAACTGCTCTGTCTTATCTGTCGGCACAGTGTCAGTGTCTCTGTAGTTACTAGAAGTGTTACTGTAATTGTTTATCCACCTATTTCTTCCTGTAAAAATTTCTGTGTCCCTATGTAAATTTTATGGTCTTTCCATGAACTGGAAGTCTCATCTGTAGGCTTACTTATCATGCTGAAGAATTGGGTAGATAATTTTTTCATATTTAGTATTATATAAAATTGCGATTTTATTTGGTCTCAGCAGATCAGGTGAAATATTGCTGCTCATTTCACCACATAGGAACATTGGAAAGCACCTTTGTACAATTGTTCCTTTTTCTATAAAAAAAAGGTTGATGGTTTGTGTTTTTTGTGTCTATGCAATATCTGCAGGTTTGACTCGGAGCAGACTCAGGCTCAAGAGGAGGTGCAGAGAGAGAAGAGTCAGCGGGAGAAACTGAGCAGAGAGAAAGACATGCTGACCGGGGAAGTGTTCAGCCTCAGACAACAACTGGAGGTCAGCAATCTCTCTTATATCACCCTTCTTTGTTGTCTCGCACTTACAGATTTTCTTGGCTGTGACGTACTTGTGTCTGTGTGTGCTGAAGGCAGACTGTGTTGTTCTAAATGAGTTTTTCTCTGCTCTCTAAGGATAAGGATCTGGAGATATGTGCTGTCAATCTGAAGCTCGAGCAAATGGAGGCAGAGCTTCAAGATCTGAACTCGCAGGAGACGAAGGACGAGGCGTCACTGGCCAAGGTTAAAAAGCAGCTTCGTGACCTTGAGGCAAAGGTCAAAGATCAAGAAGAAGAGCTCGATGAACAGGCTGGAACCATTCAGATGCTGGAGCAGGTAATCGAACACACCATCTCGTTTTTTTTTAATCTTGGAGAGAATTTGATCAATTTTCGCTAACTTTTTTGTTTTCAAACTTTGTCTAAGAAGTAAACCCATCCACACAGACCACAGTCCAACCAGCTGTACATCATGAGAATAAGGATATACATTGTACTGAGCTGCCTGATGTTTAATGCATTATTTCTTGAAATGATGCACATTCTCCATGCACACAATTTTCACCTGTCATGCGTAATATGCTAATTCATGTAAATTCAGCTGATGTGTCGGTATGAAGAAACTGTCAATATCCGCGGCCTGCATACATTATAATAATAATTACAAAGCGTTTTATTGGCCTGTGCGACAGGGATATTTTGCATATGCATCGGTATGCATATAGAGCCTGTTCTGCTGGATTCCAGTGCGTGCAGAAGGTGTGGATTTGTATTCACTGAGCTATTGATGTTGTGACCTGCAGGCCAAGCTCCGTCTGGAGATGGAGATGGAGAGACTGAGACAGACGCATTCGAAAGAGATTGAGAGCAAAGACGACGAGGTGGAGGAGATCAGACAATCCTGCAGCAAGAAGGTATGATGCAGTCAAGCAGCTGTTATACAACACTAACAGTTAATAATCATTATAAACCTATGGTGTGTTATAGCTTCATTGTATGTTTGAATTAAAATATGAATGTATATAATTTGTTGCATTTCAGTCTTCATGTTAAACTAATTTTGTTGTGCTGTTTGTAGATCTGTAATAATAATAGTAGTAGTAGGTAGTAGTAATTTATTTTACTAATACTGTGTATTCATATTATTTTACTGTAAATATTAGTGTAAAGTTAAATATTTTAATACTAGTTATGCATTACTGTATTAACAATGTTTAGGGTTGTTGTTGTTGTTATTAGTGCCGTCAAACTGATAAATCACGTCCGTTTGTTTGCATACTGTACTCTCATACACATGTACAAGTCACCAGCTAACCAAAACATGCTCTGCAACTAGTTTTAGAAGTTCAGGTGAGTTCAGTTTCTAACATTTTAATTGCCGATGTTCAGTTCTTATGCAGAGCTCGTTTCAACTCCTGTACAACATAAATAAACAGGACGCATTCGGCCATGTGTTGAATAAGAATTTCCATTCAGCGTTGTTCAGCGCAGCCCTTGTTGCAGATAGCGGCTTTTACATTTGTGGAGTGTCTTTGCCGCGTAGGTGCAGATAAGCTGAACTCATTGAATTTTGTTTTGATGTATAATTCATGGGGGCTGCTATTTTATTTTCCACACGTATAGTTCACCTTTCCCTCCTCTCCACTTAACCAATCAAGCTGCCAGTACAGTGCATCCCATAATTACCCTTCTTTCTCACAACCGAGTCCCTTGATTGACACTCGAAGGTGCTCAGAAGCATCTAAAGACACTTTTAAGGAATGTGTTTGTATGTCAGGAATAGTGGTATGTAATTGGATTGACTCTTCAGGGCACACCTACTTCACAAAGCCCTCCATGATGTTCTGTTAATATGCTTGTGTGTGTGTGTGTGTGTGTGTGTGTGTGTGTGAGCAGCTCAAGCAAATGGAGGTGCAGCTGGAGGAGGAGTATGAAGAGAAGCAGAAGGTCTTACGGGAGAGAAGAGACCTGGAGGCCAAGCTGATGAGCGCTCAAGACCAGGTACAGAAACTCAACTCACTATATACTACATACACTGTACTACATTTACATTTAGTAGATTTAGCAATATTCAAATAAGGACAATGAACACTATCAAAATCAGCTAAAGAGTATATGCAAGTGCTACAGTATGACAAGTCTTGAAGTTAAAAAAAATAGAAGTAGAATAGAGAGTGCTTGTCAAATAAATGACCATAGCAATATTTGAAATATGGTAACTAAGCACTGTCTTGATAAATATGTAAAGCGCTGCATATTACTTGAGTGAATTTTAATGTCATTTTCTTTATTTTATTGTAGTTATTTTTGACAATTTTAGTTTTGTGAGTTTGTGCTCTGTGCAATGTTGTTAAAAAATATTTATATTTCAGACATGTATTTAATACTTAATATTTATAACATGAGAAAGAATCCCGTTTAAAATGTATATTAAATTATAAGAAGATCCATGAAGGATCCTGTGACACTTTGTTTAAAGACCCAAAATTAAATGTTTTGTAAGTTTAAAGATAAACAAAAGTGACAGTCGAGACATGTACAATGTTATAAAGGATTTCTATATCAGACATTTACTTAATTCTTTTAAACTTAATATTTATAATAGAATAATAGAATATAAAATAATTAGAGGATCTTTGAAAGATTATATATAATAAATGCCACCCTGGTGAGCATAATAGACTTTATAATAGACTTAATAGATGTTCTTTCAAAAACAGAAACAAATCCAGACTTCTAAACAGAGTTGAATACACAGTTCAAATTTGACAGCTTTCTGTAAATCACGGACCACAAATATTAAGGACTCATTTTACACTTTTTGGGTTAAATTCAAATCATCCCCAAAGTTCTGGTTTAGGACTAGTAAAGCAAATCATGTAAATAATGTGCATTTTGTTGTTTACCTACTTTGAAAAATAAAAATTTCCTATATTAACGAACAATATTTGTGTAAAAGGTTTCTGCATTTTGTAGAAATATGTATTTAAAGTGAATATGTCAATGAATGATATGTCAATTGATATTTTCAGGTGAGCCACAGAGATGTGGAGGCAGAAAAGCGTCTGAGGAAAGACCTGAAGCGCACAAAGGCCTTGCTGGCTGATGCCCAGATCATGCTGGATCACCTGAAGAACAACGCTCCCAGCAAGAGAGAGATCGCTCAGCTCAGGAACCAGGTCTGTTCTTCCCTTCCTCCCCTGGCTTCTGTAGTTAACACATCATGTAACATACAGTTTATCTATCTGTTTGTGCTCTTCACAGCTGGAGGAATCAGAGTTCACGTGTGCTGCTGCCGTCAAAGCCCGAAAGTCAATGGAAGTGGAGATCGAGGACCTCCATGTCCAAATGGATGACATATCTAAATCCAAGCAGGCGGTAAGTCTGTCTATGCTTGAAAAAGAACAAAAGTCGTGTTTTGCTACTTTTAAATTAAAGTCGTCTCACACACAGAGACAAAGGACACCACCTGTCTTCATTCACAATAGGTGGCAGCCAGGTCGTCATTTCAATTATTAACCGTGGGGAAATGATTTCCGCCCATAATGGCACGTTCCCGATGTCGGCTCTAATTTGAACAGGATGTATCTGCGTGAAATGTATTACACTTTAATAATTCTGTCATTGATTCAGTATTATTTCAGCATGGAGAAAATGGTGTAATTGTGTCCTCGCTGTAGCGTATTATGAAGTGATATCAGGAGAGACGGATGCAGCCAAATTCTGCAGATGCTGTTCCCCTGACGCTGTCTCCATATTGTTTTCTTTTTTTTTTTTTCATAGTCGTCGCCGCCTGTCATATTTGCTCAGCTCTCTGGAGCAAGAGACACTCTGACAGAAGGGTGCAGTGAACATTTTAATTTTCTATAAAGCCCCAGCCAGGCTGAAGCATTGTTGTGGCGCAGAGCGTTTTTGTGGGTATTGCTAAACCTGTCTCTCTTCTAAATATTGTCATATTGATTAGCAA
>JAUMHR010000069.1:9317441-9330240 GCA_032361145.1 Enteromius fasciolatus
ATTAAGCAGTCTTTCTTTTCCTACTTATGTCACAATAAATATATGTATATCATCTAATATGATGCATTAAAAAAACAGCCAGGGGCAGGAAATCCAGGACAAAGCTGGTGCAGTCAACTTTAATGGTAGGTTTAGAATCCAGCTCTTTTTACAATTGACTGTTTAATGATAGAATCAGACTCCACATTTGAATCTTTAATGATATGAACAGACTCCGCCCCCTCTGTATTTGACTCTACAATAATCAGAAAAGACTCATTTGACTCATCAGTGATGTGATCAGACTCCATCCCCTCAGCATTTTAATCTTTATTTTTATGATCGGACCCCGATCATAAAACTCCCTCAGAATTTGAATCTTTAATTATATTAACAGACTCCGCCCCTCAGCATTTGACTTTTTAGTAATAGGCTTAGTCTCCGCCTCTATCAGTTTTTAGCTCCTTAATTATAGTATCAGTCTTCCCCTCTTGACTCTACACTCTCAGCATCAGACTTTGCCTCTCTGCAGTGAACAGTTTGTTTCCTCCTCACCAAACTCAAAGTTGAGTCATTTGCTCAACAACTCTATCTGGCCAACTGTGTATTCAGAAAAATTATAATTCCTAGCACAGAATATGTTAACTTTTTTAAATGACTGTGGCTATATGCAGACATGGCTCAGTGATGGGGTTTGAATAATACATTTGAGGCTTGTATAATTGAGCAAGTATCAGAACCTTAATTCTGGTCTGAACTGGATTAGACTTGGTGTTTTAAAGGCTGTATACCAGGTAGGCTTTGGTAAAGACACTCCGTAGTGGTGAGGGTTTTGTCTCTTTGAGCCATTTCTCAGCAAGTAATAGTTATATTCAGTATTTCCATGAAATACAGATCGCTGTCCTTTCTCAGTGTCTTTGTGTGAATTCTCACTCCGTATGTGTGTTTGCAGCTCACAGCCCTGCAGAGTCAGCTAGAGTTCCAAGAACAGTCCATGGTGGACAAGTCTCTGGTCAGCCGGCAGGAGGCCAAGATCCGTGAGCTAGAGACCAAGCTGGAGTTCGAGAAGACACAGGTCAAACGCTTGGAGGTGAGTTGGCAGGATGCATGTTTTTATGTGGGCTGCTGGAAGCGTCAAAAGGTCAGTGCGCAGGCATTAAAGTGTCAGATAAGACTGAAATTAATCTACACACCCACCAGGCCTTCCCTGTTGGTCCACGCTATAGACCTTTAACTCTAGTACTAAAAGTGTTTAACCAAAAAAAAGGTTGCTTTGAATTGAATGTGGATTTTTTTCCAACCCCCTCTGTGTTTTTCAAATTAACAGTGTCTGTCTATCTTTTAAAGAGGAAATGTACATTTAATTTCATGCGTGATATTTTATGTTGCTGGAGGTGATTGTTTTTTGCATTGAACACAAGTAGGGTAATTAATATGTGTCCTCTAATGCACATTATTTCAGCGTTTTGTTTTGTTTGATGTGTTTTTATTTTTTTGCTCTTTAAGTGACATTTTCCAACAGCCAGTCCTCTTCATCGTTCATTTCTGTTGGGTGCTGTCGCTAACCTGCAGAATTACAATTGCCACTCTCCACAAATTACAAATGTCTACTGCGCCCACAGCAAAATCTGTCAACAGAAGCGATTTAAAAACGCTATTATTACTGATATGTTGGACGTATAGCTCAGTTCAGGCTTGGGCAATGTTATCTCTAGAGGCAGCTTGTTTAAACCGTGCCCATTCGAAGCTGTAAAGAATGTCTGTTTTCCTAATCTGTAGATATTTTTCTGTTTGCATGCCAGCGCAGCCCACCTTCGGTGTGAAAAATCACAGAAAAGTTGCTGTGGAAGTTATTTGGAGTTTCACACCATACGGATAGCTTGACAATCTTGCATATTTCAGTGCTAGACTTGCAGGATTTTGTAAACAACCACAGTGGCTCCAGAAACACTTAAGCGATGGTGCATGGTATTTCTCTGTATACGGTGTTAAATAAATGATTGCGTCTTCTGCAGAGTCTTGTAGCGAGGCTGAAAGACAATCTCGAGAAGTTGACTGAGGAACGAGACCAGCGCAGTGCCAGCGAGAACCGGGAGAAAGAGCAGAACAAGCGTCTCCTGAGGCAGATCCGAGATGTCAAGGAGGAGATGGCCGAACTGGCCAAGAAGGAAGCGGAAGCCAGCCGCAAGAAACACGAGCTGGTGAGAAGCCTGCTTCTGTTCTGCTTCACTGACGTTCTCAGTCTGAAGTGTCTTGAAGGGATGGTGCACTCAAAAAACTAAGTTATTATTATTATTTACTCAAACTCATGTTATTCCAAACTGGCTTGACTTCTTTCTTCTGCAAAGCATAAAAGATATTTTTGAGGAATGTTAGGAAGATGTTAGCCTATTGACTTCTATTGTATGGACAAAAAAATACTTTTTCTCAGAATATCTTCTTTTATATTCAAGGTTGGAAATCACATAAGGAAAATAAATAACGGCACTTAAAATTTTGAGTGAACTAAAAAATGGTAACATTTTGGAAACAGGGCTCTTTCAGCATGATGTGAGGTCCATAAAGTAATGTTTTACTAAATCTGGTGGTAAGAAATAAATTGATTGGCCTTCATAAATTTCAGACATGAACCCCTTTGGGATGAATGGTAACAGAGTCCAGCGACAATAGTGCCTGACCTCATGGAACAGGGTCAAAAATGAACGTTTTTTTAGCCCACGGCCACCATGGCTGGTGAATGAAGAAATTGATATATTCAGATAACAAATTATTACATTTGATAGATGCGTTCGGCTTTTGCACAACTGAATTTATTGTTTAAACTGAATATTTAGGAAAAAACAATTAAATAAATAAATCATGATTTACTATGGATGCACTAATTTTAAAATTATTTTGGCCGATAATCAATAAATGGCTAATCAGAATTTTTATTACATTTTGTCTAAAAGCATTGTTTTAAATGCTACAAATTGATTTGGGCATCACATCATATTTTGAATATTTTATTTTGATATTTTAATTTTAACAAGTTTGTTTTTTAATATTTCTATTTAATTTAGTTTAAATATATTTTTATTTTTACATTACTATTAGTAATTCTACTAGTAACTTACATTTTTTTTACTATATATATATATATATATATATAATAATTTTTATTTATTTTTTTTGATATTTTAGTTAAAACCAGTTAAATATGTTCACTTTAAGATTCATAAAAGATTACCTTTACGTTTTTAAATTATTACGGTGTTTCAATAATACCTTTAAATCAATGTTAGGTGACCATAGCAAAAGTAATCTAAATGCAAAAATAGGCAGAAACGAGTGTCTCTTAGTTAGACTAAAATGTAACCCTGTCTCTTCAGGAAATGGATATTGAGAGTTTGGAAGCGGCCAACCAGAGTCTCCAGGCGGATCTCAAGCTGGCCTTCAAGAGGATCGGAGACCTCCAGGCTGCTATCGAGGATGAGATGGAGAGCGATGACAATGAAGATCTCATCAACAGGTAACACTTGCTGCTTTAAGGACTCTTTATTTAATACATACCTCAAGAGAGCTTCTCCATGTGTATAAGTGGGTAAAAAAGAGATGGAAAAAGAGAGAAGACACTGAAGATCTGGATGAATGCACTGTTCACTGAACTTTTGGAGACTGCAATCAACGAGCCAGTCTCAGTCTCAGTCATCTCTTATTCACACTCTCTTAAATATTTATGCCTCGAAAACTACCGCACATAATTTGGAGCTCCTTTTTTATGTACTTGGCCTCATCAGTCAGAGGAAGTCATCTCCGTTCAGGCTCATTCTGCGCTGCTCCGCTTCTCTCAGTGACCTGCACCTTACTGCGCAGAGATGTGTTTATTTGCTCGTTTATGTGCGTAGAAGAATTCCAGTCGCCCAAATAACAGAAAATAGCACCATACTCGTACTTCGCAGGCGTTACAAAAGTCAGCAAAGGTTAGAATTCTGGGTAAACACCTTGAGCAATATGTAGACAACACACAAGCTGTGTTTTTAAGACTGTGACTTATTTTTATTTTTATTTTCTTACATCCATTGTTCTTTATTTTTCCATTTGAAACTCATTTATTTCTGCCTCTTGTTTTTCTTATGTTTGTGTCTCATTTCCCTCCCACCTCCAGTTTACAAGACATGGTGACTAAGTATCAGAAACGAAAGAACAAGATGTGAGGAGTTAACGTTTGAACTTACGTTAACATATTTGAATTCTCCTTTGCCCTCACAGGAAGATGATGCAGTATACATGTAGTCATATTCGAGAATATTCTGTATTATGTATCTCGATTTCGATTCGGGAACAGACTAGAAGCATCATGTTGATACTGCATCACACTTCCGGGCATGACAACTAACATCACAAACATGGTTTTCTCCTTTTTTATGCACGATGCCTCATACATAATGTATGCATACTACAAACTGCATGCTTTTTCTCAGCCAAGCATGGTCCCTACTCAGTTACCCTCCCCGGAGGCCATTCCCTTACCCTCAACCCCTGCTTTGTAATGTTGAACTTTTGGATATCTTGTGCTTCACCATTGGGACTGGCATCCAGTGACGGGTAAGAACCATTTTGAATGCAGTCATGGGTCTGCAGGGTCCAGACCGTTGTATGTCCCCTGGCTGTCTAACTGGAGAGCCAGAAGGGTCCACATGTAGACTTGTTGGATGCTGGAGGGCCTTGTACAAACATCTGCTAGGGGTTACTCTGTGCTCCCTCCTTCTTGGCCTTCTTTTACCTCTCTTTCTCTCTTTCTCTCTCTCTCTCTCTCTCTCTCTCTCTCTCTCTCTCGCTTCTTTGAATAATTCACACTTCTGTTCTTGGGACTTAGCAGCCTCTTAAGGCAGGAAAGGAAGGCGTGTTCTTCATCAATCTTTCAACCATGAAGACTAAATAATGAATAACCCTCAAATGTCCTACAAAAAGCCCCCCAACTCATCTGGCAATGGCCTACAACAGCGTACCAGCCCTTGGCGTCGAGCCATTTCATTCCCCTGTCAATAGTCCTTGGTCCGCACTGTATGCCACTTAGAGCGTTTTCCAGTTTTAAAAACCCTTAAGCTCTAAGCACCACTTATTACATCATGTGAGAAAGTATTAAAAGCTAATGGCCAGTCTGTGCATTACTGATCAGGTTTTAGATGGATGTGCCATTGCAGAAATGTTTGTTTGAGTTCATGCGGGGATGTTGACCCTTCTGGCCTGATCATTTAATTGGGGAGTTCTTGTTGCATTATTGTAAATTAGACTGGCTTTGAGAGGTTTGTTAGCTAAATGCAAACCTTAGTGGAGAACATTAGTAGAGAACTGATTATTCAGATTTTCCCAGAGCATATGAGAAAATAGACAGGGCATAACAAATGACAAATGAGGAGAACGGACATTTTGAAATTAGAAATAATTAGGAATCTTGTTCCTCTGCCCCTTTGTTGTACTCCTTGACATTATTTAAAAAAAAATGTTTACAGTGTATCATGAAGGATTTAAAATATTTATGAAGATTTTCTGGTTGTCACTGACAGGAAAATTCAATGACTTAGGGACTAACTGGTACCGGATCATAAATGAATAATAAAACATTAAAACTATAATGTGTAGAGTAGATGCACCTAATTGCGTTATAACTGAAAACGATTTTTATTGGCGTGTCAGTGTTATTTTAACTACTAAAGTGCTTATTTATTAGCCTGGGCCCGCCCATACTTTCCTTTGACGCTACATTCATTTTGCGAGCAAAGTTAGTCTGGCCAAGCTGCCAGTTTAGAGCATTTCAGAATCCCAAAAAAGTGGGAACCAATGAGAAACGAGGTCCCACCCCCCCGGCACAGCTGAGGCGGGTGTAACACGATGACGCAGCAGTTCTGCGACCATGCCAGCTTTTAAACATGGCGTGTACCGAGCAGCAACAATCGTTCGACTCTGCTGTTGCAGCTGTTTTGAGAAATTTTCATGGCAGGTTTTCTTTGAAAACGGAGCAGAAGTAATTCAATTAAGTAAAGACATTTTCCTACTGCTTTAATGAAGGTTACGGTGGCTTCAGGTTCCGTCGCTACGTATACGTCATTGGAATAAGTGGTCTGATTGGTTGTAGATTCGTCCAGTAGTGTACAGAGGCATCTGATGGACGCTGTAGTAAGGTAGCTTGGCCAGACTAAGCTCCTATGAGCTTTAAAGTCGCGGAAGCCAGGCTACTTATTCATATTTTCAGTTCAATTTAATTTAATTTATTTCATTACATTTTGTTATGTGCTTTTGTCTTTTTGTTATATTTTTTGTTATATATTTTTTTTACTTTTTTAATATAAAATTTAGTTTCAGCTATATTTCAATTAACAAAAATGCTTTTCATAGTTTTAGTTTTAGTTAACGATAATCCTGGTTTAGATACAGCTCAGACATGCATGTAAAGAGGCATTTGGCATAAAGGGAAATGGTATTCATATTTTTAATAAATATTCAAGTACAGCTTTCAGTCGATTTAATAGAATCATTAAGTGATTAATCAATTTTTTTTGCAATAAGACATTCATTTAATGTATTGTTAATTAGTATGTTCAGAAAGCACACAAAAGCATTGTAAATGTATAATAAAATAGCAGTAGTTCATGCTCGGTCTTAATCAAACAAAGCTCTCAAGATTTCAAAATGCCTAGAATATTGTACACAAGTTGTATTTTTAACTACCATGACACTTTTATTGTTTTTTTTTTTTATTATTATTTGAGCTTAATGCCTCAATTCCCATTCATTGTGTTTGTGATTTTGAAAAATTTTACTACTTGAATTTCACAGAAAACAGTCAGTTTTGGAATAAATAATAATTATAGCCTCTTTTTTGTTTTAAGGAACTGTTTCTTTTTCCCTCAGTATGTTTAGGCATATGTTAGCCATGTTTTACAATAAAAAAAATAGTTTAAGACAAAGCCAAGAAACTGTTGCACAATGTAAAAGTCAAAATACTTCCCGTTTAAGAGTCAGGGCTGAAGAGCAAGCGGGGATAGAGAGAGAAAACAGAGTAGAGAGACAGAAAATAGAGGGGTTTAGAGAGTTCTGTAGGTGCTAATGATAAATGTAATAGCCTGTAACAGAGATGTACAACCAATGGAGGCATGTTGTCACAGACAATTAATGTCTCTCCTCTCTCACTGTGTTGTTTGTTTGTTCCCCTGGGCTTAGGTGCAGCTTAACTAATGGTATATGGTCAAGGACATAAATTGTGTGTGACATTTTGCATTAGCGCTTCATTACAAAGACCCTGCTGTCCCACTGTTTAGCGATGGGCCGGCTAGCAGAGCTCAAGGCTTATTCACACAACGTTCTCACCTCGGTTTACCTCCAGGGCACTAGGGCTTACGCAAGAGCCAAAAGGGCTCTTGAAGAAATACACACTCTGGCACTCGTACGTTGCCATCACATATCGACGGAGCGCTACTCATTTGACAACAAATTCGTTTGTCCTGATTGTATTCGCTTGAGTGTATCAGATCTTCTAATTTAGACCCTCTCTAGCACCCTGACTGTGAGCATACAGTTAGTGTTTAGCGACATCTGCGCTATCTCGTGTGTCCATGCATATATAATATTCTCATATGCATAATACCACAAACGGAGAGCTAAGCAGACCGGAACCTTAACGTCAGAGAAAAGCAGCTGCTGCTTCAGAGTTAACCTTCTCTCTAGGCCTGGGGATAATGAGCTACTCTATGTAGTATAATTTCATTGGGAGATATTTGACTCCTACGTTGCTGGAGGACAATAACAATGATTATTTAAAATTTAAATTGAAACAAAATTGTGAGAAAAGTCTCAGTTCGAGCGAAATCTTCTTTAAAGGTCTCCTGTCTATGCATATATGGAGACGTTTTAGTGCTCTAGGTCCTTGAAGGGCGATTCATAGTTATTCAGTGCGGTGTGCTGTGCGATAAGTGAAGGATAAGACTAATCTAAAGAGGTGGGGAAGCATTGACTTGCAAATCCAACCAAACATAAATCCAATGGTTTTATCTGGTCCAGAGAAATGAGCAAACAGAACTGGGATTCACAGCGCTGCTTTCTGTGTGAGGTGCTAATGCATCTGCTCCCAGGGACATTCAGCCTGTGTTTACTTGTTATTATTGACAGTGCAGCACTTCCCCACAAAACCCATTCGTATCTAGAGATGCATGGTATTGCTAGCATAATAAGTCAAGTTAATTGCAGTCCCATGATGGCTCATTCCTTCATACCTTTCTTTAACATGATAGTTCAAGGCTAAATTAGCCCTTTTTTTTACAAGGTTTGTACTACCTATAATTCTTAATTCAGTTTTTATTCAACTATACATCACAGTATTTTTATTTAGCTGTTTCAGTAGCCTGAATACAGTAGGTACACCTTACATTAGGAGCATGGTAATGATCCCTTAAAATGCTGCCTCCACAGACAGCCAGCTAGATTTTGGAGCATGGCTATTGTCTGGTAAGCTACAGTCTGAATGTTTTTTCTCTTTTCAATGCTCTCCTTTCTTCTGGTTTGGCTTGGAGTTGTACTGACCTCACCCTTTTGGATGCTTCACACATTAAACAAAGCCAGCTAGCTGCAGGATACTGTTGTTGGACTATGAGTTGGACTTACTAACACGCAGGCCTTTTCAAGGTTTCTAGAGTTCGGGCGCATGTATCCGTACTGTTGTGCCTCCACCATAATTCCCTGTGTTCCTCCTACTAACAGTACTTATGTTAGTGTTATTCTGCTTGTTCATTTTGTTCACATTCTCACTCTTTCTTCCGCACAGCGAGGGCGCCTCTGATACCGACTCTGAGGTGGAGGACCGCGTTGACGGGGTAAAGTCATGGCTGTCCAAAAACAAGGGCTCTGCCAAGAACCTGTCAGATGATGGTAGTCTGAAGAGCTCAAGGTCAGTCCTGCAACCTCATTTCCCCCTGTTACCCCACGGAATGGTTAAACCTAAAGTCAATGCAGCAAGCTAGAAAAAAGGTGTTTGGAAAAGCTAATTAGCTAACGCTAAGGGATTTTTCTGTTGGTATTGTCTTCCTTATTCTCCCCATTGTCAGCAGCTTGAGAACAGAGGCTTTTATAAAAGGGAACGGCTTCACAGGCAGATTAATGGATATGCCCATTGGCCAGTTGGCAAGCATACCTATGCCTTTCTGCTGAAGATGAATAGGTCTTCCCAACAGCAGACACTTTCGATTTTATTTATTTATTTCTCCTTGTTTTTTTTTTTTCTTTTTACCAGAAGATTTAACTTTGGCCTTGAAGTTTTTGCACCTTTTTAAAACCTTGAGAAATTTTGAGGCATAATTTCAATCATTTTGGTCAATTCAATCAAATCTATAAGGTGCAGTCTTATGGGGAGTTGGCTACATATTAAAGTCTGTAATTTTTTTTTGACATTTTCTAGCATAAATCATCCTCTAAAGGGAATTATAATCTTTGTCAGTATCCGTTTTTATGCAGTTACCTCAAAGATGTCCACCTAAAAGGATCTTTATGTCCACATTTATATGTAGACTCCTGAGTTTATGGATTAACTATTGATTTTGAATCACAAAAGCTTAAGAGTCTTCCTTAAGTGCCTCGTATTTCCTGCTGTCACATCAAACTTTCATCTATATTCTACCCTGTCAGCTTGGATAAACCTGTAATGTTATTTCTCTCTTTGGGTGTCACTCATCTTTTAAGTTTTTATTCATGTATTTTCTCATTCTAATTTCCATCTCTATCCTCTCCTCCCTTCATCTGTTTGTCTCTCTACTCTGTGCACACCCCGTCTGCCCCCCCTTCATCTAGATTTGCTGTAAATGTTGACGGAAAGGAGGGAAAAGTGTGGGAAGAGGGTAAAGAATGGAAAGACAGTGGCAAAGGTAAAGAGTTAGAACCCAGCAGGCCTCTGTCTGTCATGAGTTCCCTTAGCTACAGGAAACGCTCCAACATTAAGGACTCCATAGGAGGTAAGGGAGACGAGAGTTCGCTCCTCAACACCCTCAAAGAACAATCTGATTCCCAGGACCTCTCCTCCTTCCGCAAGAACAAAGCCAAGCAGGAAGCTGAGGATGACTCCTATTCTGTCAACTCTTGGAGGAAGGCGGGAGATGATCTTGATGATCGTGGATCTGTCATCTCTCAGGCCTACTCAGAAGCGGCCAGTCGGGCAAGGAAGGGCATGGAGAGCCGCTGGTCTGAGTTTGATAAGGAGTCAGTTGTGTCCTCTGTAGCCCCGAGTCGGGTTTCCACCTGCCGTACAACGATGGACCTAGATGACGATGCTATTTCCAGCGTGAGTCGCATGAGTTCAGTAAGCCGACGACGGAGCATGCCTCGTCTTGATGATCGCCAGAGTGAATACGGTTCACCCGTCAGCCCCAGCCTGAGTCGGCGTAGCCCAGGAAGCTTGAGCCGTGCCGACTCCCGCATATCGCTGTCTCGCAGCTGTCGCCTCAGTGAGTTTGATGTGGATGATGATGCCCGAAGCATAGCATTCAGCGAGGCTCGCTCCAGCGCTTACAGCCCTCACTCCACCTCCGGCCGAAGCTTCTCCATGCCTCCGCAAGCCCGGACCACCGACTCCAGCCCGCCTGACATCTCGGACGTCAAGCCTGTCAGCCACCGCAATTACCTGGACCCTGACCTGGAAGCTGCCATCAATGAAGTGTTAAGCTTCAAACCTATCAAGTTCAAGCGCACCAGCTTAGAAGACTCTGAAGCGGAGAAAGATAAGCCAGAGAAGGAGGAGGAAGAGGAGGATGACCGGAAGAGCATCAGCAGCTCCAGGATCGGCAGAGACAGTGGGCGCTCTTCCAGCTTGCGTCGCTCTGCTTCAGCCGTGGACTTCATGCGTTCCAGCAGCAGCCTCAGCACCCGCAGCAGCCGAAGCAAGAAGGGCAAGAGCAAGAAGAAGAAGAAAAGGAGAAGCCACAGCTCGGAATCAGACAGCTCTGACGATGACCGCAAGAAGAAGAACTCCAAGAAGAAGAGTAAGAAGTCCAAGAAGAAGTCCAAGAAAGAGTCTTCGTCTTCCTCCTCATCCTCAGAGTCTGAGTCTAGCACAGAGTCGGACTCCAGTTCAGGAGCATCCACTATTTCTTACAGAAGCTCCAGCAGTATCAAGAAAGCCCCTGGCAGGCAGGCCTCAGGCTCTGAGGGAGAGCTGGAGCCCGAAGACCCCTCTGAAGGAGCTCCCCCAATGACTAAGAAAGAGGAGAAGAAGAGGAAGAAGAAAGTAGACAATCTTATGATGAAGTACCTGTACAAGCCCGACAGTGACTAAAGATGGCAGTAGGTGATACCGGGTGTGGAGTGAAGGAATGCAACAAGCATGGTGTTAAACTAATACTCAAGTACCTCAGTACTGTCTGATTCATAGCGTTTTACCATAACTTCACTCTCTACTTTCAGTTCTTCTTTGCACTGTGTTGATTCACTTTGTTACTCACACATTTTTTGTAATTCTCAACCTTTTTGATTTTGAAGGCCTTCCTATGTAAGCTGGTATGTAGCTCTAAATCTATCTATAAATAACTACATTTATATAATTTTAAGACTTATTTGGGCCTCCTAAAAGTTTCCTGAAGCCTCCTGGTTGAGAACCACTGCTCCATAGCATTCACCATGTCTTTTTGTGATGTAGTATCTCAAAATAACAGTCTAACTAAAGTCAGTTTGAAATTCTGTCTTTGGTCTTGGACATAATTAAACAGAAAATCGATTAGGACTGCTTGCCAGCAATTAACCTGAAGTTTGTATTATTATGACGAAGGGAAGATAAGACTCAGTGACACGAAAAGTTATCGTTGACTTTTGGAAGAGGGTGAGGTATTCATGATTTCTCTACATCGGTCTGTTCGCTTTTGTATAATTAGAGGACACAGTTCATTTATATGTTAATTCACTGATAAGATTATGAGTAGACATCAAGAATATTACAAGTTGTTTAAAATGGACCATAGATTTTTAATGCTTTTTATTTGTATTTGACTCTGTACTGGCTTGACTGTGATGGCACCTAAATCAATGCTAGTACTACAGTACTGATATTAGATATATTAGTTATTAGTTTAATGATATTATGTATTTAGTATTGCACTGGATATTTAAAGGAATAGTACACCCAAAAATTTTTATTCTGACGTTAATTACTCATTTTCATTTCATTGCAAACATGCAAGATTTGGGATCTTCGGAATGCAAATTTAGATATTTTTATGGAATCTGAGCTTTCTGATTCTGCATAGACAACAACGACATCAGTCGTGACATCAGTCCCATCAAATGCAAAAAGTAGCTTTATGAAATTATGGTTAAACCTCTGATGTCACATGGACTATTTTAACAATGTCCATACTACCTTTCCTGGCTTTGAACGTGTCTGTTATGCAGGTCTTTGCAGGGCCAGAGAGCTCTTGGATTTCATTAAAAAAAATCTAAATTTGTGTGTAAGGATGAATGAAGGTCTTGAAGGTATTTAATTACAGGATTTACATTTTTGGATGAACTAACACTTAAATTGTTCATGGTAAATTCCCCCATTTAGTTAACATTTCCCCCATTAGAGTTTAAAAACTCTAGTAACTGAAGGTTTAAAATTGTAATATTTCAATTTATCACTGTTAAATGTAATCTTTAGCAAATAAAAAAAAGTTTAATCTTGGACATAATGTTGTGATGCTTAAATAAACGTGTAGCTTTCAAAATGATGTAATTTTAGCTTTTACAGTACATTAGGGGTGGGACGATACAGGTAACTCACGATTCAATTCTGTGGCGATATATGGCCCACGATAATGATAATATC
>JAUMHR010000069.1:9330340-9340711 GCA_032361145.1 Enteromius fasciolatus
TGGGTAGTGACAGTGACACTGACAACGGGTAAATTAATAATTTTGTGTTGTAATAAAATATCGATATTGGCCGTTAGCATATCGATTATTTATTGCGACAGAGGGCACAACAATATATTGCAATATCGATTTTTTTTCCCACCCCTACAGTACATTAACTTTTTATATAGACTAGTGCTGTCAAACGATTAATCGTGTTCAAAATAAAGGTTTTTGTTCATTTGGTATATGTGCATGTACTGTGTATATTTATTAAGTATAAAATAAATACACACACATATATACAAATATAAATACACAAATTTAGACAAAATAGTATAGGATTTTAATATCAGGCATTTACACTTTCAGTCGTAACACCCAAAATAATAAACTTTACATTTTATAAATGTAAATAATATGTAAATAATAAAATTTACATATTTGGATATTTTCAAGGAATTTCTTTTTGTTTGTTTGTACAGCTTGACTAACAATTATCCGACAAGGTGATGTTTCAGAGCACTGCACGTGATGTGATTTGCATGCGATTTGTGTAGCTCCACCTCTGCGTCACCAAAAGATGAAACCGAATTATAGGGCCTGTTAAATATTGTTACCCCACATTCAGAATTTTAATAACCCAACATTTCCTTCAGATATGATCCTCTTTGGTCTGTCTTTCCACATGCTGATCCTAATCAAAGCTTCTCTATCTCCCCCTCCAGCCCACCCTCCAGTCGCAGACGCTTCTGCCTTGACAGATCTGACGAAGAAGAGGAAGAAGAAAAAGAGGAAGGGGGCACGGGCCGAAACACCTACCGCTCCCGCTACAAACGCAGCAGCTACCTGAACGACAGCGATGGCGAGACCACCGCGTAGCCGCCCCCTCACGCACACATTCACACACAATCACGTTCACAAAAAAGGAAGAAGGCAAAGATATGCCCCTCATTTCCTTGGACTTGTTATTAGTATTATAATTTCACATGTGCTTTGTGTTTAGAGCTTTAAAGGGTCTGTACAGCATCATGAATCACAGCACTCCTTGTGTGCTTTTACTTCTGAAGTTCTTCCTCTTACTTTCTAAATGAGCAGTGACTTTACCAAACGCTGTGCTTGCATTCGTACTCCGGTCAGGATTTGGTAATGGATATTGCTCGAGGCAACACGCTACAGCCTCTTGCATGGTCAGGCCTGAGCCAAAGATACATGGCATCCTGTAAACGTGAAATGTTTCTGTTGTTCTAAATTTAAAAGAAAAGAGGAAAAAGGCAAGGAAAATATTGTACTGTATCACCATAAAAACAGCTGCGTAGTTATAGGTATGTGAGCAAATTAGTTTTCGTTTTTGACTTGAGTTGAGGTGGGATTCATTTTAGACCACCTTCCTCTCCATCTTCGCTTTCATGTAGCGAAGGATTCATGTTTTTTGCTCGAGGAAGAGAGGAAGTCCATTTCTCCTCTTGGTCTTCATTTTGTTTTGATGTTTTATGTGGAGAGGCAAAAAAGCGATCAGGTCAACGATATAAACAAGGCAGCGGCAGCATTTCAAGTCTGGATTCTCAAACCTTTTATTTTTCCTGTAATACACCTGTCGCATATTGACTGAATTTACTAAGTGCTTGCTCATTGTAGACATTATACGGCTCGGCGGTTTATTCCCACACTTTCTTGTTGTTGTTGTGGTTGTTTTTGTTGTTCTCAGGCTTTAATTTTTTGTTTATCATAGTTGTCTGGCTTTCCCAAGGGAGCGCCCATGATCCTGGCTATATGGGGCATTGTGGTAATTTATCATCCAACTCCACCGATACTGGATAAACAGCTTCAGAGTTGCTTTTTGCTCTGACGTGATGCAACCAGAAGCACGAGATGGAAACGTTTGACAGAACCGATACTGTGAAATCCCAGCTTCCCTGCTGCATGTCGTCACATTGGATTCATCAGTATCTTTGGCCTTACCTAATGACTTTGAGACTCACTTGAACCCGTACGGACACACACCCCTCCGATTTCCATTGT
The DNA here is from genome assembly GCA_032361145.1 of Enteromius fasciolatus. NCBI lineage: Eukaryota > Metazoa > Chordata > Actinopteri > Cypriniformes > Cyprinidae > Enteromius > Enteromius fasciolatus. The sequence goes on from JAUMHR010000069.1 coordinate 9,332,342, forward strand.
TGCCTTCTGTTGTTTTGTTGTTCTGCTTTCATTGTAGTATTTATGATCTAGCATTGATGGATTGAGCAAAGCTGCCAAAATATAAAGCAACAGCGTATGAACTAGCAATGAAAAGGATGTCATTGCTTCTCTTTGGTTTTTAAAGGGAGACCGCGTGTGTATTTTACCTGGTTTTATAGACCCTCTGCAAAGGTCAACCACTTTATCCTCTTTTCTATGCAGTCGATATTGACTTTAATATGGAAAAAATGAGCATTTTATGATGTTTCTGCCAAATTAAAACATGTGGCAACAAGATGCATAACGTTTGCTGGCTGTACACATTAATATAAAAATATATAAATATCTGTATGATTCATTCTAGCTTTCAAAATAGCTAATGTTTATTTTCTTTATTGAATAAATGACCACTTGATAAGTAATAATTTTGCATTACAGTTTAATATATTGTAAATAAATGATTGTGATTTGTTTTAGACTTGTTTCAACACGCTTGTTTCATTATACGTTTTTTTATTAGCAGACAAAAATCATTTTAGCATGTTAAACATTTCTCACATTTTAAAGCTGCAGTGTATTATTTCTGCACCATTAGTGGCATCAAAGATTTCAATGAAGTCAATAATGGGACAGTTCATCGTGAAAGGTTTATCCTTAAAGAATTTATTGCAATAAATGATTGAGGTTTTCTTCATTATTTGGAAAACCGGTCAACCCATCTTGAATTTGTGTTATAGGTTGAGCATAAAAATTTCTCAAATCTGTTAAAAAAAAAAGAATCACACTTAGCAGCTTGAATTTTCTATATATATACAGTCCCTTACAAAAGTCTTGTCGCTTGTGTACAAAATTGCTGCTGAAATATTTTTTTTAAACAAGATTTTTTTACAAGAAATGGTTCATTTTATTCCCAACAGCTTTTGTAATAATGTTTCAGTGCAAAACAAAACTGTCTTAGGCAAACATGCCTAAGCGAGACTAAAACTGAGACTAAAATGTTGATTATCAAAAGGTTGAAGACCAGATCCACTGCTGATGTGGCAGACACCTTCAATGTGTCTCAGCCTCAAGTACAGAGGATAAAAAAAAGATTTGAAGAAACTGGAGACACGTTTTTGACAAGCCCATGTCAGGCAGACCCCGGAAGACAACTGCTCTAGAGGACCGTTTGTTGGCTCGAAAATCCAAGGACAGCCCATTTTCCACTGCGGCAGAGCTCCACGAGACCTGGTCACCTGAAGTCCCTGTGTCAACCAGAACCGTTTGTCTCGAAATGGCCTCCATGGTCAGGAATCAGTGCCCAGAAGCCAGCACTAAACAAAAGACAATTGAAAAACCGTGTGGCATTTGCCAAAGCTGACAGCCTGCTAAAAGGATGGATGCTGGAAAGAAGGTGGATTTTTCAGATGAACCTTCTGTTGAATTACACCACAGTCGCCACAAATATTGAAGGAGACCGCATGGATCCGAGATTCACCAAGAAAACAGTGAAGTTTGATAGTGGAAAAATCATGGTCTAGGGTTACATCCAGTATGGGGGAGTGCGAGAGATCTGCAGGATGGAAGGCAACATCAATAGTCTGAAATACCAAAAATATCTTAGCTACCTTTTATATTCCCAACCATAAAAGAGGCCAAATTCTGCAGCGGGATGGTGCTCCACCACATACTTCCATCTCCACATCAAAGTTCCTCAAGGCGAAGAAGATCAAGATGCTCCAGGATTGGCCAGCCCAGTTACCAGACATGAACATCATTGAGCATGTGTGGGGTAGGATGAAAGAGCTAATTCAAACTAATTCATTTCAATGCATTAAGCATCATTTGGGAAGGTTTTTATGAGAGCTATTTCTGATTTATTAAAAATCAGGTTAAAAGCAGGTGTTTCTACAAAATAGATAAGATATATTTTTATTTATCATATTAGTAGGAAGATACATTTTGCAAAACTCGTCATTTCTGTAAGAACCAGGGTTGCCAGGTTTTCTCAGGAAAACCCTCCCATTGCTACTCAAAACTAGCACACAATTTGACCAATAACTTTTCAGGTGGGATTCCTGGGATATATGTTTTTTTTGGCAGGGTCCCTCTGATAAAAGTCGCATACCAGGGACTAAATATCATGATATTGGGGTCGCTTCAACACACAGACATGTAATCATCGGAAAGAGCGTTAAAGTTGCAGACATGGCAGCACATTCTCAGTGTGTTCTTCTTTACATTTCTCATTTGAAATATCTGAATGGACCTTAAATTTCAGTATTTAAACAGATATGCAGTGAAATTACACCCAATAGAAAATCCCTGCATATGGTTCATATTCAGCATGCTTTTTTTTCTATTGGGTGTTTGCTTCATCGCACAATAGGAAGGCTTGCAGTAATCTGTATAAGCTAACAATAGGAAAGGCATGGGCACAGAGCAGCTTGAGCTTTCTATTGGCTCCATCAGTGCAGTCAAAGCAGAGAAGTAGGTGAGAAGAGTGTGAGCCAACAGCAGTCCTCTGCAAATAAACCAGCATATTATCTTAAAATACATTGAAATAAATGCAGCTCGTAGGCCACAATTCTCTTGCAATTCTAAAAGCTAACAATTACAATCCATATTGCAACTACCCATTCAATAAATAATTGCTATCTTGAACACACATTTAAATGCTCTTTTCTATGCTTTATGGATTTTATGCAGATGTGCTTGAACAGAAACCCCTACAGTACAAATGTCATCCTGTTTTTTATTTTTAAGAGTCTGACCTTTATAGCCATTTATAAATGCAGGCTGTAAGCGTCAATTCTTTTGTAATAGACTGCTATTATGACAGCTGTAGAAATCAATACAATAATATGGCCTTGCGCAACATATGGTGCTCTTCAAAAACACTGTGTCAGTCTGAATTGAAAAGTGCCGTGGTCTTTTCACAGGAGCGTCCTTGCATTGTTACACAACTACAAACCCCTGCTGTGCAGATAAATTGAATTTATAGATAAGATGACATTGCTTCACATCAAACCAGTGTCTGTAAGACACCTGTCTTTTCAAAAACTAGATTTAATTTTTTCCCCTTTCATATTGTTGGAATTTGCTAACTATTATTATTATTGTTGTTATTATTATTGATACTATTAATAGTGTTGTTGCTGCTGTTATTTTTTTATAAATGACAAAGTTATGCAATAGTTCGTTGTATAGTAATACAAATGGTACAATTAAATTAAATTAAATTAGTTGTTATTAAATTAGTTATTGAAGTGTACATCAATTTCTTAAATTATATTAAATATTCAATTATATGTAAAACTTTCATAAACGTTTTAAATTGTACATTATTATAAAAACTTGTATACTTTTTATTTTTTATATATAATGTGTGTAAATATAATTATTTTACTTAATTTTTTTATTTACATTTTTTACTTGTTCCAGAAAGCTCAAATTTAAACATGCACGTGTGTGTGTATATATATATATATGTGTGTGCGTGTGTGTATGTATATATGTATACATGTGTATATATGTGTGTGTGTGTGTGTGTGTGTATATATGTGTACATATGTGTGTGTGTGTGTGTGTATGTGTGTGTGTGTGTGTGTGTGTGTATATATGTATATATGTGTGTGTGTATATATATGTATATGTGTGTGTGTGTGTGTGTGTGTGTATATATATATATACTCTCTCACACACACTCACAGATACTCTCACACTTATGTATATGTGTTGTGTGTAAAATTTAAATGCAGCCATAAGGATATAATTTTTTATACAGCAGATATATAATTACAAGGAAATGAAAGTCATGGACACGTATTGTATAAAAGCTGTGGCAATGGTATAATTAAGAACAACTTAAGCATCTTTAAAACTGGTTTTACAACAGTATGAAGCGAGTTTATACATGGCTGTGGTGGCAACACTAGCAATTACACCCCAGTTTTTTGTCCTTTGTGGCTGTGTAACAAACAGCAGCTGTCAGTCTCATCCCACTCATAAGCCACGGGCGTCATGAACGTGAACACTAACTCAAAGAGCTACACTCCCTCCAGCAGTCCTGGGGCACTGCTTTATGTGTGTGTTCCAATTATGGCATGCAAGCACGTCTGTGTGACTGCAGTGCTGGATGAGGGTGGAATGGTGTGAGGGATGATTTAAGAAGCGTGATGCACATTTGCTGTTTCTAGGTCAAATATTAAGACCATAGCATTTAAAAATACCTTTTTTTCCTGTCATCAAACTTTTGGAGGTGTGAAACACATTTGTCAGTGCTACGTTACCGTGTCTTCCTTTACCGTGTCCTGTTCACTATTCTTTCCATGTGTACAGAAATAAAAGCATCATGTATAAAATGAACCACAAGAGGTTTCCCCCAAATTATAGTTTTTAACAATAACATTTGCTAAGCCCCGCCTTAAGTGCTATTCTTTAATATTGAGGACAATTTTTAGAACTATATTATGCTATTCTCAACTCTGGTGTGAACGGGCCTTTAAAACATGGATCGTCCAATTAGAATTTAGAATTGAAAGTTGGAGGTAGTGTTTTTGTTTGTAAATCATATATTGTAAATAGGCTTGTAGACATGTGTTTGTAGGCTTGTAGACATGTGTTTGTAGACATGTGTTTGCTTCCTCTTCCACTTCTCCACCGGATCCAGTTGTCAGACACTGTCTGGATTGGAATATCCTCTGATGAAAAGGAGTGATGTAATATTCGTGGGTGGCCATTATTCCCCTGCTGAGAGAGGTGGAGGTACAGTACAGACACGGGGTGGGTAAAGATACATGTGACGAGAAGAGGCTGTAACGCCGTTTGATGCCCTCTGTGTTTCTTCATCACAGCGCTGGCCCCAGGCTCATTACCCTACCAAATGCAATTGGCACATCCTGTAACCTCTCTCCCAGATCCCTGATGACAGCGTTCCCAAGACAGACACGCATGAACTTGCGGTCACCAGCCACCTCAACATTTGATGATGGAAGTCACGTAAATTGATATCGGAGTATGCAGTGTTATCAGGCTCCCAGAGGCCAGTGATTTGGGATCATTACTCCAATCAAGGTGCACATGTTTGGTATCTTTAATATAATAATTAAGTAATTACAGTAAATGCTGTGTTTTTAGAATGATGGCAGTAAATAAAAACAGTACGTAAAATGAAAAGCCTTTTTTTGTGTAAAATGTTTTTTGGTTTGGCAATAAAAATAGTTTAAATAGTCCAAAAGAGTATAATCAACTGCAGCTGGTTAAGTAGTTGTGAAAATGATTCATTGACTCACTGTTAAAGGCTGAGTGAACTGAATGAACTGGTTGAGTAAAAGATTCCTTCACTCAGTTTATAAAGAAACACTTATTACTGATGCCTAAAATAATCAAATCAAACAAAACTTAGTTCACTTGCAGAATAAAAAAATCCTGATAATTTACTCACCCCATGACATGACATTCGTGTCTTTCTTTCTTCAGTCAAATAGAAATTAAGGTTTTTTAAGGAAAACATTGCAGGATTTTTATCTATATATTGGCCTTCAATGAGAGCCAACAAGTTGAAGGTCCAAATTGCAGTTTCAATGCTGCTTTAAAGGGCTCTACACAATCCCACCTGAGGAATAGGGGTCTTTGTGTTTGTATTTATATATACATAATAAATATAAACAGTTTGCACTCATATATATATAAACAAAAACTTATTTTAGATGCGATTAATCGCAGTTAATCTTTTGACAGCACAAATTTAATTATTATTATTTGTGTAAGTATAATTGTATTCCTAAAAATGATACATTACATTTATGACCATGTGTGCAATTTACTGTACTTAGTCAGCCACCTCGAAAATACCAACACAGTCTCACCACCAATTTATATGTATTCATAATGTACGAAGTGGCAAAATCGTGCTAATTCGTACAAATTTATATGATTTGTTTAAATCCCAGTGACGGTTCAGTTCCTCTCACAGTAGCTCAAATTTGACATGTACTGTGGTCAGATGAGACCAAAGTAGAACTTTTTGGTCTTACAGTAACTCCATTTGCCGTATTTGGAGGAAGAAGAATGATGAGTATCATCCCAATAATACCATTATTGGATAATGACCAATATTAATACCAATTAATACCTAAAGTGAAGCGTGGGGCTGGAAGCATCATGCTCTGGGGGTGTTTTTCTGGTGAAGGACAACAGAAACAGCACTATATGTGCTATATGTCATATATGGTAACTGATTTGACCAAATAACAGGTTTTTATTTTATTTTATTTTTTCCCAGTGTAATTTAGTTTTTTTAATATTCGCAGATGAACCGTAAAGGCAAACTCCGCTCCCCTCAGTCCCCCAAAATAAAAGCTCCCAAGGGACTCATATGTTGGCACTACACTGCTGTGCTCTGTCATAACCCAGGGATATTGATCTTTACTGGTGCTGTCATCACAGTCTGTGCTGCCATGTTCTCTGATCCTCCTGCAGGAATGAATCCTGGCCCTCTTGACCCTCACAATGTCTTCCCGCAAAGAGCTCCTCTGGGGTTTATGCGGGCCGCCAATGTGCTGCAGGATGATTACCCCAGGGATGAAGCATTTTGTTTGCTGTTGGTGTCTAAAGGAGCGAGTGTTTTTGGTAGACAGCCACTAATTAATGTGCGTCTCCTGAGGCAGGGTGTGCAGCATTAGAGAAACCTTGGGGTTTGACTGGCAGGGGTCAGGAAGGCCTGACCTCCTTTTTATTACACGCTCATGTGTGGATATAGAAATCACAGAAGGGCAAAAAAACATCATGGCTTTGAGCTCAGGAGACTCGATTTCAGGTTCCACAGCAGGTGCAGGGTCACAGATTTAAAATGAATGGGGTGTTTGCGCTGTAAACATCATTTGTTCTGTATTTCGGATGGCAAATAAAAAACACAAGGATGTAAGACAAGGTGGCATCTACAGTGAATTGCACCGACAACACAAAGAAGCAGATAGAAAACAGATGAGGAGAAAACTGGACTTGCATAAAAAAATCAGTCAATAATATTCAGCAGGCTACATATACTTTTTTTTACGAGTATGGTTTCCTTACGCAAATAGTTATTCACACTTAGTTTAACAGCAGTTAACTTTTATTTCATTAAAAAAATTAAATGAAAATAAATTAGTGCTGTCAAACCATTAATTATGATTAATCACATCCAAAATAAGTTGTTTACGTAATACATGTACACACACACACACACACACATAAAGTATATAGAAAATATTTACATGCATAAATTTATCTATTTATATTCTTGAATAAATATATTTAATATACATATTTTTCTTAAATATATACATTCATGTGTTTGTATACAGTATATAATATGCAAAAACCATCAAGCGCTACAACGAAACTGGCACACATGAGGAACGACCCACGAAAGAAAGGCTTCTGAAGACAAGTTCATCCGAGTCACCAGTCTCAGAAATCACAAGTTCAGATCAGAGACCAGATAAATGCCACACAGAGTTCTAGCAGCAGACCCATCTCTAGAACAACTGTTAAGAGGAGACGCGAATTAGGCCTTCATGGTCAAATACTGTAGCTGCCAGGAAACCACTGCTAAGGAGAGGCAACAAGCAGAAGAGATTTGTTTGGGCCAAGACACAAGGAATGGACATTAGACCAGTGGAAATGTGTGCTTTGGTCTGATGAGTCCAAATTTGAGATCTTTGGTTCCAACCGCCATCTTTGTGAGACGCAGAAAAGGTGAACGGATGGATTCCACATGCCTGGTTACCACTGTGAAGCACAGAGGAGGAGGTGTGATGGTGTGGGGGTGTTTTACTGGTGACACTGTTTGGGATTTATTCAAAATTGAAGGCACACTGAGACAGCATGGCTACCACAGTATCCTGCAGCGACATGCCATCCCATCCCGTTTGCGTTTAGTTAGACGATCATTTATTTTTCAACACCTCCAGGGTGTGTACGGGCTATTTGACCAAGAAGGAGAGTGATGGAGTGCGGCGGCAGATGACCTGGCCTCCACAGCCCCCGGGACCTGAATCCAATCGAGATGGTTTGGGGTTAGCTAAACCGCAGAGTGAAGGCTTAACACCCCTAGGAACTCCTTCAAGAACATTTCAGGTGACTACGTCTTGAAGCTCATAGAGAGAATGCCAAGAGTGTGCAAAGCAAAGGTTGTACATTTGCTCTGATACAACCTGCATTGTATCAGATCAAAGGGTGGCTATTTTGAAGAAATTAGAATATAAAAGATGTTTTCAGTTATTTCACCTTTTTTTGTTAAGTACATAACTCCACATGTGCTCATTCTTAGTTTTGATGCCTTCAGTGAGAATCTACCAATGTAAATGGTCATGAAAATAAAGAAAACACATTGAATGAGAAGGT